>JAPPVO010000031.1:67206040-67725939 GCA_030407325.1 Camellia japonica
CGGACGCCGCCTATCTCCGGCGGCCGATTAGGCGCATACCGGCGCTACCGCGGTTCAAGTCTAGCGGGCACTATATAGCTCGGCGCAACCATCCGTAACCTCGGGATCCGTCTCCTCGTGCGATCCGTAAACCGGTCAAGCCTGTTGGTGCCCGACCGGCCAATATCCCCGACCGCCGAGCCAAGTTGCTGGCCGCGCCGACGTGAGGGTTAACCAGGCGCCGTACACTCCGCCAAGTCTGCCGTCATCGCTGCTTGGCCGTACAATCCTTGCAAATCTCCCCTCACAATTGCCCCTTAAACCCATCCGAGCTATCGTGATTGGTTTACCATCTCGACCGAGCCATGCTCAAGTATCTGTCGCCGAGCTAAGATCGAGTTGCGCCCTTGCTAGGCCGAGCTCAAAATAAGGCAATGCCTACCGCCGAGTCGTGGTTGAATTGGGGACACTTCTATCACCGAGCAATCACAATTGGCCGGCCACAACCACCGCTGTCCCGTCAAAGGTTGTACAGCCGTACTGACAGCCGCGTCTTCAGCGCCACGCGGCGCCTCCTCATTTGGTCGTGCAGCCAGCTGCCCTGCACGCGCATAATTTCAAACGGCGCAGCCGTTTGGGTTTCCCACCCTTTCTTAAACATCATTCGAAGGGTTTCAACCCTTCACTTTTCGTCTTCGTCTCCAAGCCAACCCTAGTCACCACAGCTTTTGCACTCCCATTGCCCTTACTGCCTTCGAGCTTCAAACCCCATTTCCGTTCCCTTGAAGGCTGCAACCACGCTCTCAAGGTCTGGCTCTCATTGGTCTTGGATCTTGGTAAGTCCTCCTACCCATCTCTTTCATTCTATGAACTTTATTTTCCATGCTTTGTGCTCTTCATGTTTCTTGTCCCACTGTTTCCCATGTTCTTGTCGTTCGAGGTCATTGGGGTTGTTTTTTCTTTGCTTAAGTCTTGCACACCCTAGGAAAATGGAAATGGCGAGAAGAGGGGGCCCTCGTGCCCCCGTTTTTCCTTAGGTAGAATGAATGGGCCAAGAACTTTGGAAGAACTGGACGAACATGACGAATACTGGGCCAAACCGAGCAAAACGCTCATTTAGATCCGCAATTAGGGCTGTAGCCGAGCAAAAACCAGTTTGTGGCTTCTCGTAGAGGCCGCGACCGGGCTCAATGTCCCATTAGATCGGCGAGTGGCGTGAACCGAACTACAACGGGCCCTGAACCTTAACCGAGCTGACGGGTCAAACAGATCTACCAATACGTCTCCACCGAGCTAAAACCCAACTAGGAGGCTTGAGAACAAATATAGATGAACCGAGCTGGCACTTGTCGATCAAGACGACAAAATCCGTAGTTAAACTATTTCCATTAAGAGCCGAGCAATATCTGCCGTGCTAACCCTGTACTTATTTTTCAATATGCAGAACAAGTAGGACCGACCAATCCAGTCAGCACTGTTTCCGGTGGGGCTCAAAATCCGAGCGAACACACCAGCATTTTTGGCCGAGATAAACATTAGACCAAATAAGACTGAGATAATGGGGAAGTACCGGTTTAAGGTCAGTTCGCCCGGTGCAATGGCGGAATTCCGTAGAGATTATAGTATCCCGGACGATGTAGTTCTAGAGCTCGCTAAGAAGGGAGACACACCGTGGGAGACTTAGACCGGTGCCCCTTCACGGTTGTTTCCATCGTGGAAGGAGGGCTACGCTTCCCCGTGCAACCTTTGATCTGCGAATTTTTGAGGCAGACAAGGCTTTGCCCGTCCCAAGTCTCCAACAACACTATAAGATAATAAATGGAGTCGCCGAACTGAACCGGAGGCTCGGTCTTAATCTCGGTCTGGCTGAGATTTTCCACCAATACAGTCTAAGTAGAAATAAAAGCGGGCTTTGCTGTGGTACCTCAAAGTCAAGAAGGGCCGAGCAAAGCTCGTCGAAGGTAACCCGGACAAAGAGACAAACGATGATGACTTCTTGTGGGTGTCCGGTCGCTACGAAGACTTAGAGGCACCCATACCGGGCTGGCGTATTAACAAAAACAGGGGTAGTGCTGGTAAGGAGCCCGGCCAACCGTATTATTTCTTCACTGCATTTCTTTATTGCTATTTTGCGCCGGTCTGACACTTGTCTTTTTTCTGCAGATAAGAACCTTGCGGCGGGCTATCATTACGCCAACCAAGAGGCCATCCGAGCTCTACTTCGACAACCAGCCGAGGAGAGAGAAGCATCGGCGCTACTCGGTTTCGAACAAACATACAATTACCAAGCACCGCGCAAAAGCAAAGTCACTGACTTTCTGCGTGCGCCATCCCCAGAAGCCGATCCGACCCTGCCACCGATCAGACTGGTTCCAACAACCGCCGAGCAAGAAATGGCGAAGAATAAGGGCGATCAAGGCAATGATTACTGGAGATGGAGGGAGTCACAGCCTCCAGAGGCGACCGGGGGACTTCTTCCACACCTGCCGGCCAGACGGAAGCCGTGCTGGCCCCTCGCCAGCGAACAACAAGCTGGTCGGCCCCAGAAGAGGGCAAGGAAGGAGAAAGCCGGCCAGAGCCTCGTGGACGAAGATTCCACCGAGCTGGCCTCCACCGAGCTCGGCGACCAGGCCGAACAACAGTCGCCCGAAAATCCAAAGGCAAAGGCCCGGCACCCCCCCCGGTCTGGGCGCCCGAGATTAAGTACCAAGGCCGACCAGTTTCGCCTGATGACTCGGTCTACGCTGATAAGGACTATTCCCTTGGTTCAATATGACCAAGGGGCTAATCCTTCCAGCCGACATGAAGCATCATGACGAGCTGTCGGACCTCAAGGTCCTCCGCTCGGCTGCCAAGTCCATCGTGCTGGTAAGTTCAACATTTTTTTTTTTCTTTTTTTTTTTTTTTAGCTCGGCTTTTGGCTCGGCTTCTGGATACTAATGACCCGTTATGTGTTTGCAGGCCGCACAGAAAAACTATCTGGCACACGAGCGGATGGTTGCTTTTCGGCAGAGCCTTCGAAATGCCATCACTGAAAACAAAGTGCTAACGGCCGAGGTAGATATGCTCAAGGTCGAGCAAGTGGTCGTCAAAAATGAGCGAGACGAACTGCGCCAGAAGCTCGACCGGGCTGAGGAAGATAAAAACAAGGCCGTGAAGAAGGCCAAGGCGCGGTATCTGGCCGAGCTCCGCAAACTGCGCGATGCTCACAAGGCCGAGAAGGAAAAGGCCGTGGAAGACGCGGAAGACCAGGGTTACGCCCAGGGGGAGAAAACTTACGAACGTCAAGTCCGGTCCGCCAAGGACATCTTTTTCCAGTGCGGCTGGAAATCCGCCGTGGAGAAAGTTGGCCTTGGTCGCGATTCTGACATGTTCAATAACCCCCCTGCCGCGCATATCCCGGACTACATGCAGGCCTACGCCAACGCCGCCCAAAACCGGCTCATTGCGGAGGCGAGGAAGGAGGCCGAGGAAGAAGCTGCCGCCCAGAAGCAGTCCGAGCAGATTGTCACCGAGAACCCGACCGAGCAAACTCCATCCGACGCATCCCCCAATGCCGAAGATGAAATGATTGATCGGGAGGTTGTCACAGTGGACGGCACTGACGCCGAAGCCGAGGAGAGCCTTCCCGAGCAAACGCCCTTAAACGCAGAGGCGACCGTTGGGGAAACCGAACAAAGCCTTGATCTTGACTGAAGATTTCCCTTTTCAATTTCTTGCCTTGTTTTTGTTTTCTTCTTTTCTTTTGCAATGTAACCGGGCAACGCCCACCTTTTGTACTGAACTTTTCTATCAATGAAGTGCAACCTTTTGCTCGTACATCTGTTGTTTCTGTTCGGCTTGTGCATGTTTGAATTTCTCGCTCACACTTTAATCAACTGGCAGGTCGGCGAGACCGCACAAACAGTCTTCCTTCATGTAACCTTGCAATTCCTCGATTTCCAAATAAAATGATATGTTGTACTCGGCCGAGCAAAATCCGCTCGGTTCTGTTCGGTTGGCAACACTTAGTCGGCCGAACAAGAACTAGCCCGCCATTTTTGAAGTTGTTTAACATGCCAATACCTCCTTCAGGCCGAGCAAATTCAGCTCGGCCGTATAATTTTTGGACAATTCACCAACATTGTCAATTACCCCGAGCAAAAGCTGCTCGTTTCCCATATCGGACAATCCACCAATATGCTGGATGGGCCGAGCAAAATCAGCTCGGCTCCTACATTGGGCAAATCACCAATGTTTCAGTTAGGTTGGTCACGCCGCCAACATTCCCACTGGGCGAGCAAAACCAGCTCGGCCCTAATGCGCATTGTTCCATACGCAACTGTTTGTGCGGTCTGCTCCCATTCCAAGGAAAACAGTCCGGTCGCATGTAGGCCGGTTCTTGCCCCTGGCATTCATAATTGCCTTTTGTGCCTTGTTATTTGGACAAATGTAATACCGAACAAAAAGACTAATTTTCATTACAAAAACATTGCCATCTCTTACATCACATGCCAAAGGGCTAGAGGTCTAAAAAAGCTAAGCAACATGAACAAATTACAATTCAAAAGTAAAAGACCTTGAGGTTTGCTGCGTTCCACGGTCTGGGGATAGCCTTGCCATCTAAGTCTTCCAGATGGTATGCCCCCTTGCCAGCAAGGCCAATCACCTTGTATGGTCCTTCCCAATTTGCACCGAGCTTGCCTTCGCCAGGGATCACAGTGTTGCCAAGCACCTTCCTGAGGACCCAATCCCCAATCTTGAATAGCCTAGGGTGCACTGCCTTGTTGTATTTTTTGGACAGTTCCTGTTGATAAGCCGCTATATGGATCAATGCGCGCTCTCGCCTTTCTTCAGCAAGGTCCAGTTCTAGTGCCACGGTCTCATCGTTCAAGTCTGGCTGGAAACTTTCTGAGCGGATGGTTGGCATGCCAATCTCTAATGGGATGACGGCCTCCATACCATAAGCCAAAGCAAACGGTGTTTCTCCGGTCGACCGTCTTGGCGTAGTGCGGTATGCCCATAGCACATTAGGAAGCTCTTCAACCCACTTTCCCTTTGCCTTCTCGAGCCGCTTCTTCAGCCCATCCAGGATGGTCTTGTTTGAGGCCTCTGCTTGACCGTTCGACTGAGGATAGGCTGGCGTTGAATTGTAGAACTCAATCTTCAACTCTTCGCAAAATCCGCGAAAGAGTTTCCCATCAAATTGAGTGCCATTATCTGAGATGAGCGCCCTGGGGATACCGAAGCGAGTGATGACATTTTGCCAAACAAATTTCTTAACGTCCTTTTCCTAATGGTTGCCAGTGGCTCGGCCTCCACCCACTTGGTGAAATAGTCAGTGGCGGCGATGAAAAACTTGCGATTGCCCGGTGCAACTGGGAGTGGTCCAACAATATCCAATCCCCAAAGTGCGAACGGCCAAGGACTTGTGAGCGAGAGTAACTCCCTTGCTGGCTGGTGGATCTGGTGAGCAAATTTCTGACACTTTTCACATCGGCGGACGTATTTCTGCGCGTCTGCCTGCATGCATGGCCACCAGTAACCTTGAGAGATTGCTCGGTATGCCAGAGATCTGCCCCCTGTATGGCTTCCGCAGATGCCCTCATGGATTTCAAAGAGAAAATCCTCCACCCTGGCGGGGTGGACACACTTCAAATACGGCCCGGTGAAGGATTTCTTATATAAGGCTCCGGATGGGGAGAGCCAAAACCGCTCTGATTTTGCTCGGATTTTGTGTGCCGCCTTCTTTTCTTCTGGTAGAACTCTATCTTTCAGGAAGGCAATGATGGGGTCCATCCAAGAGGGACCCAAGTCGGCGCAGTGTATCTCGGTTGCTTCTGGCTCTTCAATGCTTGACCGAGGCAAAAACTCTATCATCAAGGGGTTAGGAAAAGCTGTCTGAGCAGAGGCGAGCCCAGCCAATTCGTCAGCCGTGTTGTTTGCTTCGCGGTTTATCTGTTCTACTCTTATCGCAGAGAACTTCTTGATCTCTTCTCGCACCAACGCTTGATACTTGGCCATCCTTTCATCCCTTGCCTCATACTCCCCTGAGACCTGATTGACCACCAGCTTGGAGTCGCTGAAAACCATAAGGGCTGTGGCTTTCATTCTCAATGCGCTTCTCAAACCGGCGAGGAGGGCTTCATACTCTGCCTCGTTGTTAGACGCTGGGAAGCCGAGCGTAATAGCTTGCTCAATAATCAGCCCATCTGGCGAAGTCAGCACAATTCCCAGCCCGGCCCCATGCCTGTTGGACGCCCCATCGACAAACAACTTCCACATCTCGCCAAGAAACAGCTTCCAGCAATCAGACGGATTTTGGGAGCTTCTCAATTCCAAGTCTTTGGTAGGCTCAATCTGGTCTTCTTGCACGTTTTGCTGGGTTCTTCTCTTGTTGAGTCGTCGGCCTTTGCTATTTCAGGCAAGCTTTGCTCTTCTCCCGCTCGCGAGCCATCGCATATCTCTGTCGCCAGAATCCTGGGTTGTGCTAAGTCCGCACTAACCAAATCAACCGGACAGACTGGATGTGTTCCTGGGGCAAATTCCGCCACAAAATCTGCAAGGGCTTGAGCTTTGATTGCGGTGCGTGGCTGGAACTTAATGTCGTACTGGCCCAATTCCACGGCCCATTTCAAAATTCTCCCCGTGAAGTCCGCCTTTTCGAAGAGCACCTTAAGTGGAAATTCGGTCAGCACTACTATTGTATGGGCATGAAAATAGTGCGCCAGTTTTCTCGACGCCATCATTAGGGCCAGTGCCAATTTTTCCAAGGGAAGATATCTTGTTTCGGCCGGGAGCAGCGTCTTGCTTACATAGAAGATTGGTAGGTGCTGGATGCCCTCAGCACGAACCAATACCGCGCTCACCGCGTGTTGAGAAACAGCCAAGTAGAGGTACAGCTCTTCACCCGGCTGAGGTGTGACCAAGATCGGGGCCGAGGAGAGATACGATTTTAAGTCTGCCAATGCACGGTCGCACTCTTCGTCCCAGAAGAACTTGGATTTCAAAGTCTTGAAGAAGGGCCTGCAACGATCCGAAGACCGGCTGATAAATCTGTTCAGCGCGGCTGCCATCCCGGCAAGATGTTGCACGTCCTTTGTGGAGTTCGGGCGCTCCAGCCCTTGTATCGCTTTGATTTGGGATGGGTCGGCTTCAATTCCTCGGTTTGTAACCAAAAAACCCAGAAACTTTCCAGTGCCGACTCCGAAGGCGCATTTGGAAGCGTTCAAACGAAGCTTGTGATGCTTTAGAATGGCAAACATTTCTGCTAGGTCGGCGAGATGTTGGGACTTCTCCTTACTCTTCACCACCATATCGTCGATATAGGCTTCCATAGTTCGGCCCAGGAGGGGAGCGAACATCTTTGTCACCATACGCTGGAAGGTTGCTCCAGCATTCTTCAATCCGAATGGCATGACCTTGTAGCAGTATAAGCCTCTGGGGGTGGTGAACGACGTGATCTCTCTGTCCGGCTCATACATGGCTATCTGGTGATAGCCGCGGTATGCGTCCAAGAAGCTAAACCTCTGATGGCCAGCGGTTAAGTCCACCAACTGGTCAATTCGAGGGAGGGGAAAGCTATCCTTTGGGCAAGCGCGGTTGACAGTCTTGTAGTCAACGCAAACTCGCCATTTGCCGTTCTTCTTAGGAACCACCACCGTGTTAGATATCCACCGAGGGTATTGCACCTCCTCTATGGCCCCGGCCTCCAACAAATTCTTCACTTCTTCCGCAACCACTTCAGCATGGTGTAAGGCTGAGCGGCGCGTTCTTTGAATAACCGGCCGTGCGTTGGGGAAGACATTCAACTGGTGGCAAATGAAGCTTGGGTCGACGCCAGGCATGTCGTAAGGCGTCCATGCAAAAGCCTCCAAGTTGGAAACCAAGAAGTTGACATAATCGGTCCGCTCGGCACTAGATAAAGATGATCCCAGGAGGAAGAACTTAGTTGGATCGTTTTCGTCAATGCGCACTTCCACCAAATCTTCGACTGATTTTTCCTCGGCCTTCCTTCCCACGTCCTCCAGGACCTCCTTTCCCTCGGGCCCCTCGATCATCTGGACAAACCCTTTGGCTGCTCGGCTGCCATTTACCGCAACGAAGCATTGTTTTGCCATCACCTGGTCTCCCCAAACTTCCTCTATTTGCCCCTTCGACGCCGGAAAGCGCATTACTTGGTGGAAGGTTGAAGCAACTGCTTGCATGGCGTGCAGCCAGCCCCTGCCTAAGATTAAGTTGTAGGTGGATGGAACTTTGAGCACCCAGAACTCCACTTGTTTTACTACTGAGCCCGCTTTGACCGGCAAAATGATCTTTCCGATCGGCCATTCCGGTTGTGAGTTGAAGCCGACCAAAGGGGATGTCGCAGGAGCCAAATCCCTGTCTTCTAACTTCATCTGTTTGAATGCGTCATAATACATTATTTCGACCGAACTCCCCTGGTCGATCAATATTCTCTTGATATCAAAATCTTTGACGCGAAGGGTCACCACCAAGGCGTCGTTGTGCGGCATCTGCACCCTTTCCAAGTCTTTGGTCGAAAACGAAAGGATGTCTTTCTCCTCGGTTTTTCCCTTCTTCACGGCGGGCTGAACAGAGAGCACTTCCCTCATGTGCTCAGCCTTCTTTATCATCCCTCTAAGTTCGCAAACCCTTGCCGGTTCAATGATGCCGTGGATGACGTTGATCACACCTTGCGGGGGCGCCTCCAGGGCGGCCATGCCATTGGGCTCGGTTTGCCCGGTTGGCGCGGCCTTGACTCCCCCATCTATGTATTGGTCAAGATGACCCGCCGCCACCAACTCCTCCAGGTGCTGTTTGAGCGGCAAGCAGTCTTCTGTCCGGTGTCCCCGTTCTTCATGGAAGGTGCAGCGATATTTTGGATTGAAGCCTCGCTGCGCGCTCCCTAACTTGGCCGGCCAACGGACAAAAGGCTCCCCGCGGATCTCGCTCAAAATGCGGTAGATGGGAATTTTGAAGACCGTGGTAATCCCTGTCCGCGCCTTCAGTTTTCTCTTGGCGTCCTCTGCTGCGTCGCGGGGTGCATCAGCCCGGTCATTTCTGCGACCTCTATTTTTGTCATTTTGGCCGGTCCCTCGGCGCTGATCTTTTGGTCGATCACTTGGGCGGTTATCCTCCTGCCTAACCGAGTTAACTTTCCCCGCTGTCCTGCCCACCGCGACCGGATTATTCTTCTCGGCCGCAGAGGCAGCGTCATCTTCCACACGAATGTGTTCGTTGATCCGCTACATCAAAGATTCCATGGTGGTGGGCTGATGCATCGTGAGCGAATCTCGCAGTCTATGTCCGACTGGGAGACCCCTCTTGTATTGAGTGATCGCCAGATTGGTCGGGCAATCGAGGATCTCGTTGTAAGTCTCCCAGTACTTCGCATTGTATGCCTTCAGCGAACTCCCAGACTCCATCTTGACGCCCAGGAGGTGGTCGACCTCCTTCGGCGTTCGAGTGTTGGTCTTGAATCTGGTGACGAAGGCTTCCGCTAATTGTTGCCACCCCTCGATACTTCCCTCCGGGAGCCTTTCGAACCACTTCAAGCCCAGCTCTCCCAAGCTTGCTGGGAATATGAGGCACATGAAGGCGTCGTTCCGACGGTGGCCTGCCATTACTTGCCGGTAATGACTCACATGCATGTACGGATCCGTCCGGCCGTCGTACAAAGTAAATTTAGGCTGGTGGAATCCGGCAGGGAGTGGTGTGCTCTCAATTTCTGGAGACAACGGCGTGGACGTAAGCCTAGCCAGCTCTTTATCCTCCAGTGCTGGGGCTATGTTTCTGGGTGCCGGCATCACCACTTCTTCACTGCAACGAACTGGGGCACTCAATCGCTGTAGCGCCGGCACCCTTTGTGCCCCTCGATGGCGCGCTCTCTCCTCCAGCACGTCCCTGAGATCCCTGGAATGGGAGGAGGCAGAGTATCGCGACGTTGACGACGGGCGTGAGGGGCGATAGGTGCTGTCGCGAGTGATGGATCTGCCCTCGCGCTGGTCGGAATCCCCAACCCCATAGTTCCTGGTGATGGAGATTGAATGAGTCCTCCTCTGGCGGCGACTACAAGAACGAGGGGAGGGGGTGCGCTCACTGAGGTTGCCCTCTCCAGCAACACCCTTCCCCCTCACTTGGCGCTTCAGGAGCTCCATCTCCGCCGCCATCTTACGAATGAGGGCTTCTTGGTCCTTGAGTTTGTGCTCCAGGCGCTCCTCACGGGACTCCCCCGGCGCCGGCGGCCCTCTGGACTCTGTGAACGATCTGAACTCCTCCCACGTTTGTCGCGCGCTCCGCGCGAAGAGGTTTCTAGGCCCGCCATGGTTGGAACATTAGGGGGCCTTCTCTCCTTCGGACATACTCTGGAGTGACACCATCGACGACGGACAGCGGAACTTCGTCATTGTTGGCCATGGAAATGATCGAAGAAGCTCGAAGAACAAGGGTTGAAAATCAAAGAGTTCCCACAGACGGCGCCAATTGTACGGGGGCGAAATATTCTTTGCTCTTCGTACGCCTTGAACGTCAAGATTCTGGTAACGGCGTCTATCTCTGCAACACAAAAACGGTGAGCTGCCCGGCGGTGGTGTGCCGGAAAAACCCTCCGACGCTCAAGTCAGTTCACTGAAGAAGAAGACAATGAGAAGAGAGAGAGAGTGCTAGTGAGAATGAGTTCGCATACCTCCAACGTTCGTCTTCCTTCTCTATATCTAAGCTGGCCATGCAGCTCCGAGATCGTGCGCGCACCACCTCTGTTGTCCTTCCCTGGACAGGTGGCAGGACTTGCTTCTCAACACCTTCGCGTGTAAAGGTTTTTGTCCTCCTTCCAGTACATGCAGAACTGCCCAACGGTATTGAGGCGTGAATGGAGCAGATGTCCCTTCCTCCACGCCATTGGCCCAGGTGGCACCCTCGACTGAGGTGCCTCGACCGGCCTATCACTTGTGGAATACATCCATTACGTATATTCAACCGGGCTTCCTACTGCTGAACCGTCTGACCGTTTCGACCGAGCTACTCCCGACCGGTCCATGAGGACCAACCGGTCGCGAGGCATACCGACGCCAACCGCTCAACCATCCATCTCGGTCACACGAACGCCGCCTATCTCCGGCGGCCGATTAGGCGCATACCGGCGCTACCGCGGTTCAAGTCTAGCCCGGGCACTATATAGCTCGGCGCAACCATCCGTAACCTCGGGATCCGTTCTCCTCGTGCGATCCGTAAACCGGTCAAGCCTGTTGGTGCCCGACCGGCCAATATCCCCGACCGCGCGAGCCAAGTTGCTGGCCGCGCCGACGTGAGGGTTAACCAGGCGCCGTACACTCCGCCAAGTCTGTCGTCATCGCTGCTCGGCCGTACAATCCTTGCAAATCTCCCCTCACATTTACCTTAAGCCCCTAATAACTCAGGACCGGCTCTGTCGAAAACCCGATAAACAAAAAATTGTATAACCTTGTATTGGTTAGTCATTGGCCTAAAACCAAAAGCAGTGATAGTACGATGTGGCTGTTTTCCATCATATGTTGAGATGGGTAAGGTAATGTACTCACCCAGAATCGGATTGCATACGTAAATGGGGTTAGAAATACAGGACAAACAAAGCAAACCATTGCAAGAGGTCACTGTTTGGTGTTCGAGAATTGGGAAATTGATTTTGGAGCTGAATTTCAATTGGGTTTCGCATTGTAGGTCGATCAAGCGGAGTTGTGTTGATTCGGGGTGGTTTCTGTAGATGGGTTTGATCAAGAGACTGATTGGTGATCTAGAGAGGTGGAGCTTGGCGAAGTAAGGGTCTGAGATTGAAAAAAACCAGTCTTTGCAAACGAGTAGGCAATGGAAGAGGGTTTTGATGGGGAGTCTTGAAAGGATTTCAGGGTTAGAAGTTCTTCTGGGGTGTACTGTTTCTTCTTCTTCCATATGATCTGATTCATCATCCTGAGATCGTTTCTCTTGTATGAGAGGATTGGAAAACTCTGAGGGAGGTTGGGAAATTTTGATTTGTATTGGTATTTATAGCAAATGTATTTACAAGGAGGATAAGATTAAGAGGTAGGAAAGATAGAGAAAGATGTGTTTGAATCACGATTTATAAAATACAAAGTTATGATTATTTTATGACTGTTATATATATATTATATAAGGATTATGACTGATATGATCTATCTATATCTATATCTATATCTATCTATATATATATATATATTATAAGGAAAGAGGTAAAGAGGTATCTAAATCATAAGTGTAACCCAAGGGGTTGTGGCATTGTGGTAAAAGCCTTGGGGTTAAGCCCCAAGGTCACAGGTTCAACTCCCACCCCCCCTTGGGCCAATCTCCTGGGCGAAGCACTGTTGGTTAGGAGGTTGGACCTCAAGTTGTCTAGTCAGCACTTGGTGTGGGTTCAATGCTCCCCCGCTGTGCGAGTCCTGACTTAAGCGGAGCTTGTCTTGGGAGGTCGGGGCAAGTTCCCAGGTTATAGTCTCTCGCTCGGAACGGCTAACAGGACACCTTGGTGATCTCTGCAAGGACGCTGCCTTGGACCTGCGGGAGAGTGGAGGATTTTCCCTGTAAAAAAAAAAAAAAAAAAATCATAAGTGTTGAGTTTCAAGTTTTCAATTTAAATTTTATAATTTTTTGATATTTAAAAACTAAAAAATCCTTCCATTGACTACTTCTTATTCAAGTAAAAATGAATAAATAAATAAAAATTAATATCCCTTGATTTATGGCTTTCAAATAGAAATTAAATATAAAAAAAAATGAAAATTATATTAATTCATTTCAAAATTTAAATTTGAGGGTCACTAAATATGAAAAACAATCTATTAATTTAAATTTAAAATTGACACAATATAAATTTAAAATTATAATGATCTATCCTATGATTTCTAAGTTTTAAATACAAATTTAAAATTACCATTATTAACTTATAATTTTTGTATTTAGAAGCGCAATAAGAGTGACATTAAGATTATTTATATATTTTACAAAAAAATGTTTTTTAAAAAAAAGATACTATAAGAGTTTCAAAACCTTGTACAAAATGTATTTACTATTATAATTGAAAAACGTTATCATCCTATTAAAGTTTAGAGTTGCAATTCTTTTTTCTTTTTTCTTTTTTTGATTTTGTTTAATTTTTATTAATATGTGTCACAAAATGATTGGTTTATAAATTAATTTTATATTCTTAAAATAAAATTTTAAATTTAGATTCTTCCTTAAATTATGTTACCAGAATAAGATCAATATTCATTTCTTAATTTATGCATCTTTTATTAAATTATAAAATAAAATTTTAAATTTAAATTTTTTTTAAAATCATGTTACTACAATTAGAATGAGATCAATATTCACATGTGTTATAATGATGTGTCATAATATTATTGGTCTAAACATAATATGTTATTAAATACACGTATTCAAATTATTAATCACTATTAAAAGTTTATATTTTTATTTTTTGTCATTTTTGGTTTTAAATTTTATAAATAAAAAAAATTATGTCCTTCTAAACTATAGGGACTTAAACAATAAATTTTTTTAATACAAATGTTTTTTTTTAAAAAAATACAAAAATATTAAGAAAATGAATGACTTTTTTAACAATTACCAAACATAATGGATTCTATTACTTTTTTTATCTCAATTGTCAATTAAACAAATTAAAATATAAAAAAATAAATTTTTTGGCTTAAATAGTTAAGAAGTGACTTTTACTAAAATCAAATAGAAATAAACATTACTTTTTTCTATTAAAAGTGATAGTGGGTGAAACTTTTTTTTTTTTATATAATAAAAAAAGAAAATGGGAGTTACATATAATAATTTATTGTTCCAGCAATGCTACAAACCCACATTTTCACCTACAATGATGTGACAAAAGAGTTGAACCCTATATTATTGAGTATGTAACAAATCAAGAATTGACACATATGATACGATATCATTGTGGATAAAATTGTGAGTATCTTTTTTTGTGGATCTCAAACATTTTTCTTATTGTTCATCTAGACGTTTTTAGCACTTGTGAAACATGATGGATCCTGTTAATTTTTTTTTTTAATCTCAGTTGTCAGTTAAACAAACTAAAATAAATAATGAAAAAAATTTGGCTCAAATTCCTAAAAAGTGAGTTTTGCTAAAACAAATACAAATAAATGTTATTTTTTAATAAAAATGATGGTTTGTGAAATATCTTTTTTTATTTAAAAAAATGAGAATTATAGGTGATAATTTATTGGTCATCTATAATTATTTTTAGATTAAATGAGAATATCATACTAAATTTTCTTTTTACCTTTTTTTTATATACAGATACTTTTGTTTTGTAGAAATTTAATTTTATTATATTTAAATATTTTATTGTAATTTTTAAATTAAAAATTATATTTAAATTATTTTATGTCATTATAAAATACAATTTTTTTAATATCAACTTATTGGATGATACCTTTCTAAAAAGTGTATTTATTTTTGTTCAAGAATATTAAATTTTTATTTAATCTTATTTATTATATATACAATTTTGTTTCAATTGCTCAAGTTATTTGGTGTCTCTGTCCAAGTCTATTCATATTTATTCGAATTTTTTAATTTTACATAGGTTCTCATCAAATTAAAAATTATATTGCACAATCTTTAAAAATTTACAGGCTTGACTCAAGTAGCTGGGTTCAACTCGCCCAAATTTACAATTTTAGCAAGGGGTTGAAAGTTACATTATTGAAATTGTGACAAATTAAAAATTAATACATAAATTGTGATAAAATTATAAAACTTAAATTGTAAGTTTCAATATTTTTTTTGTTTTCATAATTTACATACAAAAATCTAATTATTTATATTATTTCATATAAACATATTTTATTAATTACTTCACATCCTGTGCATAACTTTCACTAGTTGAGAATTATACAAAATAAAATTTTCAAATTATCAAAACAAAATTCGTGATAGGTCTCACAACTTTCTCATATTTTCTCAAATTTATTTAAGAGCTTACGAGAAATCCAATTCTTTCCATAAATTTCTTTCTAGATACCTGATATAAACACAACCGTAAAACCAATTTGACTATTGTCGGTTATGAATTTTTACGCTTAATAAGTTGAGTTCATCTTCTGTGCATCATTTTTTTGACAATTTGAATTTTAAAAATGATATGTTTACATTCAATTAGAGTTACAAATGAATCGAACTGTTCATAAACAAGCTCGACTCAACTCGTTAAGAGCTCGGCTCGACTCGGATCAGTTCGTTTAGTAAACGAGCCGACCTAGATCTTGAATATTAGGCTTTATTTAGTAAACGAGCTGAGTTCAATTTCGCATAAGTGCAGCTCGTTTATCTTTATTAAATTATATAATAAATATATTATTTATATATTAAATAATAGTATAAGTACATAATTTATATATTAACTAATATAAATAATATTTTTATTTAAATAATATAAATAATATTAAAAAAAATTATCAAGCCGAGCCAATCTCAAATTTCATTAATATTAACGAGTCGAGCCGAGCTCGAACCCAGTTCCTTATCTAGCTGAACTTGAGCTTAATAAACGAGCTCGATAAGTAAATGAGCCGAGCCAAGCTCGACTCGGTTCGTTTGTAGCCCTACCAGATTGGAGAATTCAGTTTGTTGGGATTTATTTCACGTTTTATCAATGTAAATGAGAACCCAACACACATATTAAAGAGAAAAAAAAAAATTTTGGCTTTAATTATTTCTCTTCATTTTTTTAGAAAACCCCATGTAATAATTAAGATGATCTATAAAGTCCTGGTGAATTTAATTTTTTCATTACTTTGCAAATGATTGGAGTTTTCTTTTCAAATGCAATTCAATGAAACAGTTAAAGATGCTTGATCAATTTGATATTTTATAAATATATTCTACCTGAGAAGGAGTTTTTATGTGCATTAGAGCCGAGTTAGGCCCAAGCGTAGTAATGGACCGTTCTATGGGCCGTGATGAAAAGGGCTTAGCAAAGTGGACCTTGCTGTTAGCTCGGTCCAAGTATGGTTACAGTCGCCACGATTAGAGTGGTGATAATTAGCTCGGTCATAGTATTCGAAGCCGAGGTGTTTGGGCTTCTTAAGGTGGACCTTGCCCTCGTTAGCCCGGTCAAAGCTTGCTGCAGTTAGCTCGTTCTAAACAGACAAAACTGAGGTACAAGTGAACAAGAGCCGAGCTACGTGTTGCATATGAAGGCGTTAGATTAAGTGTGACAAAGGGCTAGTGTTAGCTCGGTCATACTGTTATCCAACCGTGGTAAAACCATCTCACTTGCTTTAAGCAGTGAGGGGGTTGTTGAAGGATAAGCATTATCTTTCAGGAGTGTGATTCCTAGGAGGAATCTACATTGAGGGATAAGAGTCCTATTAGGATTGTGCCAAGCAAAAACTATAAAAGCTCTCAACATAACCTATGTAGAAGTAACACAACTTTGATTCTCGGAATACACACAGTTTTTATCTATTTGTCTATTTGTCTATTTTGCTAACTTAGGCATCAGAGAGATATCCGGCACACACCCACCGGCTAGCTCATATTTGTGTTTTCAGGGAATAAAGCGACGACGTTCGGAGGAGCGCAAACTTGATCAACAGGATTATACGAGAACATTATTTCGTACTCGAACACTACCCAATATACTTTAAAAATAAACAATTTATATTATCGATATCCAAAATAAATTCCAGTAACCGTACAGCTGTGATTATTGTGCCTCGCATAACAAATACCCCATTTTCATATTTAATTATATCTTTCAATTCATTATGATGTTGCATAAATATCTCGTATAAACAATTCTAAAAAAATCATCGAAACATGGGAAAATATTAAGGGTGTGTATGTTAGAATTTCTCACAAACATCCAACCCAAATTTCATAATACAGTTACCTAATCAGTGCATAGTGTGGGGATATATTTTTGAGTACCAACACGTGGCAAGGTGACGCCGATGTATCAACTGAGGTGCCACGTGTCCTGGTCGTAACGCCGAGATGATCTCGGCGTGGCCGAGGTTGTCTCCGAAGATATCAGAATCCGAGATAAGCGGATAAGGGACTAAAGTCCTAGAATGAGGAAAGACTTCAAGATGGATAAGGATAATGTTCTTAGGGAATCTATCCTTATCTCTTGAGGAGTCCAAAGTAAGCACTGAATGGGAGTCCATAGAAGTCAAGCTTCTATAGGGACTAGGATTGAGTTAACTATAAAATAGAGGCACCCCCGTGGGTCTAAGGTACGCAATTTATATTCTGAACAGTGAGTTTAGCACTATTGATTATCTTTGAGAGATATACTGACTTGATCGTCGGAGTGCCCCCGAGTGGACGAACCACTGCCGGAATCTTCTCTTTCTGTTGCAGGTTAGCCAGGTGTCATCTATTCTGCCAGTTCTCTCCAGCTGATTACTGAGTTGGCAGTGTGATTAGATTTTCACCCACACAATTTGGCGGCGTCTGTGGGAAAGAAAGTAGAATAGATGGCCAGTAACGGACAGAATGAAAAGATTGGAGACGACACTCCTGCTGGGAGTGGGAGACGACACTCCTGCTAGGAGTGGGAGACCTATTGACCTTGATGTTGAAGGAGACAGGTCCAACGCAGAAACTCATGAGCAAACTCACGGAGTAAAAGACGTCGGCCAGACTGGTACGTACCAAAGAAACCTGATCGAAACGGGTACTACAACGAAGGCGACCTCCAGGTATGAAAGGACAGGTGCCTACGAAGGGACGAAGAGGTGAAAGAGATGGCAAACAAATTGGCAGACCTGCAATCGATCGTCAATTTTATGATGCAAAATAACGTCATGCAGCCACCATACCCGCTGCAGGACACGCCGATTCCAGCGGCCAATGCCCAGAAGGGAGGGCAGAAAGCCATCCCAGAAGCCCCCCAGCACAATGGGAACGAAAGACACTCTCACCGACCTTCCAGGGAGGTCGGACGAAGGGAGTCGAGAAGAGAAGAATCACGGAGGACGCATCACACAAAGGAGACAGACCCCAAAGGACATTGGCATGTTCAAGGGCAGGCGTTGTGCTTCGACACAACTCATGGAGAGGGGTCGAAGAGGACCACCACGAAGCTGAAAGTAATGCACCAAAAAGACTGAAAGCAGGAGATAGCCGAGCTCCTGGAGGACAAAAGAGGACTTAAGAGATTACCTCAAGAGGAAGCAACAGAATGCCTACGCCGAGGTAACCTCCCCAGATAAGCCGAGGACACCATTCTCGGTGGAATTGGACAGGTTTGAGGCGCCAAAGAGATTCAGTATGTCGAGGTTTCAAATATACGATCGTAAGTCAAACCCCAACTTCCACGTTGGATTATATTTGAACTCAATGGCATTGTATAGTGGGAACAAGCCGTTGCTCTACAAAGTGTTTCCCTCATCCTTCGGGGAGATTGCATCAGATTGGTTCCACAAACTACCAAAGGGAAGCATGAAGACTTAGGAAGGCCTGGCCGAGATGTTCGTGGCCAGGTTCGTGACAAACAAGCTGCAGCCATTAAGGGTGGACGCATTGATGGCTCTGAAGATCAGTAAGGATGAAGGCCTTAGGGCCTATGCAAAAAGATACTATGAGGTATTCAACGAATACCAGAGTGTAATCAAGAAGTGGCGGTCGTGTCATTCAAGAACGGCCTAAAAGACAACTGTCCACTACAGAAGTCTTTCGCAAAGACTTTGCCAAAAAGCATGGAAGAGCTCATGGCGAGAATCGAGAAGTATGCCAGAGCCGAGGAAGACACGTCGGGGACTAAGGAGATAAAGCAAGAGAAAGGAAACGGCTCGCCGAAGCGAGGCCGAGGTAACAACGGATCGAGCAAGCAAGAAGCAGAACTAGGGCTGCACAGGCAGTGACAACTGTGTTCCGAATCCCAATTCACAAAGTCCTGGAACAAATTCGGAATCAACCCTATTTCAGAGCGCCAGAGAGGACTCCAGGAGAGTTCATGGGAGAAACATTGGCAGGCATTGTGCCTACCACAATGAAGATGGGCATACAACTCAGGGTTGTAGAGCCCTGAAAACACACTTGGAAGACCTGGTGAGACAAGGACATCTGAGAGACCTTGTTGATGAGACCAGGACAAGAGAAGAACGGGCAAGATTGCCCCAGGCGTCAGCAGCTCCGCCTCCCCTAGTACAGCAACCTCAGGCAGGAAGACCTCGGGTAGTCAATGTGATTCACTCGAAGGTCAACGAAAATGAAATCCGAGGAGAGACCCAGAAGGTAAAACACTTACAACATGTCTACCAAGTCGGGGAGAAAAGACATCGGGCAGAAGAGTGCCAGGGACCAATGATAACCTTTACTGAAGCCGACCTAGAGATGGTCCAGCATCCGCATAATGATGCCTTGGTAGTATCCCTCCAGGTTGGGGAGTGCCAAGTGAAACGCATCCTGATTGACCAAGGCAGCTCTTGTGACATCATGTACGTCCGATGTTACAAGGAGCTCGGCCTTCACCCAGATGATATGGAACAATCCAATGGCCCAATGGTTGGGTTCAATGGAACGCCGACATGGCCACTGGGAGCAGTAAGCTTGGAGGTGCAGGCTGGCACCAGGAAGATCAAGACAGAATTCACCATCATCGACACACCCTCCCTTACAACATCATTTTGGGAAGGCCATGGTTGCATGCGATGGGGGCAGTTCCCTCAACATTGCATCAACTATTGCGATTCCCAATAGAGCATGGGATAGAGGAAGTTAGGGGCGATCAGCTGCAGGTGAAGAATTGCTCCATGGCAGCAATGAAATCTACCTGCAGCATACGAGAGCCAGAAAAGGCAGAAATTGAAGATGAGGACGTGGAAGTCCTAGAAGACGTCGGCAAGGAGCCAGCCGAGAAGAGCGAAGAGGCACTGAAGAAAATCCTCGTCCAGGATGGGGATGAAGAACGCTTCTTTCTTCTCGGCTCGGGCTTAGCCGAAGAAGAGGAAAAAGAGTTGGAAGCTTTTTTTAGAGCAAATATTGAGGTGTTTGCTTGGACACCTTACGAAATGCCTGGCATTGACCCCGAGGTCACTTGCCACAAACTGAATGTTGACAGGTCGGCCAAACCTATAATTCAACGAGCCAGAAGACCGACGTTGATGCACGTCGAAGCAGTAGAGGAAGAAGTAGACAAACTTCTGGAGGCCAGGGCCATTAGAGAAGTTCACTACCCGACATGGCTATCCAATACAGTGGTGGTAAAGAAGAAGAACGGTAAATGGAGGGTCTGCGTAGACTTTACCAGCCTCAACAAAGCCTGTCCCAAAGACAGCTTTCCTCTACCCAAGATTGACCAGCTAGTAGATGCCACTTCAGGGCATGGAAGAATGAGCTTCCTAGATGCCTACAGGGGTACCACCAGATAGCCATGTACCCCCAGACGAAGAGAAGACCGCGTTCATCACCCCAAAGGCCTGTACTGTTACAGAGTAATGCCTTTCGGGTTGAAAAACGCAGGAGCAACTTACCAAAGGTTGGTAACCAAAATGTTCAAACACCTGATTGGCCGAACAGTAGAAGTCTACATCGACGACATGGTCGTTAAGACCAAGGAGCCTGAGGGTCATCTCGCCGATCTAAAAGCAGTCTTTGAAATCCTTAAAACATATCGGCTCCGACTCAATGCATCGAAGTGTGCATTTGGAGTTGGATCTGGTAAGTTTTTAGGATACCTGGTGACCAGAAGGGGCATTGAGGCCAGCCCAGATCAGATCAAGGCCATCCTAGAGTTGAAGAGCCCGACGTCGGCAAAACAGGTGCAGATGCTAACTGGAAGGGCCGCAGCCCTGAACAGGTTCATAAGCAGAAGCTCAGACAAGTGCAAACCTTTCTTCAACTTAGTGAAGAAAGCCACAGACTTTCTTTGGACATGAACAAGGAGTAAGAAATAGCGAATCTGAGAACACCTATCGATCTTGCAAGATTAGCCGATCTGAAGAAACCTGACCACAGCTCAGTTCTTTCGAATCCAGAACCGGGAGGAGCTGTTCCTGTACTTGGCAGTTTCAGAACATGCGATAAGTGCAGTACTAATCCGAGAAGAAAAAGGGGAGCAAAGGGCTGTTTACTATGTAAGCAAAACCCTAGCCGACGCAGAAACGAGGTATCTACCCTTAGAGAAATTGGCACTGGCTTTAGTAATGGCTTCAAAGAAGTTGAACCATTACTTCCAGGCCCATAAAATTGTGGTACTGACAGAACATCCATTGAAGTCCCTATTGCAGCAGGGAGACTTAACAGGAAGAATAGCCAGATGGGCAGTCGCCCTAGGCAGTATGATCTGGAGTACAGGCCCAGAACAGCAATCAAAGGCCAGGTTTTGGCCGACTTCGTGGCCGAGTTCACGCCAGAATCCATCGAACATCGGGCTCCGTTGAGCCAAGATAAACAATGTCCAAACAAGCAAGAAGAAGCCCAGCCAAAGCCAAAAGAACAAAGGAAAAAGGACAAACTCAGACCCTGCAGCATTTACATCGGCGACTCCTTTCGACTGTTTGTTGATGGGAGTTCAAACCGACAAGGAGCGGGGGCAGGAGTAGTACTGATATCCCCAGATGGGCAGGTACTAGAACAATCGATTCGTTTGGGGTTCAAGGCCTCAAACAATGAAGCAGAATATGAAGCACTCATTGCAGGACTAAAACTGGCAGCAGCAGTACAAGCAGATGAGGTAATAGTTTTTTGTGATTCACAACTGATAGTCAATCAGGCAACAGGAGAATATGCAGCCCGAGATGAAAGAATGTCGGCATATGCAAAGGAGGTCATCAGGTTGGCGGCCTTATTCCAGAATTGCCGACTACTCCAGGTAAACCGAGATGATAACAGCCACGCCGATGCGTTGGCCAACCTAGCTAGTGCAATACAACCTGGAAAAGCAAGGACAATAATGATTGACTACTTGTCGGGCCCGAGCATTGAACCAGTAACCACAGAGCGTGAAGCAATGTGCGTAGACATGGGATCAAGCTGGATGGACGCAATTGTTGCGTTCCTAAAAGAAGGAAAGCTGCCAGATGACCGCAAGGAGGCACACAAGATCAGATTGAAGTCGACAAGATTCAGTCTGACAGCAGAAGGACATCTCTACAGAAGGTCCTTCACTGGACCCCTTTTAAGGTGCATACACCCTTTACAAGTCGAAGATTTTTTATATGAAATACATGAAGGAATTTGTGGAAGCCACGCTGGGGGCAGATCACTCGCCCATAGGGCCATCACCCAGGGGTATTGGTGGCCTTACATGCAGAAAGATGCAGAAGCCTATGTAATGAAATGTGAACAATGCCAAAGGTTTGCACCTCTGATACACCAGCCAGCAGCAGACCTGAACCCTATATCCAGTCCTTGGCCATTTGCCTAATGGGGCATGGATCTCGTCGAGCAACTGCCCCAAGCAACTGGACAAAGGAAGTACTTGCTGGTAGCAACAGATTACTTCACTAAATGGATAGAAGCTGAACCTCTTGCCAGGATCTGAGATGTAGACGTGAAGAACTTCATTTGGAAGAACATTATCACCAGGTTTGGGATTCCAAGAGTGTAACAACCCTCATACTGTTTACCGATTAATGACTAATTGATTACCGATTACTGCTAAACTGAGAGCGAACATGAAAAGTAATTGAACTGATTGAATTCTTGAACTGACTGACTGAAATCTGAAACTGAATTGATTGCCTGTATCTGTTTGAATTGCATTTTATCTGTTTGGCTGTTTAATTATCTGTTCAATGTTTATGTTTAAACTGTTAATTGAAGGCCTTATCGGCAGCCGAACCAGAAATTGATTGGTGTTTTAGGACCATCATAATTTATGTGATTTTATGTTGTATTTAATTAAAATGTGATTTGGTATGATTAAATTAGATTAAAATAAGTTAAATTGCATAGTTTGGCATATTTACCACTTTGCCATCTAGTGGGCCACTACACCAAACATATTAGAGCCTTTGTATATTTGATTCAACACTTTTCATCAGCCAAATTCTCTTGTTCTAGCCGACTAGAGAGGGGGATAGGAGAGAGAGAGAGCTTGGTTTCATCTCATTTTACTTGGTGATCTTGAAGAAATTGAAGCTTAAGTGCATAATTGAGCCTCCATACCTTTAATTCAAGGCTTAAGGTAGAAATTCATCTTCTCATTCTTGTGTTTAAGTTAGTTTTTGCATGGTTCATGCTAAATTGAAGGATTGAGTTAAGAATTGGTCTTGTAATGTTGAATTATGGCACATATCATGCATGCATGTCTTCATTGTTGCATTTTGAGGTTGATCACATGGAAATCTTGCATGCATGTTCATGTTTATATGTTAAGTCCATGATTTCATCTTGAATTTGAAAGAATGAGCTCATTAGAGCATGTTTTGAAGCTTGAGAGTTGTTTAAAGTTCATGCATGTTCATTTGAGATCTTGTTCATGAAATTGGGTTTGAAAATGGATTTAATTAAACTACCCTTGGGCTTTGATTTGTCAAATTGATCTTTGAAATATGTAATACTATGAGTTTTGAAGTGTTTTCCAGAAAATTAGTCCAAGAGGATCGAAATTTTAGCATTTAAACTTGATTTTGAGCTTGGGACTCAAGTCTGGAATTTCCAGATTTTAGTCGTCCGCTCGAGCGGGGGAAGTGCCGCTCGAACGGGAAAATCGAGCTCCCAGCATCTTGCACTGTGCATCAGTCCGCTCGAGCGGAGGATTGGGTGACACGCTCGAGCGGGCGTCGAGCGTGAATTTCACCTATCTAGTACTTTTTGGTCCGCTCAAGCGGGGAAGTTGACGCTCGAGCGGGGACCTTTATTGCATGACCGCTCGAGCGGGGAAACCTGCGCTCGAGCGAGACTCTGTTTTCCTGAAAATTCTAAAAATGTTTTCTGAGTGCATCTTTGCATCCTCTTTCCATCCTAGGGCATATTTAAGGCATCTTAAAGAGGATATAGATGTAGAACACACCGAGGAAAATTAGGGATTAAGTTATTATCCTTCCCAACTGTGTAGCTTAGTGTGTGTTCTATCTGTAAACTGTGTAGGGTTGGCTTTCCGAGGAGACGCTCTAGTTCACTGTAGCCCAGAACTCTGTGAGTAACAACTGTGTAAAGATATGTTCAAAATGATTATCTTCTGAACACTGAACTGAACTGTTTACTGAACTGATATTGTTTACTGAATGAATGTATGTCCTATATTCTGAACTGTACTGTGGCATCCTTAGCACCTACTGTATACTGTTACTGTTACAGAGATCTCTGTCGGTTCCCTCGTGGGACCACTACTGTTTACTGATTGATGGCCATCATTACTGTTCGGTCTTTAAGACCTACTGCTTACTGTACTGTTATGCTAATGGATGTACCACATATGACCGAATGTACTGAACAACTGAATTACTAATTGAAATGAACTGTTTTCACTACTGTAAGGACATTCATTCTAAACCCTTTACGCTTTATGTTATTCACTGGGCTTTAGCTCACTACTCATATATATATGTAGGTGTACAGGCACTGGATCAAAGCTAGAGGCGTTGGGGTAAACTCCAGTTTTGTCAAGCCAACCAATGTGCCTCACTGCAAGGTTCCGAACCTGCCAAGCTATGGCTTAGGGGTGTTTTTATTTCCCCGTCTGCCTCTGTACTGTTTTGTAACACTATATAACACTGTATAGACTGAACGTTTTGCACTGTTCGTACTATTCTGTACTAAATGTATGAAATATCTTTTTGGCATACAGACTGTCACAACTCATTGGACATTGTTTATTTACTGTATTGGCTTCCGCGAAGCCCCTGTACTCTGTTTTACTGTATTACTGTTGAGTAGGCCTTTGGTAATCTAGGATTACTGGCCGGTTACGGTGCTAAACCCATAGGGGCGAGTTTGGGTCTTGACAAAGAGCAATTGTTGCAGACAATGGAACTTCATTTGACAGTAAGCTAATCAAGAACTTCTGTGCAAAGTTCAAGATCAAGAACTACTTTTCAACCCCAAGCTTTCCACAAAGCAATGGACAAGCAGAAGCATCCAACAAAGTAATTCTGGATGGGATAAAGAAGAGGCTACAGGCAGCAAAAGGAAAGTGGGTAGACGAATTGCCCAATGTACTCTAGGCATATCCGACTACGCCGAGAAGATCAACAGGGGAATCCCCCTTTGCCATGGCTTATGGCACAGAAGCAGTCATTCCGCTGGAGGTCGGCATCCCTGGGATCAGAACCCAGGGGGTAGAGAACGGGACTAATGATGTACTCTTAGCCCGAGATCTAGATCTTCTAGAAGAACGAAGAGAGAAAGCTGTAATTCAGCTCGCAGCATACCAGCAACAGCTTGTCAGAGCTTACAACAATAAGGTTAACCCAAGGGAATTTCAAATTGGTGACCTCGTCTTAAGAAAAGTTGTCGGCAACAAAAACGATCCCAGAGAGGGCAAGCTTGGCCCAAATTGGAAAGGACCCTACAGAATCATCTCGGTGCTGGGCAATGGGGCATATCGGCTTGACGATAATGAGGGCAAAGAGTTACCAAGGCCTTGGAACACTTGTAATTTGAAATTTTTCTATCATTAGAATTTCTTTGTTCCTTTGCCATTTGCCGAAGTAAATAAATAAAGATTCAGCTCGTTCTCTTTTCAAGATACTTGACATTGTCTCTAAAATACATGCATAATGAGAACCCAAGTGGAACTCAGGTTCACATTAGGGGGCAGAGAGAAGAAGAATATGTTTAACACTTGTTGAAATTTGTGGACAATTTACAAGTTGAAGTTAAACCGAAATCATTGTTTAACACTTGTTGAAATTTGTGGACAATTTACAAGTTGAAGTTAAACCGAAACCATTGTTTAACACTTGTTGAAATTTGTGGACAATTTACAAGTTGAAGTTAAACCGAAATCATTGTTTAACACTTGTTGAAATTTGTGGACAATTTACAAGTTGAAGTTAAACCGAAACCATTGTTTAAACACTTGTTGAAATTTGTGGACAATTTACAAGTTGAAGTTAAACCGAGATGATGTCTAACACTTGTTGAAATTTGTGGACAATTTACAAGATTAAAGACTAAGGTTAAACACTTGTTGAAATTTTATATTTACAAGGTGAAACCAAGCTTACGCCGAGAAAGATACTTGGGTACTTGCCGAGGTAAAATCGTCAGTTGTATAACCGAGGTGTGTCACCCCGAGAAGGTTGCACAAGGATTGGAGTGTATTAAAGATATGCAAAATATTCTAAGTATGGAGGCATACAAGGCAAGCATGCAAGCATTCAAAAACAAAAGAGTTATTGTATTAAAAACACATCAGCAATGTGAAGAAGTTTACAGTACTTCAAAAAAAAAAGAAGAAAAATAAAGTACAAAAAAGGAAGGAAAAAACATAAGGCTAAGACTTCTCAGCAGTAGCAGTTAGTTGAGTTTGAAGTTCAGACGATTGTTGGGAAGACATCTCAGCAGCCTTATCCGCCACCAGCTTGGCGTCAATTTCTGCAAGGGTTTCAATTAGGCTCTTATCGACAAGGGGAACGTCGACCAATGCCTTCTCAGCTACTGCATCTTTAGGAACCTTCTCACCATCCTCATCTTGAGTCAAGTCTAGGACTTGCTCATTCAGAGAAAGGGACTTGGTCCCAGTAGTCTCTTTTGATTTCCTCACCAAAACTTCCTTCTCGACCTCATCCTCAAAATCAGACTCGTCGTCAGATTGATTAGGAGGTGGAGTTTGAGGGAATGGCAGGGGAATGGCATCGGCATTCTTAAAGGGGCAGTCCTCGGGGACATCAAGTTTCTTCAGCAAGGTCATCCAACTAAGGGTGAAACCCTTGTTGCATGCTTGCTTGACTTGCTTTTCGTAGGCCTCCGTAACATCGGCCATGCCCTGAGCATACGCCTTCTCGTCGGCATCTTTGATTTCGGCCTCTTTGGTGGCCAAGGCGTCTTGAAGCTCCTTCTGGGCCTGGGCCACTTTTTCCTCGGCCTCCTTCAGCTGGGCTTGAAGGACTTTGTTTATCGCTTCAGCAGCACCAACCTTCTCTTCGGCATCATCCTTGGCTTTAATAGCGACCTCAGCCTGATCCTCCAGGGTCTTCATCTTTGATTGCAAGTTTTTATTGGTTTTCTGAAGGCTGGAGACCTCCCTCTTCTTTTCGGCTAGCTTCTCACGGTTCTCAAAAGATTGTATTGAGAAAGAGTGGGCATGCTGGATGGCCTGAAAGAAAACAGAAGTATTAGAAAATATTCTAAGTATGAAATGAAGAGAAAGAAAGAAAAAGTACCAAGCAAAAACACTTACCTGAACAGAGCGCTGAAGCATCAGAGCGTAGTTCTCGTACTCACTGAACTCGGCGTTTCGCTCCAGATCGCCTGGAAGAAGCAGAGCAGTACTGAGGGCAACGCCGACATTGATATCATCGGCGCTATCACTAGCCATAACAGGCTTATCTTCCAGAGTGATTTCGGGGGTCCAGGGGGCATCAGGCTTTTTAGACCCCGAGGTCGTTGCAGAAGATGACCTCGGCCTTTTGGATTTGGTAGATTCGGATGGAAGTGTTTCAGCGGACCTCTTCGCAGGGACAGAGGCAGTCTTCTCACTCGGAGCCAGTTTGGAAATTGGCAAGGTATCCTCAGAATCGATCTGAGTCACCTTTGCCTTGGGCTGAGCCTTTTTGATTCGTTTTTGCTTTGGTGGAAGCTGAGTTTGTGTTGGTTGTGCATCAACGTCAGAAGGAATGCTGGCCAAGAGATCTTTGGCAACTGGCTTTGGACGACCCATCTCGGCATAAGAAACTATTCGACGTCGACGGCGGTGGCGTTGGGATATTGGAATCAAGTATGGAGCCGAGGTTGACGGTTGCTCAGCTGGATCAGAGGTTGATCCTTGGTCTGTCCGAGATATGGACGCGGTTTGTGGAGTTGTGGCAGAAGGTAGAGAAAGGCTTTTCTTCTTCCTCCTAGGGACGTCGGGCAGAGCTGACTTGTATGTTGGAATAAAATTGAGAAGCAGAGGCGCCTTCCGTTTATGGATTGGCAAGTCCAAAAGTTTCTTTAAATCCTTGCTGGGAATGAAGGATTGGCGAAAGTTTTTTGGTGGCTTAGGAATAGCTACAAGAAAAACAAACATTAAGAAATAGATAAAGTATGAAAGACTTTAAAAAAAACAAGTAGGTATGAGTGCAGGGCTCTTACCATTGCCCTCTACAAAGACTGATCGAAGAAGAGGGAAGAGATGGAGGTCTTCATCTGGAGCGAACTCCCAGTTCCCCGAAGTAATGAAATAATCATCCCCAGCTCCCTTGTTGGAGTCAGGGAGGTCGGCAACGATTTTGTATTCAGTGGACCTCGGCTTGAGGTAGTAAACGTAGCCGGTGTCTTTTTTGAGGCCACATATAGTGTAGCAATATTGGATGTCGGCTAAAGTGATCCTAGCATTCTCTTATTTGGCTAAGGCTATGATACCATTGATGGTTCGATAGGAATTGATGGAAAGTTGCATTGGGTTCAACTTGTAATAATGAAGTATTTTACGGAAAAGGATGTTGAGTGGGAGCCGAAGTCCACACTCAATGAAGGCTACCATGGGGAAAGGCATGGAGTCATCAGTAGGCATGATGGAGTCATCATCCCCAGCCAACCTCAGATGGATGTCGGCTGGGATTTCAAACTCTTGTCTAAAGAATTCTAGTTTGGATGGGGTGTTTACCCTATGTTTCCACATACCCATGATATCGGCTTAATCGAAAGGGTTGGATTTCAGAAGATGTTTTGGAAGGGTTATTGGGACCTCGGCAAACACTTAGGTAAATGCAGGTTTCAGTTTTTTCCTAAAATTGTGGGTTCTACAGACAAATCCCAAACCTAAGTCTATGAAAACGAAGATTGAAGGCACAAATCTGGAAAAGACACAAAAAACAGAAAACAAGAACAAGTTTCAGAATCAAGAACAAAGATGGACTATCAAGAACATAGCGAATACAAGGGGTATAAGGTCAAGAATAGTGGCAAAAAGTGCAAGAACATGGTGAACAATGCGTGTATTCAAGACATGGGCAAGGGCAAAATTGTGGAATAAACACACTCAGATATGAGATTCACAAATCGAATGTTTAAACAAAGCAGTAATGGCAACAAGTAGTAAAGAGCATCAGAGAATTGAAAACGAAAGGAACAGTGGCTTACCAGAAAAAGTGAAGCCGATATGAAGATCACCGAAGTCAGGCGACGGTTACAGAAGTAACAGAACGGCAAAAGCTTCACCAAGAGGGAGGAATGAAGGCAGTTGCAGAGCTTGAAGTCTGGAACAATTGCGAATTCAAGAGAAAAAAGTAAGAGAGAGAAAAAGCATGAATATCGAATGAAAAGTGAAGAAATGAAAAAAGAGGGAAAAGTTTTTTGTTAAAACTTGAAACGACGGCAAAAAAGGGCAGTTAATGCACCTAGAGCAGCGAATGCGTCAGGCGGCGCACGCAAGCGCAAGACGACTTATAGGCGCGTCACAGGCACGATCCAATGAGGATAAGACGCGTGAATGAAACGATTGAATAGTGATGCGTGACAGCTCATACGAGTGAAGGAATTCACTGGAATTCTTGTTCTTTAAGAGAGACGTGTCAGCCTTAAACAATGATCTCGGCTAAAATGATTTAAGCCGACGTACTGGAAGAAGGTACCGATATAGGTTCCATCACCTCAGAATGCCGAGGTAATAGAACCTAGGGGGCAGTTGTGGGGATATATTTTTGAGTACCAACACGTGGCAAGGTGACGCCGATGTATCAGCCGAGGTGCCACGTGTCCTGGTCGTAACGCCGAGATGATCTCGGCGTGGCCGAGGTTATCTTCGAAGATATCAGAATCCGAGATAAGCGGATAAGGGACAAGAGTCCTAGAATGAGGAAAGACTTCAAGATGGATAAGGATAATGTTCTTAGGGAATCTATCCTTATCTCTTGAGGAGTCCAAAGTAAGCACTGAATGGGAGTCCATAGAAATCAGGCTTCTATAGGGACTAGGATTGAGTTAACTATAAAAGAGAGGCACCCCCGTGGGTCTAAGGTACGCAATTTATATTCTGAACAGTGAGTTTAGCACTATTGATTATCTTTGAGAGATATACTGACTTGATCGTCGGAGTGCCCCCGGGTGGACGAACCACCGCCGGAATCTTCTCTTTCTGTTGCAGGTTAGCCAGGTGTCATCTATTCTGCCAGTTCTCTCCAGCTGATTACTGAGTTGGCAGTGTGGTCAGATTTTCACCCACACACATAGTATGCTCACATCAGCCAGCATCAACAAAAATCTGCTTGAAAATTATGAAGGAAAAATATCAAATGAAAAATAAGAAAACTAATAGCAAACCAGGGGGCATGCAAGAGAGAATTATGCTCCAAGACATAGCTCTCACTTGCACCGGGACACATGTATCACTTACGTTCTATTGATTTACAAATAAGGGTTTATTACATTTTTAACTTTTGCATTTTGATTCAAATTTTACATTGTTTTTATAATTTTAAATTGAATAGTTTAGTTCCTAATCCATTTTTGTTAAATTTTTCAAGGGTTAAATTCATTTTATCCCCTTATGGTTTGGAACTGAAGCACTTTGGGCCCTGTTTATTTCACTGGATATAGAATGGAGGATATAATATGATGTGGGATTTAGTCAGGATGTATAATGAATAGGATATATGAATTGGATAATACATCTCCCAATTCATGTTTGTTGACTTGATATATAAGACTGCATATGTATTATCCATGTTTGTTTTATAAAATATATTGTGGGATATAAACAAGTAATTTCCAAGATTGCCCTCATAATATATTTTAAATACTCATATTGGAACTAATGCAAATAAACAAATTAAAAATTCATATTATTTTTTATTGGAACAAATTAAAGATTCATATTAAATTCAATAATTTTTCCAAACAAAAAATAAATTATATTATACTAATGTCAACCTGATAATGATAAAAAAAATTATATTATATGAAATTCAAAAATTATATTAAATTAAATTCAATAATATTATATTATATTAAATTCAAAATTTATATTATATTAAATTCAAAAATTATATTATATTATATTAGATAGACAAGAGGGTAAATTGGACTTTTTAAATCATATCCCAACCTATGGGATATGATATAATTGGGGGATAGTGGTATTGTATATCCTCCAATTTTGGGAGATATATAATCCCATAGTATGTTACTAGCGGCAACCCGTGCTATGCACGGGAATATATAATTTAAATAATTTATTATACTCATTTGTGTATTATAAAATAAAAAATTCTTATAAATTTAAAATATAATCGGGAGTTATAACTAACAACTATTTTGAATATGATAACTATCTAATACCTAAGTTCATGCATTCATTTTTTCCATAAATTTGTCATTTGAAATATTGATTATAAAATTATCTTAGTCCAAGTAGGTCATTTAGCAGCATGAACTATATTTCTATCGGACATTATTCTAGCTTTAAAAATGAATAATGTAAAAATGGGTACTATTACAAATAATGTAAAAATGAATACTGCTACAAATAATGTAAAAATGTTCAAAGGCCCCTTTAAAGAAAACAACAAAAAAAATGCCCCCATTACATATACATATAGGTATACAAAAAGAATAAAATTCATCAAAACCCTAAAATCATACAACTGCCTAACCAATTGTAACGTTGTTGATGGTTGAATGTAACTCGAATCTTAAACGCAGAGTTTGAACAAAACTTTATACCCAATATGCAAGCACTAAAAAAACTCGATGGTATGTTAAAATATATAGCTGAAGTGTGAAGCATTTGAAAAATAAGATAGAAATGAATTTGAAGATAATTATTAAGATTAAAATAAATTAAAAAAAGGGGATCATACAAAAAATATAATAAAAATAAAGTTGGAGATAATGATAGGATTGGAGATGAAAAAATAAAAATTAAAAAATTAAAAAGGAAGAAATAAGAAATAAAGAAAAATGAAAATACTGGAGAAGATTAAGCAAAATAAAAAATCAATAAAAAGAGATAAGGTGTCTTAGATAATAAAAAGATTTTAAAAGTTAAAAATTTAAAATAAAAACAATAGTAAGAGAAAAAATATTTTTTATTGGAGAAAAATAAGGATGAAAAATTAAAAACATAACTTTGAGAGAACAACATGTAGGAAATAGAATCTTAACTCTGCTTAATTATTGAGTATTGGGACTTTGAAAATTTTAGAGAACACACTATATTTGCTTATATATATATATATATATATATTGTGGAGAAGTGGTTTGGAAATACTCTTCTGATCCTGGGGAACGCTCGTGATCCTCTTCTGGTCACCTGAAAAGGAATAAACACTCCGGTCGGGCATGCCAGAATTAACACTCCGACGGACAAGTCAGTATCCACACTCAGGAATGCTAGTATTCTAAGTTAAGCACTATAATTCTCACATACCTCCTTCTGGCTGATGTTTCTTCTATTTATATCTTTTCTTCTTTGGGCCTCGGGATCATATCCATTCCCCACCTCATATTCGGCACATTTTACAATGGACCGATCTTCACTCGGCCCCTTGCTTAATCGGTTATTTGGCCGAGCTGGGTTGGATTTGAGCTTTCGAACCAATTGTCGAGTGCTTCGAACCTCGACTCTCTCAGATTCAACTATCCGGAATCTCGGCGACCCCCAAATCTCGGCCCCCACAATTGCCTCCCAAGCACTCCACTAACAACAGTTGGCTGGAGTGTTTGGCTTTGAACTCGAAGAGTCAGAGCCGAACTTCGACGGCTGACCGTGTTCCAACGCAAATGTCTGTACACATGCTTCTCGGTTATCATTTCAACTTCCCGCCTCTTCGTACACTTCTATTTATTGTGATTTGAAATTTCAACATCTTTTCAAATGCACACACGCTTTTAGACGCCCGTCGCTGGACTGCCATTCGAACTACCTCTGCAACTTCCTACTCCTCTATCTCCTTCGCCTCTTGTAAGTTCTCTCCTTCTCTGCTTTATTTTTTAGCTTAGCATAATCCTATTGGCTGGGGGGAATGGCAAAACATTTAAAAGATCTCCTCTTACCGGATCGAATTTCTGGCTTCCGACGCCATTTTTCCATTCCTGATGACGTCCGTCTGTCATTTGTGGCAAACGGCACCCTTGATATGGAGAGGGTTGATGAAACCACGATCGTCTTCCCTCTTCTGTCAATCGCAGAGGGTGGGGTCCGTTTCCCCCTTCACCCACTCCTTAGGGCCGTGCTTTGCCACTGGGGGTTAATCCCTTCCCAACCCAACGTCAACTTCTTTAGGGTCGTGATGGGGATTATCGCACTAAACAATCACCTTGGGCTTAACCTTGGCATTCCCGCTATTTGGCATTGCTACGCCTTGGCCAAGTCTTCTGGTCGGCACGGGCGTTATTTCCTTAGGGCCAAAGACACGGACCATCAACTAGTGACTATGCTTTCCAGCTCTGGAAAGCGAGTCGATGATGTTATGGTCGTCGTCCAAGGAAACTGGGAATTCGGCGAAGGCGAGGATCGCCTTGTTCGCATTCCTAGACGGAGAGGTGAACCAGGTGGCCGAGTATATTCTTTTATTTATTTACTTCTTGTATTTATAAAACTTTGTTTTCGGGACCTCATGGTTTTGCTTTTGCAGGAAACGATTTGAAGAAAGTCTTGACCTCGACCGACAACGCCGTCTTTTCGGAAATCAGGACTGCACTCAAGTATTTCGATTGACCGACTCTTCAGAAGCAGGGGAGGGCGGCCCACGTTCTGCTCCGCTACGAGCCGACTTATACGACCTTTTCGGCGGCGAAAAACATCCCAATTCCGAGGGGTGAGGAGTCTCTTATCGCCTTTATCTTGATTGATTTCAGAAATTTGAGGCAAGTCGGTTGCGAGGGATCAGATTCGGAGCGACCGGAAGTGGCTGAGGCCACCGAGTCAGACCAATCCGAACTGAGGTTGACGAGGCTTTGAAGTTAGCATTTGAAGAAGCCGGCCTCAATTCGGCTGATCCTCCGTCCACCTCGGGTCGAGAGGACCGTCCGCTTGACGATATTTTTCACGGTCTGGAGGACCTTCCTGGCGCGTTCCCAGAAGATATGGCTGGTTTGAGCCTCACTAAACTTGCTAAGAAGGCGAACGCGGAAAGGATGGTCGTGCGGCGAAGGGCGGAGGAGATTCAGGCTGTCGAATCTCAGTCCTAGTCCTCCTTGCTTGTTATTGAGGGGACGGCAAAGAACGGAAGTACCGAGGCGGAACCTTTTGTGCAGGCAAGTGTAGAAGCTGAGCAAAAAGTGGAGAAGCGCCCTGCCGATGTCGAGGCCGGCTCAGAAGAAGACCGTGTCGACAAACGACCTCGTTTGGAGGAGTCGGATATGATTGTACCTTTTGTTATTCAGCCAAAGATAAAAAATACGCCGATCTCCCCCGATGCTTCAGTGATCAAAGATCCAGCGGTTGCCCTCAGCTTGGCGACGTTCGTTTCACTGCCTGTTGACAAGGCGGCTTTTCGGGCAGAGCCTGATCTGGTTGCAATTGGGTTGGCCGCGCAATCGACTCTTTTGGTATATATCTGCACTTTGTCTTTTCTCTTTACGAAAGTATTATTTTGTTCTCAACTTCCTGTTTTGCAGGCCATCGGAAGGATAGCCGACATGGGCCGTCGCTATCACGATGCCGTCGAGTTAATTGGCCGTTTACAAGCGGAGGTTTAAGGCCAAAGGAGTAGGGCACAGACAGAGGGTGCCCGTGCCGAGGCCGAGATGGAGAAAGCCCGCAATACTGAAGAATTGAGATCAGTCGCCGAGAAGAGGGCGGATGCGAGTGACGACGTGCTTAAATTGGCCCAGGAGGCGATCTCTAAATTGGAGGCTAGGTTGGAAGAGATGAAGGCGGCGAAGGAAACAGCCGACCTGAAGGCTTCCAGCGCATTCGATGCTGGGAAAAAATCTACTTTTGATGAATATGTAGACGAAGTCCCCAAATTTGAGAATCGGGGATTTAAACACGGCTGGCTCAAAGCCCTTACTGCTGCTGATGTGACATCGGCTACGCCAATTCCATACGAGCAAGTGGATGTTGAGCCGCTGGAGTCTGACTCCGAGGGCTAATTTGGACGGCTCTTGTTTTTTTTTTTAGGATTTGCATGTAATTTTCAGCTTTTTACAGCTTTTTGTCTAGTAATTTTCATACGTAAAATGGATACAATTTGTGCCCAATTTACTTAATGAAAATTCATTTTGAACTTTGCTGTTACTAATGAACGGAATTGTTTGGTTGCTGTTTTGGATAAAACATTTTGTATACTTGCCGACTAGATGATAGGCCGTTTAGATAGTTAGGCCGTTTAAAAAGCCAAAAATCAGTACAAGTGGCTATGGCACATATCAATCGGCATGGGGCCAAGATGCTCGGCCGGTTAGATTAATAAATCTGCCCTTGCCCCAGCCAGTGCATGGACTTCGAGGCATTCGCCTATAATTGCCGTTTAGATAATTAGGCCGTTTTAACAAGCCAAAAATCAGTACATGAAGTGGCTGTGGCACATATCAATCGGCATGGGGCCATGATGTTCGGCCGGTTAGATTAATAAATCTGCCCTTACCCCAGCCAGTGCATGGACTTCAAGGCATTCGCCCATAATTGTCGTTTAGATAATTAGGCCGTTTTAACAAGCCAAAAATCAGTACATGAAGTGGCTATGGCACATATCAATCGGCATGGGGCCAAGATGCTCGGCCAGTTAGATTAATAAATCTGCCCTTGCCCCAGCCAGTGCATGGACTTCACGGCATTCGCCCATAATTACCGTTTAGATAATTAAGCCGTTTTAACAAGCCAAAAATCAGTACATGAAGTGGCTGTGGCACATATCAATCGGCATGAGGCCAAGATGCTCGGCCGGTTAGATTAATAAATTTGCCCTTACCCTAGCCAGGGCATGGACTTTAAGGCATTCGCCCATAATTGTCGTTTAGATAATCAGGTCGTTTTAACAAGCCAAAAATCAGTACATGAAGTGGCTGTGGCACATATCAATCGGCATGGGGCCAAGATGCTCGGTCATTTAGATTAATAAATCTGCCCTTACCCCAGCCAGTGCATAGACTTCAAGGCATTCGCCCAAAATTGCCGTTTAAATAATTAGGCCGTTTTAACAAGCCAAAAATCAGTACATGAAGTGGCTGTCGCACATATCAATCGGCATCCGTCATTTGGAGTGCCAAAAGCGTTAATGAAATTGTCTCAGGGTCGCTGCATGCCTACGAATAAATGGGGTGGGTTCGCGCCAGTGGGTCCACTGATTCTTATTCAGACTCGATTTGAACTAGCTTGGGGCGAGGGCGAATGTCAAACAGACTGTTCTTCAACAGCAGAGGAAATGGACGAACGCTGGCTGAGCTAGATACTGCGATGAATCGCAGCGGCGAGCCTGCGCGTACGGGAGGAAGGGCGTCCAAGGAAAGCGAAAAACGTCAATCTTCAAGCCGTCGAAGCAGATCACCCCGAAGAGAAAAGCATCAACGGGGAAGCTCCCCGCGACCACAACTGAGGAATGAGTCAGACGCGACGCCACGACCATTGAGTTTTGCGGTGTTCATGGGGAATAAACCGATGACTGAGGTAGATTCCATCATCAATGATCCGGGTGTAGCGGTCGAGTTCGCTCGACAGATCTTTCCACCGAAAGTCCAACAATCGATGGTTAGACGATGAGATTTCGAAGTGTTTCGATAAGGTAATCATGGGGCGGTGAAGGGGCTGTACACTGCCTATGAAGTCGGCATGCGTCTGCGCACCACGCGGTGGGAGATGGAGAAAATGGACGAACGGGTCCGCAGTTCGGAGGCTCGTGCGGAGAAGGCGGAGGGCGAGCTTAGGAAGGTTAAAGTCGCCGATCCGCATGAGGCGGGTCAATCTAACCCGATTGTGGACGAGAGGGTGACCCAACGGCTATTGAGTCATGCAATCGCCGACCGAGATACGGCAGACATGTTTGCCGTAGCAAATGCGAGGGCTAAGGGTTACGAGGAGGGTTTCCATGCTAGCCGGAAAGTTGGGATCGACAAAACAAAAGAAACACTTGCTGAGGAGGTCTGCCGATGCGAGAATCGCGGCTTTAAGCATGGTTGGATTGCGGCTCTTTAGGCCGCGGAGGCTCTCCGAGCGAAAGGTGTCGATTTTAACTTATGTGACCTGGATCATCGTGATCATTTGCCCTTTTCCGCCTTTGAAGTTAAAAAGAGCGATGATGAGGGAGACGCCGAATAAAAATATTTGTTACAAATGTTAAAATGCAGATCGCATCTAAGATTATGTAATTATTGGTTGGTCAAATAAAAAAGCATTTTATTTTCAATGTTTTGTTATAAGTTTTGTTCGGCACACACGTGCTTGCATGCGTTTTATTATATAAATGTTTGAATAAACGTATTCCAGACGATTGAATGGACATTGTTCGGCTTGATTTAATCGACATCATTGTGTTACGCACGACCCGAGAGGTACATTGATCGGCCCAAAGACGTCATTCGCCGATGGGGCTCCGAATGCGGAGACTTGAATTGGCCAATCGTGATATCGACGAAGGGCGCTTCGAATTCGGAGGCTTTATCGGCCCAAAGACGTCATTCGCCGATGAGGCTCCGAATCCGGAGACTTGAATTGGCCAATCGTGATATCCACAAAGGGCGCTCCGAATTCAGAGGCTTTATTGGCCCAAAGACGTCATTCGCCGATGGGGCTCCGAATGCGGAGACTTGATTGGCCAATCGTGATATCCACGAAGGGCGCTCCAAATTCGAAGGCTTTATCGGCCCAAAGACGTCATTCGCTGATGGGGCTCCGAATCCGGAGACTTGAATTGGCCAATCGTGATATCCACGAAGGGCGCTCCGAATTCGGAGGCTTTATCGGCCCAAAGACGTCATTCGCCGATGAGGCTCCGAATACGGAGACTTGAATTGGCCAATCGTGATATCCACGAAGGGCGCTCCAAATTCGGAGGCTTTATCGGCCCAAAGACGTCATTCGCCGATGGGGCTCCGAATCCGAAGACTTGAATTGGCCAATCGTGATATCCACGAAGGGCGCTCCGAATCCGGAGGCTTTATCGGCCCAAAGACGTCATTCGCCGATGGGGCTCCGAATCCGGAGACTTGAATTGGCCAATCGTGATATCCACGAAGGGCGCTCCGAATCCGGAGGCTTTATCGGCCCAAAGACGTCATTCGCCGATGGGGCTCCGAATCCAGAGACTTGAATTGGCCAATCGTGATATCCACGAAGGGCGCTCCGAATCCGGAGACTTTAATTAGCCAATCGTGATATCCACGAAGGGCGCTCCGAATCCGGAGGCTTTATCGGCCCAAAGACGTCATTCGCCGATGGGGCTCCGAATCCGGAGACTTGAATTGGCCAATCGTGATATCCACGATGGGCGCTCCGAATCTGGAGGCTTTATCGGCCCAAAGACGTCATTCGCCGATGGGGCTCCGAATCCAGAGACTTAAATTGGCCAATTGTGATATCCAAGAAGGGCGCTCCGAATCCGGAGGCTTTATCGACACATCTTTGAACTAGATTCTGTAGTAGGTGAATGGGAATCTTTGTATTACAGAAAAAGAGATGTACATAGCGAACAATTCGGAACAAGCATCATGTCCCACAAGTCGGGTTAATGATAAAATTTGCATAAATGCGTGGAATTCCAGGGTCGTGGCAGACTCCTTCCTGACATGTCTTTGATCCGATATGCCCCTACTCCGACGATTGAATCAATCTGGTAGGGGCCGTCCTAGTTAGGACCCAATTTTCCATCGGCTGGTTTCCTGTCAACTGGAAGCACCTTCTTCAGGACCAATTCTCCTGGTGTGTAGCGACGCAGCTGAACCCGTTGATTATACGACTTTGCCAGCTGCTGCTGGTACCGTGCCATGGACGCAAGGGCTCAGTCTCTTCGTTCTTCGATTAGAATCAAATCCAAAGCCAACATCATGTCATTTCGGCCCGTATCAAAAACTTGCGACTTAAGTGTCGGGTGGCCGATCTCCAGGGATAAGAATGCCTAGGTTCCAAAGCATAGGGCAAACGGCGTTTCTCCAGTCGATCTTCTCGGTGTAGTTCGATGAGCCCACAATACACTCGGCAATTCTTCGACCCATTTTCCTTTGGCTTTTTCCAGCCTCTTCTTGATGCCGTCCAAGATGGATTTATTAGAGGCTTCGGCCTGGCCATTGCTTTGGGGGTAAGCCGGCGTAGAAAAGTAAGGCCAAATACCATATTTGCTGCACAGCTCTCTGTATACGCCACAATCAAACTGGGTGCCGTTATCTGAGATAAGAGCTCTAGGAATGCCGAATCGTGTTATGATGTTCCTCCACACAAAGCGCTTAACGTCAGCATCTCGAATGTGTGTTAACGCCTCCACTTCGACCCATTTCGTGAAGTAATCTGTTGCGACGATCAGGTATCGCTTGTTCCCTGGGGCCCTCGGTAATGGTCCTACAATATCAAGCCCCCACTGGGCGAACGACCAAGGACTGGTGATAGAGTTCAACTCTTCAGCAGGAAGATGATTTAACGGAGAGAATTTTTGGCACTGTTCACATTTTTTTGCATAACACTCGGCGTCCGCTCTCATTGTCGGTCAATAATACCCCTGCGTTATAGCTCAATGGGCCAAAGAGCGTCCGCCAGAATGGGCTCCACAACTGCCTTCATGTATCTCAGTCAGAAGCTCTCCGACTTTGTCCAGGTGCACACATTCCAAATATGGGCCGGAGAGTGACTTTTTATAAAGCCTTCCTTGCGGATCCAGGTAGTATCGCATAGCTTTGTTTCGCAGCTTGTGTGCTTCTTTCTTGTCCTCTGGGAGCTGTTCAGAAGATAGGAATGCAACAATGGGATCCATCCAACTTGGTGCAGATTCTACAACGTTGATTTGGACTTCCTCCGGAGGGCCAATGCTTGGCTCTGAGATGAATCCTACTTCGATGGTCCGTTTAACCTCTGAGTTGATTGCGGAGGCTAGGCAAGCCAAGGCATCTGCATGGGTGTTCTAATCACGTGTTATCTGGTTCAACTCATGATGGTCAAATTTTGCCAACAGAGAATTGGTCGTTTTCATGTAGGCCGCCATACGGTCGTTTCTTGCCGCGTACTCCCCCTTTAGCTGATTGATCACCAGTTTTGAGTCGCAAAATACAAGCAGACGACGAGCACCCAGAATATGCGTGTTCCGCAAACCGGCTAAAAGGGCTTCGTATTTGGCTTCGTTATTTGATACTTCGAAGCCGAGCTTGACGGCCTGCTCAATTATTGCGCCGTCGGGGGTCATGATTACAACTCCAGCTCTGCTGCCCCGTTGATTGGACGATCCATCACAATACAACTGCCAGATGTCCCCAACATAAATCCTCCAGTTTGGCTTCGGTCGAATTTCATCTGACTTGAAGTCGGCAAGGCCCCCAGTGAATTCGGCGACAAAGTTGGCAAGCACCTGTCCCTTGATTGAGGTTCTGGGTAGAAATTGAATATCGTATTGGCCAAGTTCCAGAGCCCACTTTAAAACACGTCCAGATGCTTCCGCACAGCGTAGTACTGATCGGAGGAGATAATCTGTCAACACCCCAATGCTATGCCCCTGGAAGTAATGCATGAGCTTCCTTGTCGCCATAACTAGGGCAAGGATGAGCTTTTCCAGCGGAAGGTAGCGTGTTTCGGCGTCAACCATTGCCTTGCTCACATAATATACTGGCCGCTACTCCCCCCGCTCTTCCTTTATCAATATGGCGCTGACGGCTCGGTCAGAAACTGCCAGGTACAAAATGAGCGGGTCGCCAACAGAGGGTGTTGTCAGGAGTGGTACTAAGCGGAGGTAGGTCTTCAGGCCGTTGAAAGCGGTTTCGCACTCGGCAGACCATTCAAAGGCCTTACCCTGCCGTAGTGTATGAAAGAATTGTCGGCAGCGATTTGTGGACCGGCTTATAAACCTGTTGAGTGCGGCAGCCATCCCCATCAACTTTTGAACCTCCTTTACTGAACGAGGGGAGCTGAGCTCCAGGATTGCTGTGATTTGCCTTGGATTGGCTTCGATTCCTCTATGGTTGACAATGTAGCCCAAAAATTTGCCAGAGCCGATACCAAACGCACATTTGGAAGCGTTCAACTTCATTCCATATTTGCGTAGGATGCCGAATGTCTCTTCCAGATCGGCTATATGATTCAGCTCTTCTTTGGATTTGACCACCATATCATCAATGTACACTTCCATAGTTTTGCCAAGTTTCTCTTTGAACATGGTGGTGACCAGTCTTTGGTAGGTTGCCCCCGTATTCTTCAACCTAAAAGGCATTACCTTATAGCAATAGGTTCCTCTTGGGGTGAGGAATGCAGTTTTCTCTTGGTCCTCCGGATGCATAGCGATTTGATGATAACCTCTATAAGCATCAAAGAAGCTCATACGCTGATGGCGCGCCGTAGCATCTACAAGCTGGTCTATCCTAGGAAGAGGAAAACAATCCTTTGGGCAGGCTTTGTTTAGGTCCGTGAAGTCGACGCACACTCGCCAAGTCCCATTTTTCTTCTTCACCACCACCGTATTAGAGAGCCATGTAGGGTAGGTCACTTCCCTAATTGCTCTAGCGTCAAGCAGCCTGTCAACCTCCTCAACAACGACGGCAGTGTGCTCTGCGGCTGACCGCCGGCTTTTCTGCATGATCGGCTTACACTTAGAATCGACATTTAAATGGTGCTGTGAAACTGACGGATCTATACCCGGCATCTCGTACGGAGTCCATGCAAAGATATCGAGGTTGCTGAGCAGGAAAGATATTAGCTGCCGTTTGTCGGCCTGATTCAAGGAGGCGCCGACCATGAAGAACTTGTCGGGGCTTCCATCGATTTGAACTCGTTCTAAGTCTTCCGTTGCCTTTTCATTTGGGGGCCACCCAACATCGTTGAGGCTTTCTCAATCCGGCAACTCAATGGAATTCACCTGTAGTTCCTTTGGCGTTTTCTCAGCAAGGAGATAACATGCTTGTGCCGATTTCTGAGAGACACGGATTTACTCAATACCGCATTCTGTTAGGAAACGGAGCAGCTGATGATAGGTGCTGGGGACGGCTCGCATAGTATGCAACCAGGATCGCCCCATGATGAGATTATACGGCGACGGCAGCTTGACGACCAAGAATCCCCCATCCACTGTTCGGGCACCTGCTCGAACGGGAAGTCTGATTTTCCCCAACGGGTACTCTAGATTGGCATTGAAGCCGAATAGGGGGTAAAGGGCCGGAGAGAGATCGGATTCGGAGAAGCCAAGTTTGGTGAATGTCTTGTAGTACATAATCTCCGATGTGCTCCCCGGATCAATGAGTACGCACTCAACGGTGAATCGGTTTACGCGTAACTCAATTACCAAGGGATCAATGTGGGGCAATATTACTCCGGCCAAATCTGAATCATCAAAAGTGATAACCTCGGCTTCATGGGGCCGTTTAGCCGAAGTGAGTTGCTCTTGAGGGTTAGACTTTGACTGAATTGCGTGCACCGCCGATGACATTGGCAGGCTGTATATCATGTGGATCACGCGGAGCGAATGTGAATCCCGTGTCAAGGCTATTGCTTTGGTTGGGTTGCCTTTTCGGACGTACTGTTGTAGCCGGCCATCTTGTACCAATTTATCGTCGTACATGGTGAATGACGATGCTTTGAATTTCTTGGATAGCACTGCCTTTGCGATCCGTCATAGAAAAGGATCGTCTTGATTGTCATCCGAGCTGTTTCTTCTTCACTTACGCCTTGTACGGGGACTCTCTTCAGAAGAACTGGAAATTTCATATCGTCCCTTCTTCTTGAGCTCCGAGGATAATGAGTCAGAGTTACTGTTAGTATCTTGTTGTCGGGCTCGAGATCGTCGACCAGCTGCCCTCACGGGTCGTTCCAGGCCTTGATATGCAGCTTGTTTGGACTTCGCCACCTCCAAGGCCAAATCCTGATGGAGATGTTCGTTCTCTGCAATCATGTTCTCCAATCTTTGTTCATTTTGCTTTGCTTATTCTAGGATCGCTTGCATTGCGTCGTGCTCTAAAGTCGAGGGTGAGGCAAAATTCAAGGCACGTCTTGCGGCGAAAGTCTCTGTTCCAAGCATGGTTGTTGGAGTGGTTGTATCTTGCGGTATAGGGTCGACAGTGACTGTCGGAGGATCTTCCGTCACGCTCGCCATGAATGTGCTTGAGTATTCCCACAGACGGCGCCAATTGTGGAGAAGTGGTTTGGAAATACTCTTCTGATCCTGGGGAACGCTCATGATCCTCTTCTGGTCACCTGAAAATGAATAAACACTCCGGTCGGGGGTGCCGGAATTAACACTCCGACGGACAAGTCAGTATCCATACTCAGGAATGCTAGTATTCTAAGTTAAGCACTATAATTCTCACATACCTCTTTCTGGCTGATGTTTCTTCTATTTATATCTTTTCTTCTTTGGGCCTCGGGATCAGATCCATTCCCCACCTCATATTCGGCACATTTTACAATGGACCGATCTTCACTCAGCCCCTTGCTTAATCGGTTATTTGGCCAAGCAGGGTTGGATTTGAGCTTTCGAACCAATTGCCGAGTGCTTCGAACCTCGACTCTCCCAGATTTGACTATCCGGAATCTCTATGACCCCCAAATCTCAGCCCCCACATATATATATAGGTAAAAAGATAGATATCAAATCTAATTTGAAAAGTAAAATAAACATTCAAAAAAAGCAGAGAGAAATGTGGGAATTCGGTTGTTCATAATCAAAATTTTAAAAAGATAAAATATTTATGAGAGATTACGTATGAGTAAAAGATAATTTAATTTTGTTTGTTATCATATATATTTTCTTGAATAGTAGCAAAATAAATTTACTTTTTTAATAAAGTTGTAATAGAATAAAATGTATTTAATTTTTAAATTGCATGCTTGTTGATGATTTTTTCAACAAAAAAATAAAAATAAAAAATATATTGATAGAAAATTTTAAAATTGATAGTAGTCAATTGTTTTCATTATAGCCAACAAAAAGAATTTTGGATAAAATCATGAATAGCCAATAAAAAATCAACACTTAGCATTAAATTTCGTAAAAATTTTAAAAAAATGGAAAATTCATAATAAAGTATTGGAACTCCTCGAATCATATAATTAGACATTCTAGTTAATTTTAAAATTTAAATGTTAAATCTAGTAAAATTATGCCATGTGAGTTAATTCAAAATTTAGATAATACACTAATAGATTTGAACCATTTTATTTACTATTTAAAAAAAAAAATCAAATTTTAAATTAGATATGTTTAGATAGAATTTAAAGATTTTAAAATTTTAAAATTAAATATTGTTAGATGTACCTTTCACTTTAAGCCAAATATATTTTTTATTTTTAAAAATTTTTAAAATTGAGAAATTGTGGGTTTTGAAACTGTTTTGTGTGTGTATTTAATTGGGTGTATATTGGTTGCAAATGATTCGAAGAACTATCATCTGAGAGAGCTTAGAGGAGAAAATGTGAGATTAACTCTATGCATAGCTGATCATCTTGATTTCGAGAGTTTACCCAAAACCATTAATGGGTCTGATGGTGTGATAGATATGAGATAAAATAAAAAATAAATTAATTAATTAAATTCAAGATTTGATGAGTTTCAATTCTGATTAAATTGAAGAACAAACGCAAATCACAAATTAAAATAAAATTTAAAAAAAAAAAGCACGCCCAAATCATGCAAAATGTAATAATGACGAAGATGAAAAGATGTGTAAATGAATTGAAAAATATTAGAAAAAAAAATATACACACAGAAAAGTAATAGACATTGGAAAAATACATATAAAGTAGGAAATAATATTAAGAGCATAAAAATGGAGAAAATAAAAAGATGTGTAGATGAATTGAAAAATATTAGAAAAAAATATATGCACACAAAGTAACAAACACTAAAAAAATATATATAAAGTAAAAAATAATATTATAGTGACATTTTAATGATTTTCACAGATCATCAAACTTGCAAAATATAACAATCGAGAAGATGAGTTATTTTGAAAAAAGATAGGTAGATAAGAGAATGATTGAATGTAATAATAGAGAAGATGAAAAGATGCGTATATAAACTAAAAAATATTGGCAAAATATATATATGTATATATACATACAAAAGTAATAAATACTGAAAAAAATGCATATAAAGTAAGAAATAATATTAGGAGCATAAAAATGGAGAAGATGAAAAGACGTGTAGATGAATTGAAAAATATTGAGAAAAAAATATATATACACACAAAGTAACAAATACTAAAAAAAAACATATAAAATAAGAAATAATATTACACTGACATTGTAATGATTTTTCCAAATCATCAAACTTGCAAAACGTAACAATGGAGAAAATGAGTTATTCTGAGAAATAAAAGACGGGTAGATGAGAGAATGATTGAATTTGATTGGAATAAACTGAATAGAGAAACTCGTGTGTGGAAGTTACAGGAGTTGTGGGTTTCCTTTTTTTCTTTTTCTTTTTTAAAATTGAGATCGAGAGAGATAGATATTATTACACTGACATTGTAATGATTTTTCCAGATCATCAAACTTGCAAATTGTAACAATGGAGAAGATGAGTTATTCTGAGAAATAAAAGATGGGTAGATGAGAGAATGATTGAATTTGATTGGAATAAACCAAATAGAAAAACTTGTGAGTAGAAGTTATAGGAGTTGTGTGTTACTTTTTATTTTTTTATTTTTTATTTTTAAATTGAGATTGAGAGTAAGATAGATATTATGGATGAATATTTTATTAGTTTGGGATAAATATTATTGTTGGTGATGGATATGGATGAATATTTTATATTTTATATAGGGAGAGAAATTGAGAAGGCTTGAAGAGTGAGAAGGAAGGAGAAAGAAAGTACCACGTAATTTTTTTTTTCTTCAAAATTATAAGAATTTACGATTCAAGTTTTGGAGCCTTTTGACTCAACAACTACATTTGGTTATATATATAGTATAGATAGATAGATAGATATGGAGAAGTGGTTTGGAAATACTCTTCAGATCTTGGGAGACGCTAGTGATCCTCAGCTAGTCACCTGAAAAGATGCAAATACTCCGGTCGGGGGTGCCAGAATTAGCACTCCGACGGACAAGTCAGTTCAGACACTCAAGATAGCTTGTTTACTAAGTTAAGTGAAGTGATTCTTACATACCTTTCTCAATCTATTGTTCCTGTATTTATACCTGTTCCTTTCGATCCTCGGGGCCAGGGCCTACTTTTTAATCCTTGTCATTTCTCTTATTCGGCTCTAAGGATCTACACTTATTCAGCACATATATTATATTCGGCTTCCCATTCTCGTAGGATACAGCCGATTAATATCAGTCTTCTAAGGTACACACCTTCTGATTTTGCCAATATTCGGCTCCTACAATTGCCCCCCGAACTCCCCATTGACGGTAGTTAATCGGCGTGTTTGGTCTTGAATTGGAAAAGTCAAAATAGGTCAGGCGGCTTCGCGTACCCCAATACAGATGTCAGAATGCGCACACCTTTTCGGTCATCATTACACTTTCCCGCCTCATTCATGCGTCTCGCATTTATTGCAATTTGAAATTTCAGTCCTTTCGAGTGCACACTTCGTCGAGTATTCGAGACTCTTGGACCGCCAGCGGGTATCCCTTCTCTGACTCGCATTTTCTGCAACTCTTCTCTGTCTACCCTCGTCCCCCTTGCTCCTCGTAAGTCTTCTTCTCTTTTCTTTGCAATCTTACTTTCTGTTTGTTATTTTAATTTTGGCGAACCCTTAATTCCCTACGAAAATGGCTAAACACTTGAAAGACCTCCTTTCTGAGGGTCGTGTTTCCGGATTCCGGCGACACTTTTCCATCCCCGACGATGTTCATCTATCTCTAGTGACGGACAATACTCTGGATATGGAGAGAGAGGATCGAAATTCAATCGTCTTTCCCTCCTATCCATTGCAGAGGGCGGGGTCCGTTTTCCCTTACATCCATTCCTTAGGGCCGTCCTCCGCCATTGGGGTCTAATTCCTTCTCAGCCCAACGTGAACTTTTTTCGAATCGTAATGGGGATCGTAGAGTTGAACCGGTGCCTCAGGATCGATCTTGGCATTCCGGCCATTCGGCACTGCTATGCTTTAGCCAAATCTTCCGGTCGGCTTGGGCGGTACTTTCTTAGGACCAAGGATACTGACCATCATTTGGTAACCATGCTTGCCAGTTCTGGTAAGCGTGTGGATGACGTAATGCTCAATGTCCGAGGGAACTGGGAATTTGGCGAAGGCGAGGGTCGCCTAGACCCTATTCCCAGAAGGAGCGGTGAACCAGGTTGCCGTGTGTCTCCTTGCGTTTATTGAACTTTTCTTTCACATGGCCTTCTCTCCATGTCTAACCCTTTGTCTTTGCAGGCAGTAAATTGAAGAAGATTCTGGTTTCTACTGACGACGCAGTCCTTGCACAGATTGCGACTGCACTCGGATACTTCGGTCGTCCAAACGTACAAAAGCAAGGGAGAGCGGCCCACATACTTCTTCGATACGAGCCTACTTATACTACTTTTTCGACCGCTGACAACATTCTGATTCCATCCGGCGATCAACACCTTGCGGCTCTTATCTTCCCTAGCTTCAAGAGCCTTAGGCAAGTTGGTCTCGAAGCTTCTGATTCGGGGCAAGACGTGGAGCCGGTGGTAGAGGTAGTCGCCAAACCAGCCAGAGAGTTCACTGAGGAGGCCGAAGAGGTTGACGAGGCCCTAAACTCGGCGTTTGAGGCAGCCAGACTTAGTCAGCCTACCTCGCCGTCTACTTTGGGTCGGGCGGAGTTTTCTTCTGGAGATATTTTTGGAAGTTTGGGAGACCTACCCGGCGATTTTTTTGAAGGTATGGCTGGGAAAAATCTCACGCAGATAGCTCTCGAAAGAAAAATGCCAAACGAATGGCCACCCGGAAAAAAGCCGAGGCCGCCCATTCTGGACCTTGATTGAGTCTTTTGAACCCGTTATTGAAGAGCCGGCTCAGATTGTTGCGGCCGAAACGGTGAAAGAGGTTGAACAACCGGTCATTGAAGAACGGTTGATTCCGGAAGAGCGGGGCAAGAAGCGTAGCGCCGAGGGATGGGCCGGTTCGGAAGATAGTCCTGCTGACAAAAGGCCTCGCTTAGAAGAGTCGGACGTGGTTGTTCCTTTCATTGTTCAGCCAAAGATTAGAGACACACCGATTTCCTCTGATGCATCCATCATTACCGACCCAGCGGTAGCCTTGAGCTTGGCGGCTTCAGTCTCCCTACAAGCTGATAAGGCATCCTTTCATGCCGTGCCGGATTTGGTGGCCGTAGCCCTATCTGCGCAGTCGGCCCTTTTGGTAGATGAACTTGACTTGTTTTGATTTTGGTTGCCTATGGCATCTAACGATCCCAACTCGTTTTGCAGACGGTCGACAGGATTGCCGACTTGGGCCGTCACCTACACGATGCCCTTGAGAGGATTGACCGTTTGCAGTTAGAAGTGGGCGATCAAAAGAGCAGGGCCGAGTTTGAGATGATGAGAGCCGCAATGGAGACTGTGCGAGCCGAAGCTGAAGCCGAAGTAGAAAGGGCTCAGACTGCTGATCATCTCCGTTCTGAGGCTGAAGATAGGGCGAACGCGAGCAAAGAGTCGCTTAGGCTAGCCGAGGAGACGCTTAACAAGGTGGAGACTGAGTTAGCAGAGTTGAAGGCGGCTAAGGAAAAGGCAGAATCTCAGGCTTCTGCCGCATTCGAAGCAGGAAAAGGCGCCGCCTTCGAGAATTACGTACATGAAGTCCCCAAGTTTGAGAATCGGGGATTCAAACATAGGTGGCTTAAGGCCCTTGATGCCGCTGGGGTTACATTGGCCTTGCCAATTCCTTATGAGCAGGTGGACGTTGAGCCACTTGAGTCTGATCCCGAGGATTGATTTGGGAGTCATTCGAATTTTATGAAATGCTTTCCCTTTTGATGTATGTTTTTGTTTTAAGGACTTTTGTTGATTCCGAGTAGTTTTCATGTATAAATTGGTTACTGTCTGTGCTCAATTTATTAATGAAAATTACCTTGTCGTTTCACTACTACTTATGCGCAGTTTGTGATGTTATGTTGGTGAAGAATTTTTGCCTTTCACTACTTTAGATAAAATGATTACTCTGTTGAGCTTTCTACGATTGAATATCTTGGCAATATTGACTTATCATTCGTATGCCGAATATTTCGTGGGTATTGCGCTGGTGAACCAATTCATAGGCCGGCTAGGGCACTTAATCCGAATAGATTGATTAATTTACCCTTGCCCCAGGCGGTGCATGATCATTCGGGCGCCGGATGAGACGAACTCAGGAGTTTTGAAGTCGATTCATGGGCCGGCTGGAGCACTTGAGCCGAATATATTGATAAATCTATCTGCCCTTGCCCCAGGCGGTGCATGATCATTCGGGCGCCGGATGAGACGAACTCAGGAGCTTTGAAGTCGATTCATGGGCCGGCTGGATCGCTTGAGCCGAATATATTGATAAATCTATCTGCCCTTCCCCCAGGCGGTGCATGATCATTCGAGCGCCGGATGAGACGAACTCAGGAGTTTTGAAGTCGATTCATGGACCGGCTGGAGCCCTTGAGCCGAATATATTGATAAATCTATATGTCCTTGCCCCAGGCGGTGCATGATCATTCGGGCGTCGGATGAGATGAACTCAGGAGCTTTGAAGTCGATTCATGGGCCGGCTGGAGCACTTGAGCCAAATATATTGATAAATCTATCTGCCCTTGCCCCAGGCGGTGCATGATCATTCGGGCGCCGGATGAGACGAACCCAGGAGCTTTGAAGTCGATTCATGGGTCGGCTGGATCGCTTGAGCCGAATATATTGATAAATCTATCTGCCCTTGCCCCAGGCGAGTCGATCCAGTCGGCGCCGGACGATTGAGGTTTTCACAATTAATGAGATTGCCTCGAGGGTGCTGCCTCTGTAAAGGATAAATGATTAAAGGTACAACTTTTATGAGCATAGTAAACAACTGACTCCAGCTTTTGAAGGTATCGTGTGAATGTCGAACAGACTCTTCTTTAACAGCAGAGGGGAAGCGAGGACGCTAGCTGAGCTGGGTGGAGACATGAATCGAGGTGGTGACCCTTCGCGCACAGAGAGTAGGAGTTCCAGGGATCGAGAGAGGCGTCAGTCTCCTCGACGTCGAAGCAGGTCGCTCAGGCGGGACAAGCAGTCGCAGGGCAGATCTCCTCAACCTCGAGTCGAGAGGGGATCTGACGCGAATCCGTGCCCATTAAGCTTTGCGGTATTTGTGGGGAATAGATCCATGACAGAGGCGGACTCGATCGTTCGAGACCCAAATGTAGCGGTCGAGTTTGCTCAACAAATTTTCCTCCTGAGGTTCAGCAATCGATGGTAGGTCGACAGGACTATGAAGTATTTCGTGAAGGCATTCACAGGGCAGTGAAGGGGCTTTACACTGCCTATGAAATCGGCATGCGGCTGCGCGCTGCCCGCCGAGAAATGGAGAAGAAGAAGGAACGTATTCGAAGTTTGGAGGCTCACGCGGAGGCGGCTGAGTGCGAGTTAAGGAAGACCAAGGCAGCTTAGGCACAACCCGCCAGGCAGGGAAACCCAATCGTGGAAGAAAAGGTTACCAGTCGACTCATCAGTACCGCGCTCGTCGATCGTAAGACGACGAGTATGCTCGCAATGGAGACCGCGAAGTGGAGGGCCTATGAAAAAGGTTTTCATGAAGGCCGAAAAGTTGGAATCGAAAAGACCAAGGAGAAACTTGCCGAAAAAGTTTGCCGATGTGAAAATCGTGGATTTAGGCACGGTTGGATCAAGGCCTCTCAAGCCGCGGAAGCTCTTCGAGCGTCGCGCATTGATTCGGCATCACCACTCTACCACAGTAAACATTTTTCGTTTTCCGCTTTTGAAGTCGAGAAGAGTGAGGATGAGGGTGACGCTGTATAAGTATACCTATTGTAAGGTTGAAACGCAGATCACTTTTAAAACTATGTAATTTATTGTTTGTTTGATTGAATAAAAACGTTCTATTATAAATATTTCGTTGCAGTTCGTATTCGGTATGTATGTGTTTCGTTTTATTGTATACATGTTTGAATGAATGTATAAACGTTGATCGGTCCGAGTATCTGTTAAGTGTCCAGTGATACGCCGGTTTATAGGTAGGGTCGACCCATACGTGATAGTCGTTTATTCCTGAATGAGGCCATTGTAACTTGAGGAAGCCGAAAACCAGTGAGTAGAGTGGCTACGGCAAATTTGACTCGGCTCGGGGCCTAGATTTTTGGCCAGTGCATGTGCTTCAAAAAGTCGTTTGGATAACTAGGCCGTGGTGAATGTCAACCGACGTTTGTCTCATGGAGTTTACCGTTAATGAAATCGCCTCGGGATTGGGGCCTCGAGATCGCTGCCAGTATTGAAAATAAAAGGAGTGGGTGCTTCGCGCAGATAAACAATCACTTATTATGTGAGGTGAGATAAGTGGAGATGTTAGTTAGAGAGGCTCGGAGTTCAGCCGAGCTTGGTGTTGCAATGAAGCGCGGCAGAGGACCCATCCGTATGGGAGGTAGAGCGTCCAAAAGTTGGCATGAGTCTTCAAGTCGTCGAAGCAGATCACCCCGAAAGGAAAGGCAACGACCGTTGGGTTTATCCTTCCTTGTCTTGGATCTTTGCCTTGACATTGTCAATGGTATCAGTGGAAGTTTGGCAATGCGCAAGTCATGGGCTTGGGCACAGTTGGCTCAAGGCATTGCAAACCGCGGAGGACTTCCGGGTGACGGGAGTTGATTCGATGCTGCCACTTTACCAATGCATCTTTTCCCCTTTTCAGCTTTTGAGGTTGAAAATGGGTATTTTAATGCTCAAATGCGGGTTGCGTTGATGTAACAACTGTTTGATCAAATAAAAAGTTTTATTTCAAACATTTGCGTCTTATTCTGAATTTTTTGTTATGCTTAGTTAAGCACCTTATTTCGGATATTGGCGTGTTTTGTTTTGTTTTGTTTTGTTCGTGCCGAAGGGTACTCCGAATCCGGAGACTTAATCAGCCCTAAGGTGTCATGCACCAAAGGGGGCTCCGAATCCGGAGACTTAATGTGGCCAATCGTGATATCCACGAAGGGCGCTCCGAATCCAGAGTCTTAATCGGCCCTAAGGTGCCATGCACCAAAGGGGGCTCCGAATCCGAAGACTTAATGTGGCCAATCGTGATATCCACGAAGGGCGCTTCGAATCCAGAGTCTTAATCGGCCCTAAGGTGTCATGCACCAAAAGGGGCTCCGAATCCGGAGGCTTAATCGGCCCTAAGGTGTCGTGCACCAAAGGGGGCTCCCAATCCGAAGGCTTAATCGGCCCTAAGGTGTCGTGCACCAAAGGGGGCTCCGAATCCGGAGACTTAATGTGGCCAATCGTGATATCCACGAAGGGCGCTCCGAATCCGGAGTCTTAATCGGCCCTAAGGTGTCCTGCACCAAACGGGGCTCCGAATCCGGAGATTTAATATGGCCAATCGTGATATCCACGAAGAGCGCTCCGAATCCGGAGTCTTAATCGGCCCTAAGGTGTCCTGTACCAAAGGGAGCTCCGAATCCGGAGACTTAATGTGGCCAATCGTGATATCCACGAAGGGCGCTCCGAATCCGGAGTCTTAATCGGCCCTAAGATGTCATGCACCAAAGGGGGCTCCGAATCCGGAGGCTTAATCGGCCTTAAGGTGTCGTGCGCCAAAGGGGGCTCCGAATCCGGAGCTTAATGTGGCCAATCGTGATATCCACGAAGGGCGCTCCAAATCCGGAGTCTTAATCGGCCCTAAGGTGTCATGCACCCAAGGGGGCTCCGAATCCGGAGACTTAATGTGGCCAATCGTGATATCCACGAAAGGCGCTCTGAATCCGGAGTCTCAATCGGCCCTAAGGTGTTGTGCACCAAAGGGGGCTCCGAATCCGGAGGCTTAATTGGCCCTAAGGTGTCGTGCACCAAAGGGGGCTCCGAATCCGGAGACTTAATGTGGCCAATAGTGATATCCACGAAGGCGCTCCGAATCCGGAGTCTAATCGGCCCTAAGGTGTCATGCACCAAAGGGGGCTCCGAATCTGGAGGCTTAATCGGCCCTAAGGTGTCGTGCACCAAAGGGGGCTCCGAATCCGGAGGCTTAATCGGCCCTAAGGTGTCATGCACCAAAGGGGGCTCCGAATCCAGAGACTTAATGTGGCCAATCGTGATATCCACGAAGGGCGCTCCGAATCCGAAGTCTTAATCGGCCCTAAGGTGTCATGTACCAAAGGGGGCTCCGAATCCGGAGGCTTAATCAGCCTTAAGGTGTCGTGCACCAAAGGGGGCTCTGAATCCAAAGGCTTAATCAGCCCTAAGGTGTCGTGCACCAAAAGGGGCTCCGAATCCGAAGACTTAATGTGGCCAATAGTAATATCCACGAAGGGCGCTCCGAATCCGAAGTCTTAATCGGCCCTAAGATGTCATGCACCAAAGGGAGCTCCGAATCCGGAGACTTACTGTGGCCAATTGTGATATCCACGAATGCGCTCCGAATCCGGAGTCTTAATCGACCTTAAGGTGTCATGCACCAAAGGAGGCTCCGAATCTGGAGGCTTAATCGGCCCTAAGGTGTCATGCACCAAAGGGGGCTCCGAATCCGGAGGCTTAATTGGCCCTAAGGTGTCATGCACCAAAGGAGGCTCCGAATCCAGAGACTTAATGTGGCCAATCGTGATATCCACGAAGGGCGCTCCGAATCCGGAGGCTTAATCGGCCCTAAGGTATCATGCACCAAAGAGGGCTCCGAATCCGGAGGATTAATCGGCCCTAAGGTGTCGTGCACCAAAAGGGGCTCCGAATCCGGAGACTTAATGTGGCCAATCGTGATATCCATGAAAGGCGCTCCGAATCCGGAGACTTAATCGGTCCTAAGGTGTCATGCACCGAAGGGGGGCTTTGAATCGTCGACATGACGAGCGCTATGATGGGGTTTGAGAAATGAATTGAGCGACGAAGGAAAATGGTTTGCATTGCAGAAGTGATATATATACAAGTATCAAAGCCCACAGGTCGGGTCAGTGATAGGGTTTTCATAAAATCTCTGCTTGTGCCGATTACGGGGAGCCACGGATTTCTTCAATGCCATGGGCTGTCGGGAAGCGCACAAGCTGATGATAAGTGCTTGGAACGGCCTTCATAATATGTAACCAGGTTCGCCCCATGATGACATTATATGGCGAAGAGAGCTTTACGACCAGGAATTCTACTTCGACCATTCTAGAGCCCGCTCGAACAAGTAGTATGATCTTCCCTAATGGGTACTCAAGATTCGTATTAAAACCGAACAATGGGTGAGGCACCGGAGACAGATCTGACTCGTTGAAGCCGAGTTTGATGAAAGTTTTGTAATACATAACCTCTGAAGTACTCCCTGGGTCTATGAGAATGCGTTCAATGGTAAACCGATTTACGCGTAATTTGATGACCAACGGATCGATGTGGAAGGCTGTTGTGCCGCTAAGATCGGAGTCATTGAAAGTAATTGTCGGAGCTTCTCTGGGCCATTCGGTAGGAATACATTGCTTTTGGGGGATTGGATGCGATTGAATTGTGTGCACGGTTGGAGATGCAGGCAGGTTGTAGATTATATGGATCACGCCAAGTGGAGGTGAGTCCTGCCTCAAGGCTAGTGCCTTGATTGGCTTTCCCTTTCTCACGTACTGTTGCAGTCGACCGTCTTGCACCAGTTCTTTCAGGTGATCCTTTAATGCGTAACAATTCTCAGTTTCGTGGTCGTGATCTTTGTGATACTCGCACCGCCTATCCCTTCTTTGCGTGTCGGGTGGCCCCACCATCTTTGACGGCCATTTGAAGAATGGAAGGTGTTGAACTTTGGTCATTATTACAGCAATTGGTTCTGACAACTCTGTCTACTTCTTGTCGGCACGCCTCGAGCGCCTGCTGTCGACTTGCAGTTGTTCATTTGTCCGGTGGGAGCATTGATCGCTTGATCGGTGAGAGTCTCGCCTTTTGTCTCGTTTAGCGCGTTGCCATGGCTCAGGGCTCGGAGGTGGCACGGAACTTATTGGTTGAGCAATTTCAAGGGGGGCCGTTTTGTTGGACATTTGTCTGGCTTTTATTTTCAAGGCATCATCTTCCACTTTGCAATACTCTTCAACTTTCTTCATCAACGCCCAGACTGTTTTGGGGGGTCTTCTGGTCAGGGAACTACGAAGAGCACTGTCAGGATATAGTCCTATTTTGAAGGCAGTGATGGCCATGGAGTCATTGCAAGTGTCGTCGACGAGGTTGAAGCACTCCTAATAGCGTGCCGAATACGCTCTGAGCGTTTCTCCTGACTTGATCTGCATAGCCTAGAGAGAGTCGGCCTGTTTCAGCTGTACCTCGTTGGTAATGAACCTAGCCCTGAAGGATTTCTGTAATTGATGGAAGCTTTTGATTGAAGCCAGCTCCAGCTTGTAATACCACCTGACAGCTAATGGCCCCAGGCTGCTGGGGAATATTCGGTACATGAGGGCTTCGTTGTCTGCATGCAATGTCATGGCCTGCTTGTAGTGACGGATATGATCAGTGGGGTCTGATTTTCCGTCGTAAAGAGTGAATGACGGAGCTTTGAACTTCTTGGGCAGGGTCGCCCTTGCAATCCGTCGGACAAAAGGATCGTGCTGGTCCTCTTCGTCTGAACTGCTTCTCCTGCGCTTGTTCCTTGTATGTAGACTCTTTTTGGAGGAACTGGAAGTTTCGGATCGTCCCTTCTTGTTGAGCTCCGTGGGTAATGAGTTGGAGTCGCTATCGATATCCTTTGGTCGGGCTCGAGGTCGTTGTCCACCAGCCCTCGGAGGTCGTTCAGGATCTTGGCGCACGGCTTCTCTGGATTTTGCTACTTCCAGGGCCAAATCTTGACGGAGACGTTCATTTTCAGCGATCATGTTCTCCAGCCTTTGTTCATTCTGCTTTGCTTGTTCCATGATCGCTTGCATTGTCTCTTGCGCTGAAGTTATTGGTGAGTCGAAGTTCAAGGCGCGTTTTGCAGCGATGGTTTCCTTTCCGAGCATATTTGTTGGAGTGGGGTCATCTCTCTGTGCGGTCTCGTCAGTGGCTATCGAAGGATCTTCAGTCACGCCTGCCATGGATGTATTTGAATATTCCCACAGACGACGTCAACTGTGAAGAAGTGGTTTGGAAATACTCTTCAGATCCTGGGAGACACTAGTGATCCTCAGCTAGTCACCTGAAAAGATATAAACACTCCGGTCGGGGGTGCCGGAATTAGCACTCCGACGGACAAGTCAGTTCAGACACTCAAGATAGCTTGTTTACTAAGTTAAGTGAAGTGATTCTTACATACCTTTCTCAATCCATTGTTCCTATATTTATACATGTTCCTTTCGATCCTCAAGGCCAGGACCTACTTTTTAATCCTTGTCATTTCTCTTATTCGGCTCTAAGAATCTACACTTATTCAGCACATATATTATATTCGGCTTCCCATTCTCGTAGGATACAGCCGATTAATATCAGTCTTCTAAGCTACGCACCTTCTAATTTTGCCAATATTCGGCTCCCACAATAGATATCCTCTTTAAAAAAAAATTGCAAACATAGAACATGTGAACCTCACAGTATTAATATCCAATCACAGCCTTTATATTCTGGAATCAAACAAGGCCTTAGCTCCTATCATTCAAATATAGCCATAAAGCTCCCATGTGATTTTAAACTAAAATGTTACCGTTAATTTTTCTATCTTAACTAACAGAAAGTGTATTACACACTATTTTATAGAATGGATTTTGTTTTCTAAAAAATTAGAATTAAATTAATACAACAAAATTACAATTTTATCCTCATTTTCTCCAAACCTAAAATTAGATTAATATGTTAATTAAAATAAAATAAAATAAATCTAAAATATAAAATAAACAATAATTAAGAATAGATCTAAAATGTAATTAAATTAAAACTAGATTAACATGTTAGAAATTATAATAAATAATTAAGAATTTAAGATTAATTATGATCTAAAATGTAATTAAATTAAAACTAGATTAACATGTTAGAAATTATAATAAATAATTAAGAATTTAAGATTAATTATGATCTAAATTAAAATTAGATTAAAAAGGAAATAATAAATAGTTAAATATTTAGGATTAATTGTAATAAATAGTTAAATATTTAGGATTAATTGTGATCTAAAATATAATTAAAATAAAAAAAGAAAAAGAAAAAGAAAAATTTAAGAATTATAATAAATAATTAAAATTTTATAATTAATTGTGATTTAATTAAATTAATACTAGACATTATAAATTATGTATATGAGAGATGAGAAATAGAAAGAAAAAAAAAAACAAAAAAATATATAATTTAAAATATTATAATCATTTCACATTTATAATTAACAGTGTTAATAATTGTAATTTAATCCAAAACCACATGAAAGACATATAACTATTTTTGAAAAAATAGAGAGGTAAAATGCTATCAAGTCATATCACAAAAAAATAAAATAAATTTTGCCCTATTTTCTATATATATAGGCTCCGTCTGAGAAGAAAAAAATTGGACTTTTTTGGCTAAAATAACTACAAAAAACAAAATAAACTTTTAATTCAATAAGAAAAAATATCATATCTAACCTATAATCATTACATTCTTTCTTTCACAAAAAAATCAAAAATCCTTCCCAAACAAGACTTTTTAACCCAAGCTAAAATAACCAAAAAAATCAAAAAGTCAAAAAGTCAACCCACTTCCCAAACGAACCCATACCTTAGGAGACTAACAAATGTTCAAAATTGTTAACTTTAAATTCCAACTTAACACAAAGACCAAACTATTCAAAATTTAAAACTATAAGAAGGTAAAAAACTGTAAATAACCTAATTAATTTCTCTATCCACCAATATTTCCTACTTGCAATTAGTTTCTCTACTCCCCCTATTTTCTACTTGCATCATCAACAATAACACATTATTAAACCCAAACAAACTTCAGTTCACAAAACTTTTGCAAACCATGCCTTAAATCCCAAAGTTCAAAGTCTTAAACAATTCTTGTTTGTGCTGATACAGTAAAAAAAGCTAGAGCAAAAGGCAAGAAAAACAAGAAGCTATGGTAATTAAAATAGCCATTGCATAGCAGCAAGCATAGCTACTAACTAATTCACCCAAAAGGGAACTTTCACTATCTGAAGCACCACTACAATCTATCATTCTTCCTCCCAGTAAAGAAAAAAAAGCTTCAGTTCCTTTCGCGCTCCTCAGCCTCTGCACATCCAGTTCATTAAATTATAAGTTAGACAGGGGCATACTCTAAGCAAAACCAGTTTGGATCTTTCAAATGCTTTGTGTCATAAATTTTTCAAAAAACCAGCATGTCAAATTTTCTACAGATGCCCATAATCTCAAATTCATCTTATATGAATAATTACTCCATTACTTGGCACAAACCATAGTACCTTTTCCGCAAAAATGGACCAAACTAAAACCCAATCAGATCATCTTCTAGCATATATAAACAATCATGCCAGGTACACACGAAGCACAAATTAGGTATTTATTAGTGTATATACAGAAGAGATGCACAGCAATCAATATTAGTACTAGTGGGATCAAAGAGATTACTGGTCTACCAAGTAGAAAACTTTTTTATTCATAGAGAGTATGAATCCCAAATGAATTATATAACTGCTACAAAGTTTTACCTAACCAACATACATCATGTTGGATTTTCCACATGAATGTCACAATAATGAATAATGAACTCAAATTTTCTGCCCTAGCATCATCGAGCATGCATAAACCAATTAAAGTATGACACAACTTTTGCAGGAAAGTGGCTCAATACTGGATACTAATCAATCTAATGAACACGCACCGCAACAACAATAGTTCAAATTTGTCCAAACCACACTAGTTTATTACAATATGACTTAACCTTGCCAGTGGATTTACATACATATTCATGATCCAATGCATGCTTCAAGGTCTATGATAATGGTTTCAGCTGAACTTCATTCTTTTTTCTTAAATTCTTTTGATAGGCCTATAATATCTTTTGATTTTTTTCCCCCCTCATCCTTTATTTATTTAACCTTTTTGTTTTTTTTTTTCTTTTGAGAAAGTGAGGTTAACAACTAGGCTGCATCTGACTGAAAAGCAGCTGGCAAAAATGAGTGTGGTTGACACCTTTAAGAAGAATACAGATTTCCAAGCTTGAACCTCCAAGAGAGCAGCCTTACTGCAAAGGCAATTGACTTAGGTCGAGAGAATTAAAGAAAGGGAATCTGCAAGAGAGCACATGTTTTCACTGACTGCATGGATTTTCATATGAGGAGCCATGACAAAGGCTAGATATTATGATTGAGGAATCAAATTGTTCTCCCCAGTTTTCCTCTCATTTTTTTCTAGCGGGGGGAGGGTAATGAATAAAAGGCTTCAAAGCTGCAAGCTGAAGTTTCAGAAATCAGAGGGGATGAAATAAGAAGGCTCAAACCCATTATATCCACCATCAATCCCACTCTCTCTCACTACAAACACCAAGGGTTTTGACTGTAACTCCAGGTCCTGTTCTCATCTGCTACTCTATAACATACACCATTCCTCAACATTAATTATTACTCCAACTTCCCTAGTAGGTAATTCCACAACAGTACGTACTCAAAATTTCAAATTAAAAATAAAACACACTTAGTAGACAATAGCTACAAGGCAAATATAGATGGAGCATTTGCAAAGCCATACCACTAGCTCTTGTTTTGCCAAAGCCAAACCCACGAGAAAGAAGACAGAGGGAAGGAATGCTTGGAACATCCGGGATACTTGCAAAGGCAGCTGTCATATATTTGGGTCTAGACACAAGGGAGGAGAAAGACACAAACATTTAGGCTAGGGGTCTTAACCTTGGATACTTGCAAACGCTGAATAACAAGCAAGAAGCTGACTGGCCTGTCCTCAAACCCAAAGGCCTATGGTCTCTATTTGCAAAAAGGCCCCTTGCACTCTAAATTCAAAACAGCATCCTAATCATTTTTGTCAGACTATTTGTGCAAGTGGAAGTAATACATCAATCTAGGAAAAGTCCGTAAGAGCATCCCCGACCCTTCACCTTATTTTTCATCAAATTGTTTCAACAATTTAAATCAAAAGCTTAATTTAATATTAGCTCAATCCAATGGTGAGAATTAAACTTTCCATCAAATCTTTTTTAAAATACGTAACCTATCCCAAAAATCCTCATTTAATCAACTCAAGTGAAAAAAACCCATCTCCAACCCTTATCTTTGAACAATTTCATCAAATTTAAGTGAAAAAAAAGGTGGTGGGAAATTTGATGAAAGATTTTATGCATCCCTCATTTGTTGAATTTTTTTTAAGAAAACCTGATTTGATGCAAGTTTGATGAATGAATTAGATCTCATTTTCACCAAATTTTTCATTAAATTTAAATTTTGATGAAGGATTTGGTGAAGAATTAGAGATGCTCTAACACAAATTATTTTGGTAAAGAATAAATTTCAACAAAGCTAAAATGCCAAACAACAAAAATATAGAGTGGACAAACTTGACATAGAGAAAAATGTCAGCAAGTGTAACATATACAAGAGCATTTATAGCAGATACTACAAACTCAGAATGATACATAATGAATTCAATCTAAAAATTTTACGCTGATTAAACAAAAAGAAAAAAGAAACACAAATATGTACCTCCATTGGAAACTTAATAGACAAAAGAAACTCTTTCCCCTTTGGCAACATCCCGGAGGGAAACAAAGCTCGGAGTATGAGCAATCCCATAAAATTCTGATTTGATCCCATAAGTGCTTAGCTTCTTAAATTTACCTAACTTAGGATTATACATCACAAGAGCATCCTTGTTAACAAGCATCAAGATTTCCCCACTCTTTAGAATCATAATTGGCTCATGACAGTCCAAATTGCCTCTCTTACCAATCCCATTTTCAATAACCAACTCTTTGCTCCAAGACTCCTTAATCCCATAATCTTTCATTAACCATATATCGATACGACGAGGGTTAGAAAAATCACAAATAGAAAGACTATCACGCAGCACACCCACTCGTATATGATCCAGAAATTCCTTCCTATGCAGACCAAACTCAGGAGGTTCAGGGACAACCCGAAATTGCTCGCTCCCAAAATCAAAACAACAAATGAAGTCGGGACTATCACGCGCAAAATTAAGCCAATGAAGAGCTCCATTCACAAAAGAATTGAATGAGTGATTTGTCAAAAAGTAAGGAACACTCCCCATGTTTCTCCACGATCCTTCTCCAATTGTGTAAATTATAGCTTTCGCCTCCTCGCGAGAAGTCCTTAACTCAGTGATGGGGTCAAAAGAGTCGTTCAGCTCTTCAGTTAAGGGGTTGAAAAAAGACGCGACAAAGTTTTTAATGGTGGGATCGAAAAACTCGACAAACCGTTGGATAAAAAACCGTATAACCTTGTATTGGTTAGTCTTGGGACTAAACCCAAAAGCAGTAATGTAACGATCATATTCTCCATCATATATTGGGAATGGTAAGCAAGTGTACTCACACAGAATTGGATTGCATATGAAAATTTCAGGTACATTACACAAGCAAAGCAAACCATTGCAGGAGTTGACTACTTTTATTCCCAGAGGTGGGAAGTTGATTTTGGGGATGAATTTCAACTGGGCTTCGCGGGGATGGATTTTATGGAGGATTTGGAGGTCGACCAAGCGGAGTAGACTCGATCGGTGCTTGGGTTTGATCAAGAGGTTGACTTGTGATCTTGAGAGGTGGAGTTTGGCGAAGTGGGGGTCTGAGATGAGAGAAAGCCAGTGTTTGGAAACGAGTTGGCAAAGGAAGAGGGTTTTGATGGGGAGTCTGGAGAGGATTTCAAGGATGATTTGGGTTGGAAGTTCTTTTGGGATGGAGTGTTTGTTTTTCTTGCTGGGTATGATCTGTTTCATCATCGTTTCTTGTTTGCTTTTCTGGTGTTAATGGGCGTTTCTTGTTTTTCTTGTTTGCTTTTCTGGTGTTAATGGGAGATTGATTGTTGTTTGGCCTGAATGAGAAGGATTGATGATAATAATAACTGGTGTGGTGGCTTGTCTGAGAAGTTTGTTATTTTTAGTAAGTTATTTTACTACTCCCTCCGTCCCAAATAATGGTCCCTTTTGGGGAATTCAACTTTTTTTTGTAGTACAATTATTGTATTTGAAAAAATTTGATTTTCCAAAATTATCCTTTTGATAGTACATTTTTTGGGAATATCAATGTCATAATTGTACTTTTTATATTGTTTATTAATTTAAAAGAAGGGCAAAATAGAAAATTTACATTATTTTTGTACTTGATTTTTGAAGAGGGACTAATATTTTGGGACAATAAAAAATGGAATAAAGGACTAATATTTTGGGACGGAGGGAGTATTTTAATAAGGTTAAGTTTGGCATATTGTAAAAAAGTTAAAAAGTCAAAAAGTTATTTAAAAAGTTAAAAAGTTAACACTATTCACCAAAAGTCAACAATTACGGCTGCACAACTCCCAATCCTAATTTTTCCCTACAAATCAATTTTTACAATTTTTTATTACACATTTTTCCATAAAAAGTCAAAAAGTTAACCCAAACATCCATATTTTCTTCCTCAATTTTTTAGTCCAAAAAGACAAAAAGTGCACTTATTTAGGACACCCCAAACAACCCCTAAGTTAAAATTTTTATGTTTAGGAAGAATATTAGATTTTTGTCTATTCTGTGAAGATGGTTATAATCAGTTTTTTGGTGAAAACCTGCTTATAAGTAGCTTTTTTGTGAGAGAGGAAGTTGGTAATAATTAGAAAAACAAATTATTACCAACTTCCCAAAATAGGCTTTTATTGTAATTGAATGTGATATTTATGATAAAAAAAATGAAATTATTATGAATTTGATGTGACACTTTGTCTTGTTAATTATTTTAGCCTATTTTGGTTTTGTTTGGCAAAGACTAAGGCCTCGTTTGGGAATAGGCTAATTTAGTAACTTTTTTGTTATTTAGCTAAAATATGAGCTAAAAAAAACTAGTATGTTTGGGATGACTTTTTGATTTTTTACGAAAAGATGTGCAAAAAGTAAAGAAAAAGAGAATCTTTGACTTTTTTGTATGGGTTGTTACCTTTTTGACTTTTTTAGTAACTTTTTGACTTTTTAGCTAAACCGGTCTGTTGCCAAACATAATACAAAAAAGTCAAAAAGTCACTATCCTATTTAAGTCACATCATCTCATTTAAATTATATCATCTCTCTACCACATCATTTTAAACTCAACCCATATTTCACGTTTTTTCGTAAAAAGTCAAAAATGCACTTATTTAGATCATCCCAAACAACTCCTAAAATTTTACGTTTTAGGTTAAAATTTACAAAAAAACAAAATAGAATAAAATAGCCAATAAGATAAAATGCTACATCAAATCCATAATTAGGCCCCGTTTGGGGACTTACCTTTTTAGTCAATTAGCCAAAAAGTTATTAAATTAGCCAAAAAATCAACAACTCATACCAAAAAGTCAAAGATTCTCTTTTCTCTCTACTTTTTGCACATCTTTTCGTAATTAGCCAAAAAGTCATCCCAAACATACAAGTTTTTTTTACCTACTTTTTTAGCCAAATAGTCAAAAAGTTATTAAATTAGTCTGTTCCCAAACGAGGCCTTATTTCACTTTTTCTCTTACAAACATCATATCTAATTACAAAAAAATGCATTCATCTTTCTAAACACAAAAATTTTAACCTATTAAAATAATCAAAAACTAAAATAACCTACTAAAATAGCCAACTCCCCAAACAAGTCCTTTGTCTTTTTGTGAATTTTAGGCTAAAAGCCGCCTAGAGCATCTCTGACAATTTATGTCTTTTTATTATTATTAATTTGAGTAAAAGTTTCATTTAATATCAAGTGTTCTAACGAAAGATTTTGGGCTTGTTTGGTTTGTTTTTGGGAGAGTTGTTTTTGAAAAAAAAATTGGGCACTACAAAAAAAGTAGTTTTTTGCGACGGTAACTACCCGTCGCAAATGCCCCCGTCACCCGTCGCTAATACTTTTTGCGACGGTAAGTAGGCTTTTTGCGACGGTAAGGGGGGGTCGCGACAAAGGGGGTTGTAAAAGAGCTTTAGCGACGGTAAGCACCGTCGCTATTAGTTTCTGCGATGGTAAGTTATGTTTTTTGCGACGGTACATTTACTGTCGCCAATAGTGGGAAAAAATACCATTTTTCGCGACGGCACGTAATTCCCGTCGCTAAAAGTGACTTTTTGAGACGGCAACTTTACCGTCGCTAAAACTCTGGCATCTTATAAACATTGGCGACGGCAACAGTTACCGTCGCTAAAGGTGTCTTCTAACTTCTAAATGCCCAGCTTTTGCGACTGTGTTGGTGCCGTCGCAAAAGCCCAATATTGGTTTTTTGCGACGGGATCTGCTCCCGTCTCAAAAAAAAAAAAAAAAAAAAAAAACCTGCTGAAAAATTATTAAAAAAATTAAAATAACCTGTATTAAATAAAAAATAACTATAATAAAATTCAAAAATTACAGAATAATATAAATACGTACATAAACAAAAGTTGACAAATAATGAAAATTAATAATATTGTTCCATTCATAGCAATACATAAATAAAAATTCATAACAATAAAAATTATGGCACTACATAACGTCGCATAATACATACATAATGTTGCTCACAAATTTAAATAACATAAATCAAAATCAAAACCAAAAGTTTTCGTCTTCATTCGTTCGTGGGTTACAAAAATAAAAATTTATTATAATCTTGATACGCCCGCATTCCAGAAGAAGCCAACTGCTACTCAGGAAATATCTGAAAAAAATAAGATAAAAATAATTAAAAACCATATAATGGTGTTAATATTTTAATTATAGAAAAATAAAAAAAAAATTGACTACTATATAATTAGAAAGATAGTTTAGTAAATAATTTTGACTGGACCGAAATCCGGCTCTAACTCCCAAACCGGGAACCCGATTCGAGCCCCGTCTTCTCCCACAAGTCTCTCGTGCCTAGGCGGTCGTGTGTGCCAAGTTTCGTGCTAAACCGACGCCGTTTGGTGATTTTGGGGCGTTAACTCCTCGAATTCAAGTTTCTTAATGAACTAGTTTGCCTAAAGCGAAATCCGGCTCTAACTCCCAAACCGGGAACCCGATTCGAGCCCCGTCTTCTCCCACAAGTCTCTCGTGCCTAGGCGGTCGTGTGTGCCAAGTTTCGTGCTAAACCGACGCCGTTTGGTGATTTTGGGGCGTTAACTCCTCGAATTCAAGTTTCTTAAGGAACTAGTTTGCCTAAAGCGAAATCCGGCTCTAACTCCCAAACCGGGAACCCGATTCGAGCCCCGTCTTCTCCCACAAGTCTCTCGTGCCTAGGCGGTCGTGTGTGCCAAGTTTCGTGCTCAACCGGCGCCGTTTGGTGATTTTGGGGCGTTAACTCCTCGAATTCAAGTTTCTTAATGAACTAGTTGGCCTAAAGCGAAATCCGGCTCTAACTCCCAAACCGGGAACCCGATTCGAGCCCCGTCTTCTCCCACAAGTCTCTCGTGCCTAGGCGGTCGTGTGTGCCAAGTTTCGTGCTAAACCAACGCCGTTTGGTGATTTTGGGGCGTTAACTCCTCGAATTCAAGTTTCTTAATTAACTAGTTTGCCTAAAGCGAAATCCGGCTCTAACTCCCAAACCGGGAACCCGATTCGAGCCCCGTCTTCTCCCACAAGTCTCTCGTGCCTAGGCGGTCGTGTGTGCCAAGTTTCGTGCTCAACCGACGCCGTTTGGTGATTTTGGGGCGTTAACTCCTCGAATTCAAGTTTCTTAATGAACTAGTTTGCCTAAAGCGAAATCCGGCTCTAACTCCCAAACCGGGAACCCGATTCGAGCCCCGTCTTCTCCCACAAGTCTCTCGTGCCCCGTCTTAAAGAAGTAGTTTGCGTAAAGTCTCTTAACTTAGAATGTAAAGAATGCAAAGATACATTTTAGCTTAGCATGCAAAGATACATTTTATACCTGATCTTCTGGTGGTGGTGTATATGGATTCTCGTCTTCTGCAGATTCCCTAAATGCCCGGTGGCCACTCGATGCATCCGGAACCTATGTTAGTCAGTGCATAATGTGTTAATCATATTCGAATTTCATACATAATTTTGAGTGAAAATTGAACTATCAAACAATTGTGATGTTTATATGGAACCTGTCTGTTGGGATCCACACTCGCCCCCTATGACACAAGGGCCATCATCTCAGCTCTCATCTGCTGCAACTGTGTAGAGAACTCTGCTCGAATCTCCTCCCTCAACTCATCCCTTAGATCAGCACGAATCTATCAATAGTCAATGGCTGGGGTGTTGACTGTGATGGCCCAACACCATCTTTATACACCACTCTCCGAGGCACGATTCTCCCGTATGTGCGACAATATCCATGTCTGTCATGACCTATCAACTCATGGAAAATGGCATTCCTAGCCTCCAAAGTCCGACCATCCTCAGGTAGCATAGAGAGTTGACGATTAAACTCATCCTGTATTGAATAAGACACACAAGTATACGCCAAATTAAGATGGTTGACACACAAAAAATAAACTTTAAATACAATCACAGGTGTTTGGAAACTACCAAGGTCTGGATAACCTCTGGGTCATCTACTCTACGTGTCATAAGCCAAACATTCATCTTATCAGTAGACTCTCCCTTACTGGTCATCTAAATTTTTTTAGAAATATGAAAATTAGAATCCAAATAATTTGCAAATATACAATGTTTATTTATATACAAAAATAAAACAATAAAATGTAAACCTCATGCCGTATCTGAGAGAAAGTAGTACGCCCTGTGGTATGAGCTATGCCGTGAGCTCGCCGATTTTTAGCGTTCCTACTTGCAATTTTCTATAACAAGTTCAACAAATGTAAGTATGTAAATATGATTTGTATGTTTACATATCATAAATATAACGTAATTGTATACCTCAGCATCGGAAGTACGCCAATACTCCACAAGTTGTTCCCACTGGCTTGGCACAACGTTCATAGGAACATCATCCTTCAGATTAGGATCAGAGCTTCTAGGCTTGAAATACTTAGCCTTAAGCTTGTTCTTGTGATCCTTCCATATGCTGTTGCAGTTTTTCATGCAGAGTGGCTTGTACTCCTCTGGACATAGATTCAAATTGTCCTATAAAACACAAAGTTTAAGGCTAAGTATAACACAAATTTGGAATTCGAATTTGTGGACAAAAATATACTTTTACCTTCACATCCTTCCAGATAGCATCAATAATATCATCAGGCACACTGTTCCAGTCAACAAAAGTAAGAGGAACAATGTTACCATTCCGGACAATAATGCCAAGTTGAGTAGTTAACTTGGCCACGTTATCCCCTATTGGGCAGTAATTTCCATCAAATTGTATGTCCAGCTTTTTACCAGTACCCCACTCTTTAATGCCCTTGGCACATCCTCTACCACGCCTACTCGAGGTTGATGAAGAACAAACATGACCTGCGATATACAATAATAATAAACAATATACAATGGTAACAACCAAATACAAATTTAAATAATGTGAATACAAATCATATCAAATAAACCTGATGTGGGCTGTGAAGAAGTCGAAGGGTCTGCAAAATACAATGAGAATAAACAAGTTATATATAATGAGCATAAATAAATGTATGTGTAAATAATTTTCATGCAAATCAAAGCAAATTTATATACCTGCGGATGGCTCATAAGCTGATGATGATAGCTGCTGTGGTGCCACTGATGGTGGACGCACCGATGGTAGGCGTGGAGGCTGAGTACATGGTAGCTGCTGTGCTGCCACTGATGGTGGTCGATACGGTGGTAATGGCCCCTCAGATGGTGGTGGCACTAATGGCCCCTCCGATGCTGGCCGATGTGATGCCTCCTCTAATGGTGGTGCTACTGATGTCCTGTTATGTAGCACATCAGACATCATGCGCCGGGGATGATCAAGCTTCCTCTTCCTTCCCATAATAATCTGCAAGCAATATAACATTAATTGACATTAGAAACATAGACAATGGTTTGTCATCAACTATAATATAACATGAATTGAACTAATACAATTACAAAGACAAAGTAAATTAAGAAATTGATGATTAACTACAACCTTGGCCTTAATTGAATTACTAATTGATTACATATCAGCCTATTTGAACATCAACTGTTTCCCCTTCTGCGGCTTCCCTCACCCAACCAACTTCTTCATCACGAAGCATTATATTTTCTTCCAATTGTTGGCTCATGTATGGCTCGATTTGTGGATCAGTTGAACTCATATCAAATAAACCTCTTTGAGACATCTTCACTACGACTTGCCAGTCTGGTTGTAACGGGTCTGCAACATACCAAACTTGCTCTGCTTGGGACGCCAAGATGAAAGGTTCATTGGTAATTCGATCATCTCGGTACAACAAATGATTGAAGTTCACCAACGTGAAATTGAAGACATCTTCTTTCTTTCCGTGAATGTTGTCAATCCAATCACACTTAAACAACACATGTTTCTTCTCATTGGAATATCGAATCTCAACAATATCTGTCAATTGTCCATAATAGTACACAGACCCCAGACGAGGATTCTTGTCTTTTCGACTAGCATAACTTATGGTATCTGCCTTCAAAGCTACACCACAATTTTGTGTGGCTCGACGATCATCCATGGCCTTTACTCGATACCGAAACCCATTCAGTATATACCCGTTGAACCTCCTTGCCAGGTTATGAGGACCATTTGCCAATAGAATAATCTCTTCAGAAAGTATGACATCAGTAGTCCTTCGCAAAGTTTGGACCTATTTAACACGAAAATGTAAAATTTAAAATGTAGATCGACTTAAGTAACTAGAATCTATAGAGTTAAATACATACATGTTCCTTGAACCAAATGTGAAATGTTTCAAAATGTTCACGCCGAAGTTGATGATCGTCGACACGAGGCATTTTGAGCTTAAGTACTTCAAGGTGTTTGCTGTGTAGATTGAAATTTTAGCCATACAAAAAATTTAGTTGAAAATTCAATAAAACATAATAAAATATTGAGTGAGTGACTTAACCTACTTTATGAATGGTTGAACCGCGCTTGTATTGCATAAGATGTACCGATGAGCTTGTACCCAAGAAGTATTATCAAGATAAAAGCTTGTGTTTTCACCAGTAGCATGACCCAAATTATCAGCACCACTATAGTTCCTCACGGGTCGACTAGATTTGGTTTCCACATCACTGAGATATTGTGCACAAAAATTCATGCATTCTTCCATAAGATATCCTTTAGCAATTGATCCTTCAGGACGAGCTCTATTACGCACGTATTGCTTCAAAGTAAGAAGATACCTCTCAATTGGATACATCCATCGAAACTGAATCGCTCCACCCAATAACGCTTCATCAGCTAGATGTATAGGCAAGTGCTCCATTATATCAAAAAAACTCGGAGGAAATATTTTCTCTAGATGACAAAGTGTTACAGCGATACGATCTTTAATATATTGCAAATCCGTCGCACGATTCACTTTCGAACACAATTGTCTAAAGAAATTGCTCAATTCAATCAAGGGTTCAATTACATTCTTCGGTAACGATCTGCGAATAGCCAATGGAATAAGTTGTTGCATCAGAATATGACTATCGTGGCTCTTAAGACCCCCAATGCTTCTATCATGTAAGCGCACACGACGTGATATATTGGATGAATACCCGTCGGGAACTCTTACTTCCTTCAACACTTTCAAGAACAAATCTTTCTCATCCTTGGTCATCGTGAATTGTGCTGGTGGTAAATAGGCTTTATTCGACCCTCTTAACTGCAAATGTAGGGGTTTTCTAATATTCATATCTTGTAAATCACGCCGAGCATTAACACCATCTTTCGATTTTCCTGCAACCCCTAATATTGTCCACAACACATTGTCACAAACATTCTTCTCTATATGCATCACATCGAGGTTGTGTCTTATTAGATTGTGCTCCCAATATGGCAATTCATAAAAGATACTCTTTTTCTTCCAACTATGGGTGCGATGTCCAGCTTTCTCCTTCTCTACCTGTCTCCTATGCCTCTCCTTAAGGTCATCCCTATTGTATTGGGTTAAAATACCCTCAGATTCTAATTGTAGCAACATCTCAGTTCCAGACAACAATTTTGGTTTGAGTCTGACTTCCCGACTACCATCAAATGATACTTTATCCTTCCGGAATTTATGGCCAGTAGGTAAAAATCTGCGATGACCCAAGTATGATTGTTTTCTACTATGCTTCAACCAACACGATGTAGTTTCCTTATTGCAACAAGGACATGCATATTCTCCTTTAGTGCTCCATCCTGACAAGTTTGCGTATGCAGGAAAATCACTAATTGTCCACAGTAAAGCTGCATGCATTTGAAACATTTGATTTGTTGATGCATCAAATGTTGACACACCCTCATTCCATAGTTCTTTCAACTCCTCAATCAACGGTTGCATATAAACATCAATCTTGTCACCAGGTCCTTTCGGGCCGTCAATAAGCACGGATAAAATTAGAAATGGTTGCTTCATGCACATCCATGGCGGCAAGTTGTATGGAATGAGCACAACAGGCCAAGTGCTATGAACTATGTTCATCGTCCTGAATGGGTTAAAACCATCAGATGCTAAGCCAAGCCTTACACTTCGGCAATCATTACTAAAGTCAATATTCCGACGGTCAAAATCTTTCCATGCAAGGGAGTCAGCAGGATGCCTGAAGACACCATCATCAGTTCGTTCCTCTGCATGCCATCTCATTAACTTGGCCGTCTTGGATGACATAAACAACCTCTGCAACCTTGACTTTAAAGGAAAATACCTCATCTGTTTTGCAGCTATTTGTTTGCCACCTGTGTTAGGACCATTTGAACCACCATCACCATTTGATTTCCATCTAGAACTGTTGCATATGACACATTTATCAAGATTGGCGTCCTCGTTTCGAAACAACATGCAACTGTTGGGACATGCATCCCACGTCTCATACGTGAAGCCCAAATCTGTTGTGACCTTTTGAGCTTTATAATATGAGTCCGGAAGTTTCACACCCAACGGAAACGCCTCATTCAATAACTCAAGCAACATGTCAACAGACTTGTCCGTCCACTGATTAAGCACCTTCAAATGTAGAAGTCGAACAATGAATGACAAAGATGTGAACTTCTGACAACCCGGATACAATTCACTTTGTGCATCTTGAAGAAGTTTGAAATACTTTGCAGTCTCTGCATTTGGACCGAGCTGGGGTTCAGATGCATGGGGATCAGGCCCCTGTGGTTCATCACCCTCAACACTTGTACCGGCATGTGGATTTCCCATAGCCCCTTGTATCATTCCAATCATATCATCTCCTATGTCTAAATTAGCTAATGTTTCATTCTCTCGATTACTATGCAGAGATATGTAAGATTCCCCATGATTAATCCAATGTTTGTATTTTTTTAAAAACCCATTCAAAATCAGATGCTCCCGTACACCATCTCGTACAAAATAGTATCGATTCTCACACTTCCTACACGGACAACTGATCATCGAACCTTCAACCCTATTGGTGTAGGCAAACACAAGGAATTCATCAATCCCATTAATGTATTCACTCGACATCCTATTTGGCAAATCAATCCAACTCTTATCCATCATCTGTACACATCCACAAAAATATCTCACCAAAGTAACTCTAAATATAATACCTACACATAAATATTCACTCGACATCCTATTTAAAGTACTACTACTTAAATATGTTATATTTTTTAAGTACGACTGGTTAAGCATATTATTTCAACTATTAATTTAAATAAACTACAAATAATTAAAAAAATTAATAGTAGCATGAAAATTAATAAACTACATAAACTTAAACAAAAAATTAAAAATTAATTAATAAGGGCTATGAATGATATGTAGCATGTTATGCATGATGGTGAGTAAGAATGATTTATATTTTATCATCTCTTGTCATAATTCCACATGCAATGCAAGGTAGTGAACAATCATGAATTGGTCTTTCTCTTCATCTTTTGTCTGCAATTTTTTTATTTTTTAAATTATACTTACTTATTTCTTATAGTTAAACCTCTCTCACTCCAACAAGAATGAGTTCTTCAATGCTTATTTTATGAACCAAAAAAAAATATTATTGAAACAAAATATTATTGAAACAATGCTTATATATATATATATATAGACAGATTTATAGACAGATTGAAACAAAATATATATAGACAGATTTATATATATATATATAGACAGATTTATATATATATAGACAGATTTCAGATTTATATATATATAGATTTATATACATTGCATATATATACAGATTTATATATATATATCGACATTCATCAAATTAAAACAAAATATTATTGAAACAATGCTTATATATATATATATATAGACAGATTTATAGACAGATTGAAACAAAATATATATAGACAGATTTATATATATATATATAGACAGATTTATATATATATATATATAGACAGATTTCAGATTTATATATATATAGATTTATATACATTGCATATATATACATATTTATATATATATCGACATTCATCTATATATATATATATATACAGAGACCGAGAGAGAGAGAGAGAGAGAGCATACGCAGAGCGAGAGAGAGTCGTCGCCGGAGCCACACCACCGCACCACCGCTGTGTCTTGCTCGTAGCCCGTTGGAGAAATTTGGGGGTGAAGTTAGGGATTTGGGAGGAAGGATCGAGCGGCAAAGGGAAAAAGAAGAGGGGGGCTTTTTTTATTTTGAGTTTTTGTGACGGTATGCTGTAGCCGTCGCAAATAGAAGGCATAACTTCCTAAAAACGGCGCCGTTTGACTTAATAATTTTTTGCGACGGCACATTTCCGTCGCAAATGAGATATGCCGTCTCAAAAAAAGGTGCTTTTGCGACGGTTTTTTTTACCGTCGCTAATACTTCCGCATTTCCGACACCTCCGCAAAGTTTCATTACCGACGGGTAACTACCGTCGCTAAAGGACATTATTTGCGACGGGTGACGCTACCGTCGCAAAAAACCGTTTTTCGCGACGGGGGGCGCGGCGTCGCTAAAAGCTCCGTGTTTTTTGATCCCTTTTCTTGTAGTGGGGGAGATAGTTTAGAAATTTTTTTGGTTTGTTTGGTTGTATATTTGGGGAGAGTTGTTTTTTTGAGAGTTTGGGATGATTTGATATTTTGGGAGAATTTAAGTAGATGTGTGTGAGAGAAAAAGTAATTGAGAAGGAGAGAGGAGAGAGAAAAATTGATTGATTGATGTGTAAGAGAGAGAAAGTGATTTTGGAAATTTTTTTAGAAAAACTCAAACCAAACAATTTTTTAGAAATTTTTTTCTAAAACTCATCTCCCAAATACAAACCAAACATACCCTTTGAACTTTTATTGAAACATCGGTCGATCAGACAGATGTCTGACCGGTTGACCGGTCAGTGTAATTTTTTTACAATTTTTTACAAAAAAGTGGTCATCCGCAGAACATTCAAGAGACATTGAAAATGAAACGGCTATAAACAGTAAATTGATGAAATCTACTAAGGCCATCTCAAACGGTTTATCAAACCTTGCATCAGATTTGAAATTTGGTGAAAAAGTCACTTTTTGGAGTTCCAATGGTTTCAGCAAATTGGTATTAAAATGAGAATGGAACAAAAAATTCATCAAAGTGAGAACATGCTCCAGATTTCACTATTTTACTGTGCTTTACCGTTGGGGAAGACCAATCGGTCAACCAGTCGGATGTCTGGCCGGTTGACCAACCGGTCAACCGGTTCCCTTTCAAATAGGTAGGTTAAAACAGGTTGAAAGGGTCAAACAGGTTTTAAAAAAAAAATTAGTGTTACCGGTCGACCAACCAATCGACCCTTCCCTCAATTCTGCATATATTTTGTTCGACATGTTTGATGCTCACCGTTAGAGGAAGCCGTATCAAATTGAGAAAACAACCTATTTTTTACTCAGATTTTGTGAAAAAAGAAATGAACTCAATTTCTAAGCTAAATCTCGATTGTAACGAAAATCCCCAGGAAATTGAAAGTTGTCGACTTTGAATCTCCATTTTCTGGGCAAAAAAATGATTGCAATAAAAAATACGGGGAAAACGCAAGTTTGATCGGAGAAAAATGCAGGCAGTAAAGCGTGAAGCTTGGCTCGATTAAAACAAAAGGAAGTTCGATCCGGCTAACCAGACAAAGCTTGACCGCCTCTTTTACTAACAAATAAGGAATTAGTGGACGACCGTTCATTTCTTTTTTACCAAATCTGAATAAAAAATAGGTTGTTTTCTCAATTTGATACGGCTTCCTCCAACGGTGAGCATCAAACCTGTCAAACAAAATATATGTAGAATTGAGGGAAGGGTCGACCGGCAAGACTATTTTTTTTAGCTTGTTTGAACCTACCTATTTGAAAGGGAACCGGTCGACCGATTGGTCAACCGGCCGGACATCCGACTGGTTGACCGGTTGATCTCCCCCAACAGTAAAGCATAGTAAAATATCTTGAGTCTATTCTCACTTTGATGAATTTTTTGTTCAATTCTCATTTTGATACCAATTTGTTGAAACCATTTGAGCTCCAAAAAGTGACTTTTTCACCAAATTTCAAATCTGATGCAATGTTTGATGAATCTTTGGAGATGGCCTAACCATCCTCAATTTGGTGAAAGATTTATCATATCCACAATTTAGGGGTTGTTTTTGATGTCCTAAATAAGTGCATTTTTTAACTTTTTAGACTAAAAAATTGAGAAAAAAAAATGATTGTTTGGGTTAATTTTTTGACTTTTTACAAAAAAAATGTGTATTAAAAGATTGTATAAATTAGTGTGTAAGAGAATTTAAGGAGAGTAGGTAGTACGCTCCGTACCATATGGGCAGAGTGATTTGATATAAGAAATGGTTGCCTCATTTTCAAGCATTACATTGGACGATACTGTTCGTCCCGTGGAGGCCCACCACGGATCCCGTTTTGCTAATCGAAACCTTCAATGTGTAGAACTTGTCAAGTACTATATACTTGTCAAAAAATCACGTTGATCGGATATTTATAGCTATCTGATCGGATTAGTTTTGTTTCAACCGTTAACTATAACACCATCATTTTTTTATACAAAACTGATTTGATCATATAGTTAGCGATATGCGATAAATGTGATTTTTTTTAAGTATATAATACTCGACGAGTTCTACACATTCAACGATTCAGATTATTAAAAAGAGACCCACGATGGGCCCCTACGGGGCGAACAACACCGTGTTGTTTGTGCACTCCGCCTGTGCAATTTTTCAAAAAAAATCAGCAAAAGTCTATGAGACATCAGACTGAGTTGTAATAATTTTTGTGTAAAATTAATTTTTTTTTTATTTTTTTAGTAAATAGTGATAATTTTTAACTTGTTTAGCTATTTTTTAGTTTTTTGAATTATTTGGGGTATATCAAACCAGCCCTTAATACTTATCTGATTAAACTATTGAAACAGGAAAAATGATGATTTTCTATCAAATTTAAATTTGATAAAAGAATTAATCAATACGTTTGGTTTCAGTTTGCTGAATTCTGTTTTTTGAAAATTGAATTTTTTTATTTTTCATTCTTTTTATTTTTGGTGAATATTTTTAAAATTTTAACCAATTTTTTAACTTTTTTAAATGTACCTTACTTAGATGTATCTAAATAGTAAAATATTTATGAAAAAATATTTTTAAAAATTAATAAATATACAAAAATATAAAAAATGTACTAAATTTTCATTATTATTTTTTTATTTTTTGATATTTAGTAAAAAAATCACAAATATTATATTTTTTAAAAATATTTATGTTAGGTGTGTTTAAAATTTTAAAAATTTACTTAATATATTAAAAAAATTCATTAAAAATATTAAAATATAACAAATAAAAAAATAAAATTTACTGAAAATTATTTTCTCAAAACCAAAATCAAACAAGCTCAATGATACTTGGAGATGGATAAATATAGCGGATTTTTTTGGTTTATGTTTGTAGAGTAATTTTTGAGATAAAAAGTACGAAAACTTATTTGGTTTACCTTTTTTTAGAAATGGTTTTGAAAAATTGTTTTGGGAAGGAAGTTTTAAAAAAAGTAATTGATTTGATGTGTATGAGAGAAAGTGATTTTGAAAAGTAGGTAATTAAACAAAATTTTGAGATTTTTTTGAAAAAAATTGATTGATTTAATTACTCTTAAAAATTTATTTATAGAATATTTTTTCCAAAATTTTTTCTAAAAAACAAACCAAACCAAACCAGGCCAGCAAGTTTATGGTATTGAAATTTGAAACATTTGAGCGGATGTTTTTGGAGGGAGATGAGGCTGAGAGATTGAAAACGAAAAAAATGAATAGGGATTGATTGAGTGAGACGTTTGAGTGTGGAGGAAGAAACTGAAATACATTCATTTTGACTGTCAGAAGGTTTTGGAGTTGGTATCTTGTTTTGTAAGACTCACTCCGAAATTGATTATTTTAATATTTTTTAAATTTTTTATTTAAAAATATGTAAAATAAATATTAAAAAAATGATGTGAGTGAGTTTTTAATTTTTTAATTAAAAGCGAAAGTTCCAAACCACGCCAGATATAGCAAGTTTATGGTATGGAAATTTGAAACATTTGAGCGGTTGTTTTTGGAGGGAAATGAAGCAGAGAGATTGAAAACAAAAAATCGATAGGGATTGAGTGAGACGTTTGAGTGTGTAGGAAGAAAGGAGAGCAGAAGAAGCTGAAATAAAATCATTTTCACTGTTCGAAGGTTTTTGAGTTGGCATCTTGCTTTGTAAGCCTCACCCCGAAATTGATTATTTTAATATTATTTAAATTTTTTAAGAAAAAAATATAAAAAAAATAGAGAGAGTGGTATAAGTGACTTTTTAAATTTTTTTAGAAAAATGACTCGTAGCTCGAATTCGGTAGTCCGAATTCGGCTCGAAACCCAAAACGACATCGTTTTGGGTTTCGATTTTTTTTTCCTCTCTTTTTCTTCCTTTTCTTCCTCTTCTTCGTTGAACACAGAGCAGAGCAGAGGCGAGAGAGAAACAGAGTCGTCGTCGCAGCTCGTCGGCGTCGGCAGCTCGTCGCTCGTCGGTGGGAATTTTGAACTGGCGTCGCAGCTCGTCGCTCTGCTTCCGTTCGCCGCCGCCTCCGCCTCCGCATCCACCCGATTTTAATGGCCCCCTCCAGTCCAGTTCTTCTTCTCCTTCTTCTCTTCTTCTTCTTCTTCCTTCTTCTTCTTCTTCTCTTCTTCCTCTTCTCCGAATTCGAGCCAAATTCAAGCCTCCGAATTCGAGCTACGAATCGGAACTGATTTTTTTAATTAAAAAGGAAAGTTTCCAAACCAAGTCTAAGGCCTCGTTTGGGAATAGATTAATTTAATAATTTTTTAATTATTTGGCTAAAAATGAGCTATAAAAAACTAGTATGTTTGCGATAAATTTTTGATTTTTTGGTATAGATATGCAAAAAATGAGCTACGAAAAGATATGAAAAAAAATAGAGAGAAAAGAGAATATTTGAATTTTTGGTATAGATTGTTGGCTTTTTGATTTTTTTAATGACTTTTAGACTTTTAGGCTTTTAGGCTAAAAAAATCGTTTGCCAAACGAGGCCTAAGGCTTAATTTAGATAGTGGGTTGACTTTTTAATTTTTTGAATTTTTTAATCTAGGTTAAAAATTTCGTTTGAGTTGAATTTTTAATTTTTTTAATTTTTGTGAAAGAAAAATTAAAATGATTATAATTTGAAAGTGACATTTTATCAAATTGACTTTTTAAGTTAAAAGTTTATTTTTTTATTTTTTTTAAATGTGTAAAAAAATAGATAGGTGATGTGACTTAAAAAAACTAAGGTTGCGTTTGTTAGAGCTTCAAAATTATGATTTGAGAATAGAGTTGTATTTTGAGTTTGTGAGTTTTGAAATTATGATTTGAGTGTGGAATTTGATTCAAAAATTTACAACTCATAACTAAACACACAATCCAAAATTCTATTCAAAACTCATAAAAAAAATTTAAAAAAAAATTCTAAAATATTTTTTATTTAAAATATAAAAATAACAAGTGCAAAAAAAAAAAAAAAAAACTGTTTCGGACATCCGGAAGACGTCCAGGAGGATGACCCGGGTAGACTCAAAATTCAAAAATCTTCTGCTTTTCAAAATAAAGAACACAAACGAGAGAGAGTAGCCAAATAAGAAAGAGAAACATGTTTTGAAATGTGTGATGGAATCACAATTTCAAAACTCTATTCAAACAATGTATGCAAATGGAAGGGTGAAATTAAGGCTGTGTTTCGTACAGCTTTTGAATCATGATTCTACTATTTAGTTTGAGTGCGGCGTTTATTTACAGTTTTCAAAACACATTTCCACACCCGCGTTTGAAAATTCGTGTACCCGGACGTTCGGCCGGTCGTCCGAAACAGTGTTCTTGAATATTTAAATTTTTTTTTTCACTTGTTATTTTTATATTTTAAATAAAAAATATTTTCAAATGTTTTATTTTTTATTTTTTATGAGTTTTGAATACAATTTTGGGTTGTGTATTTGGTTATGAGTTGTAAGTTTTTGTATAAGAGCATCTCCAATGCACTAGGCATATAATACTTGTTAGTTAAAATGCCTAGTGTGATTCACTTTTTTCAATTCCAATGCACTAAGCATATGATTAGGTATTTTGGCTCAACTCATATTCACTAGCTACATGTAGCTAGCCTTCAACGCTAGGCAAAATGTATTTAATCATTAGGATCATTTCCCTCCATCTTTGTTGTTGACGTGGCATTCTATAAAATTAATAATATTTGAATAAATAGCTAAAATAAAGAGCATGGTTGGAGTAAAAATATAAAATAGTTGATAGGCAAAATAAAATATATACTTTATAGTAATATTTAGATAGGTAAAATACCTACTACCTTTGGAGATGCTCTAAAAATTATGTCACATCATTCAATTGAAAAACTCTTTTTAAAACTTTTTTTCAAAACTATTTTCAAAACTCATTTACTAAACAAATTTCTACACTTAAATTATAATTCCAAAACTTACAAACTCAAAATACAACTCATATTCTCAAATCATATTTACAAAACTCTACCAAATGCAACCTAAGTTTTCAAAGCTGCATCAAAAACAGCCTAAAAAGCCAAAAATCTAGGTTTTAATCGTGTTGCCAAAATTGGCCTAAATCTTAGTTTAGTTTTAAAATCATGATTTGAATTTTGAGTTTTATTGTGAGTTTTGAGGTTTTGAAATAAGTTTTGGAAATAAAAAAATAAAAATTCACTATGTTTGTTTTCAGTTTTTTGAAAATACTTTTCAGAAAATTTTACTCTCTTGTTTTCAGTATTTTTTTTTTGTTTTAATTAATTTTTTTTTAATTTTTAGATACACCTAACATAAATACACTTAAAAAGTATAATTTTCGTGAAAAAAAAATCTTTAAAAAAATCACTAAATACCCAAAATACAAAAAAAAAAAATTAAAATTCAGTATATTTTTCATATTTTTGTGTATTTATTAATTTTGTAAAATATTTTTTCACAAATATTTTACTTTTTAGATACATCTAATAAATGTGCATCTAAAAAGGTTAAAAAAAATGCTTAAAATTTTAAAAATATTCACTAAAAACAAAAAAAACACAAAAAATAAAAAAACTCAGTTTTTAGAAAACTAAATTCAGAAAACTGAAACCAAACACACTGTTTGGTGAAGAGTTTTGAGTTTTGAAAAATATTTTGAGTTATATTTTGAAATTTTTTTGGTTTATTTTTTTTAAATATATTAAAATTTTATTTTTTTATTTTCAATATATAACCCAATAGATCCTACAGTTTTCTTGTGGACGCATCTAATAACTTGATTAATGATAATATTATACATAGAAAATCTAATATTACTATAGATTATAATCATATCTATATGGTTAAAAATTTAAAATTCAAAAGACCATATCTTGTATAAATTTTCCAAATACAACTTATAAATAATTTACCCTAATTTTATTTTAAATATTTTTTTTATTTTTTATTTAAAAAATTTATTTTATCAATATTTTGAAAATATTAAATATTTTTTTATAAATATTTAATATTTTTAAATTTTAAAAATTTTTGGATCGCCCATATATATCTAAATCATAATATTTACCAATAAATCTCATCTCACAAACAAGTATTCCAATTAGTCTTAACTTTTTTCTATTGATCTGTTAAGTCCTATTAGTGGAGAGTTTCTTTCTGTGTAGTCTTATTTTTTATTTTGGTAGTGTTTTGGTGGATAACTATACTCTTTTATTAATTAATGTAATTACTCCAATGTGATAGGTATTAATGTGACACTCCAATGATATGACATTCCAAAAAAAATAAAAACTCTTTTGTATACTTTTCCTAAATGTGACAACGTGGCTGATATAATGTGACACTCTAAAACTTTTACTAAAAAAAACAAAAACAAAACTCCTTAGTATATTTTTTCAAAATGTGACAACGTTGTAGATATGATGTGAAACTTCAAAAAAATAAACTTTCTAGTCTCCATTTCTCAAACGTGATAACGTGGTGAGTATGATGTAACACTCTAAAAAAATTAAAAATTCCTTAGTGTACTTTTTCCAAACGTGACATGTGACACTCCAATGTGGCGGGTAAAAATTAAAAACTCTTTAATGTTTTTTTTCCTAAATGTGACACTCTAACGTAGCGGGCATGATGCGATACTAAAAAACTTTTTAGTGTACTTTTTTCAAATCTGATACTCTAATGTGGCGGGCAAATGAGTCATTACACATCCAAAATAACTAGATGGATTACAAAAAAAATATGAGAATATATGGATTACAAGTCTAAAATAAGGGACTTATTGATCAATCTCCCATAAATTATTTGGTCAATATTTAAAAAAATAACAAAATATTTTTTCCAAAAAAATATATAAAATATTTTTCTTCGGATAAAATAAAAAATATTTTTTCAAAAAAATAAAAATAATTTTAAAAAACAAGATAACAAAATATTTTTTAAAATAGAGTTTTAAAAAGTGTTTGATTATGTGTTTTGAAAAGAGTTTTTGAATTGAGTTGTAAAAAAATTATTTGGTTATGAATTTCGAAAGAAATTTTTTTTTGATCCAAATCATGATTTTAGAGCAAAACCAAACGCTACGTAAGGCTTTGTTTAGGAAATGGGTCGGCTTTTTGTTTAGCCTAGGGCTAAAAAGTTTTATTTTTTTGACTTTTGTTAAAGAAAAAATGAAATAATTATAGTTTAAATGTAACATTTTGTCTTATTAGCTTTTACTTTTTTTTTTTTTTTTCTTTTGTCTAAGGTCTCACTTGGCAACTATATGTTTTAGCTAAAAAGTCATTATAAGTTATCACATCACTCTCTATTTTTTTGCACGTCATTTCATAAAAAACTAAAAAGTTATTAAAATAGCTTATTCCTAAACGAGACTTAAAAAAACCACCAACCTCATTTTAGCCCATTGTCAAACGAGGACTGAGGGTGTATTTGATTTGTGTTTTGAGATAAATTTTCAAAAAAAAAAAAAAAATTGGGAGAGAGAGTTTAGAAACTTTTTTCGTTTGTTTGGTTTATATTTTGAAAATAATTTTGGAGTTTGGGAGTTTTAGATGATTTGATATTTTGTTATAATTGAGTAGATGTATGTGAGAGAAAAAGTGACTAAGAAGGAGAGAAGAGAAAGAAAAAGTGATTGATTGATGTATAGGAAAGATAAATGCCTTGTTTAGTTTGGCTTTGGGAAAAAGATTTTGGAGAAAAGTTTTTGAAAATTTTGTTTGGTTTGTAATTTTTCTCAAAAAATTTCCAAAATTACTTTTTCTCTCCTACATGTCAATCAATCTCTTTTTCTCTCACATACGTCTACTTAATTACAACAAAATATCAAATCATTCCAAACTCTCAAACTCCAAAACTATTTTCAAAATATACAACCAAACAAACTACAAAAATTTCTAAACTCTCTCCTCAAAATATTTTTGAAAGCTTATCTCCCAAAGTCAAACCAAACACGGTCAAAGTGATTTTGAAATTTTTTTTCAAAAAATTTGAACCAAACAAAATTTTTGAAAATTTTCTTGAGATACAAACCAAATAAACCCTAAATCATTCACTCGTTACTTTTCAAGATATGGAAAAGTTTTCTAAAATTCTCTATCTTTGCTTGGGTTGGAAAGTAGGTTAAAAGTTAACTTTTTTTACTTTTTTTAAAAAAAATAAAAAATAAAAAAATAGAAAGATGATGTGATAAAAAAAATGTTAAAAAGTAAAAAAATAAGCTTTTAGCCGAGTTGCAAAAACAAGCTTATTTGGCGCAATTTGTAAATAAAAAATTGATAATCAAAAAGTAAAAGTTAAAAATATCTCCCTCCTAACTTGATAATCAATTTTTTTTTTATTAGTTTATTAAAGTTATTTTTAACTAATAATCTGGCCCCGTTTAAGAGCAAATTATTTTTAGTTGGCTTTTAATTTTTTTTTCCTATTTTAACCTTGCTAAAAAAGTTATGTTTGAAATAATAGTTGACATTTTTTAAAATTTGACGGTTGTGAAAGAAAAAGTAAAGTAATTATAGTTTGAATGTGATATTTTGTCTTCTTAATTATTTTAGTCTATTTTGTCTGAGCCTATTTGGTAATGACTTTTTTTTGGCTAAAATAGCTAATAAGATAAAATGTCACATTCAAATCATAATCATTTCATTTTCAACAATGCTAGATCTACCGAATTTGATGTCGTCCGAATTTGTTCATACCGGTCGTCCAAATGATAGAGTGACTTTGTGACGATCGCGGTAAATGAGGGTTGTCCGGCTAACATAAATTTTAGCGATTCGGGCAACAACAAATTCGGTGGATAATTCATTTCACTTCACTTTTTCTCTCACAACTATAAAATCAACTAAAAAAAAAAAAAAAAACTTTCAAAACACAACTTTTTTAGCAAAGTTAAAATAGCAAACAAGTCAAAAAAATCAACTAAAATAGCCAACTTCCTAAACGAGCCCTCTGTAAGCAAAAATTATATCAAACTATTTGAGACAAATTTTCAAATTAAAATAAGTCATAACTAGTTTTATTATATTATTTTTTTTAATTTTTTTTTTCCAGCAAAGAGGGCCTTTGTTCCTCTCTCCTTTGCTCAAAGGTCTCGTTTGGTTGTCCATATTGAATATAAAAGTTTGAAGAGGATATGTAATACTTAAGTATAAAAATTAGATATAATATGTTGTAGGATTTGAGATGGATTATATACTGTGAGACCATCTCTAACGGTTAAGCAAAACCATCACCAAATTTGAATTTGGTGAAAAAAAACAACTTTTTTGACTTCAACAGTTTCATCAAATTGATATCAAAATGAAAACCACCCAAAAATTTCACCAAACTGAGGAGCTAGGCAGATTTCACCAAAATACTGTGTGTTTACGTTGGAGGTGGATCCCACAGGACAACCAACCGGACATCCCACCGGTCGTCCCTTACATACAAAAAATGCCAAGCTCCTGTGCAGTACTTCAGTGTTTGGTTGGGTTTCAAGTAGATGCCAAAGGACAGAGAATTGGGTTGAACAGGGTTGACAGAGGCTGTCTGTTTGCAGAGAAAATACCCAAGAATTCAGGTATCACGCTTGAAATTTTCATGGACATATGATGTTATTGCTTTCTGTTTGTTACTATCATCTACAATTAACCTTTCTCAAGTTCAGATCCAACACTCAAAATTTTACTATAGCATTGCTCTATCTCTCTCCATTTTGTTGGGTTCTTGAAAAATGAACAGAAATTAGTGTAAAATTATACTTGAACATACCCAATTGCTCCTGTTTGAATTTTTCAACAGGATAATGATATTTCAGTATTTTAACATTCACATTTTTTACCATAGGCTTGTTCTCTCTCTCTCTCTCTCTCTCTCTCTATATATATATATATATATAATTTTGTTGGTTTTCTTGAAAATTGATAGAAATTAGTGTAAAATTATACTTTGAGTGTTTGAATTTTTCAACAAGAGAATGATCTTTTAGTATTTTAACATTCACATTTTTTGTTTCATTCGGCGGCAACTGAATGTTTATTTTTGCTTTCTCTTTCAACAACACCAAAGAATTGTCTATCTTTTAAAATTGTCATTAGAAAAAACCCAATTACGCAACTATTTTATGCAAAATTTAACTAGATTATCATCATTTGGCTCTTTCAATGGAATTTTATGTCATAGAAATATGCCTCAAGACAGTCTAAGATCAGCTGTCTACAGATCATTTGTCACATGTGATGATCCCAAATGTGTCATTGAATGTAGGACAATTAGAAAATCCAAAACTAGTTCTAAAAAATCAGATAAAATCGAAAGAAATCATCAATCACACAAGGAAGGAGGAGAGGAGATGGGCTCTAAAAATGTCGCTGAAGATTCACCTAGCAACCCATCTTGCTTTCAACTTATGGAGGTGTCGAAAGGCGCTCATAAAATCAACCAAGTGATCGATTCGTGGTCTAAGAGAACGAGCTTTGATAGGAATTCAAAAGAAATAACGAAAGATTTGTTGAAAGGAGCTCTTGACTTGCAAGAGTCTTTGATGATGCTTGGCAAATTACAAGAAGCTTCTCAGTACATGGCTCAGTTGAAGAAAAATCAGAAGGAGAAATCCGGAGAGAGAATTTCAGTCTTTTAACCGGTCGACTGGCCGGTCGTCTCACTGGACGTCCCCAATCTTCTGATGCAAGCTACAGTGCAATTCGTTGGAGCACCTCATATTAGATTGAGGAAATCGTTTTTTTTTCCCCCTCAAATTTGATGAAAAAAATGGTTCACCGTTGGAGATGCTCTGAGGTCATTTATATTATATTTGGTTAAGATTGGATATAGGATAGGATAAGAGGAGGGTGATTATTTTTGACATTTGAATGAAATTTTTTGACATTTAGATAAAAGATTCCCTATATCCAACGGTGGGAGATACACAATACTATGGAAAGTGCCATTGCATATCCCCTTTTGTATCATATACTATATGGACTCCCTATATTCTAAGCAACCAAATACAAGATATAAGGAGACAAAAAAGTGTGTAAAATGCATCTTATATTATGTGGTGTTTTGAAAAGTTGGTAAAAAATTGATTTTTTGACACTTTTGTGGTCTTTTGGCTTTTTTTGTGTTAAAAAAGCTAACTTTTTTGTGACTTTTTTATGTAAAAAAGATAAAAAGCTAATTTTTTTGAAAAGTTTCCAAAACACCCCTATATCCTGTCCTACCTTCATATCTATCCTTTTTATACGGTAAGCAACATGCCAAAGGTCTCACCATCCCTAACCCGCTTCCCATTTGTTCACCTTAATCTTTCCCTACGTCTATACATCAAGGTCCCGTTTGTTTTCAGAGTGGAAGTGATTCATAGCGAGGGGAGTGTTAGTGAGGGAATCCATAGTGAGGGGATTAAGTAAAATTGTGTTTGTTTTGATGATAATTGTTAGTGTAAGAATTATTAAATTATTTTTATATAAAATAATAAAAAAATACAAAAAATTAAACATTAATGTTCAAAAAAAAAAATGCCCAACATATAAAAAATAAAAAAAATTTCAGTCTTCTCACTATTTTTCTAATACCACCTCCACTCCTCCATCCCAATTCCCTTTCCAACCTCCATTTTAAATCCTCTCCTCCATCATAATTCCTTCCCCAACTCTACAAACAAACACAACACTAAATGGATCTCACTTCCATCCTAATCCCATCCCACCCTCTACCCCCAAAACAAACGGGACCCAACAACAATATTCTAGTAGGACTCTCTGCTTGAGCTTCCTTCAAAAACGATTGCCCAAATGTTTCAAATTTCAAAACCATCCCAACTAAAATTGCTAAAAATTATGTTAGGAAATTCAAATAATTTATTGAGGCTATGTTTGGTGTGAGTTTTTAATTAATTTTCTATCATCATATTTGAATGCTATGTTCGGTTTTAGTTTTCAAAAATTAATTCCAATGCCACATTTAAATATACATTCCAATGCATGTTTTTTTTTGAATTTTGAATTTGCGAATTGAGTCGTTCGTTCGAACATCCCACCAGACGTCCGGTCGGTTGACTTGGTTTGAGAAGCTTCCAGAAGGCAGCATAGCCTCCTGGGCGCAACTGGCGGAGGTGTTTGTAACGCGATTCAGAACAAACACGAAAACCCCGGTGGAGATCGACCAGTTACTCTCCATCAACATGGGCGATAAGGAGACCCTGAGGTCATACAACAGTCGCTACTGGGAGACATTCAACCAGATTGGGGACTGCCCAACCAATCTCGCCATTGCGCAATACAAAAGAGGCCTTCCAGTCGGGAATAGACTGAGGGACTCTATCACCATGACACCACCCCTCACCATGGAAGCCCTGATGGAGAGAGTGCATCAGCACATCAGGGTGGAAGAGGATGGCGCATGTGCCAAAGCAAAATTTGGCGCGACCGCAGTACCAGAAAAGAAGGCCTCAGCAAAGGTCAACGCGGTAGACCGACCGACCGAACAGAAACGGACGTGGCAAAAGAGACAATGGAGAAGACCAGGACAAGAGATGGCTGAGAGTCCGCACCGCCATAACCACGGTCTTCAAGAAACCGATCTACCGCATACTTAGCGAGATTCGAGACGAGCCTTTCGTCAAGTGGCCAGCCAAGCTAGGCGAGGCACAGAAGGACTACGATGACAGATCGAGGTGCACCTTCCACAAAGAAAAGGGGCACCGCACTGAGAATTGCACGCCATTGAGGCAGCATCTGGAAGAGTTGGTGGTAGCAGGCCACCTGGACAAGTACATAGAAGGAGGGGCACAGCCAGCCCCCCAGGACCAGAATATGCCCAATGGAATGCCGATCGACGCCCCACCTCAAGGCGTCATCAACGTAATACATGGAGTCTTCGAACCTGAGCGTGTATGCGAGCTCAGAGGTTCAATCAAAAAGGCTGAGCACTTTAGAGAGGTGCTAAGTGCCCAACCAGTCGTCAAAAAGGGGAAGACAGAGGCCACCAATGTCATGTCTTTTTCGGATAAAGACTTGGCAAGGATATATTGCCCTCACAACGATGCCTTGGTCGTCACTCTCCGAGTCAAGGATTTTGACGTCAAGCGGATTCTGATTGACCAAGGTAGTTCGTGTGAAATCATGTACTATGAAACCTTCAAACAACTAAAGTTGCAAGATAAAGACTTGGCGCCTGCTGTATCTCCCCTTATCGGATTCAACTCCATGCCAGAATGGCCCGTCGGCAAAATTATCCTCCCAGTCAGAGCAGGGAGTGTGACGAAACAAGTGGAGTTCTGGGTGTTAAAGGTCCCCTCAACCTACAACATTATCTTAGGCAAAACATGGCTGCATGCCATGCGCTCGGTAGCGTCCTCCTACCACCAGGTGATGCGGTTCCCAAACGACGCCGGAATAATAGAAGAAGTATATGGAGATCAGATCATGTCGAAGCAGTGCTTTGTCACGGTAAACGGCAGCCGCGCTGCCAAAGGATACGTTTATTCGGTGGAAGAACCTGAGAGCAATGAACTATTCGCAGATATTGGCAAAGTGGCTAGTCAGAAAGCAGTGGAGGACTTGGTGGAGGTCAGAATAGATGAAAAGAACCCGGATAAGTTCTTTTTGCTTGGTTCGTCGTTGTCCAGCACTGAGAAATTGGAGGTCTTGGAATTTTTGACCTCCAACATTGAAGTGTTCGCCTGGACCCCATACGACATGCCAGGCATTGATCCCAACTTCATCTGTCACCAACTCAATGTCCACCCTCCTGCCAGACCAATCATTTAGCGCACTCGCAGATCGGCACTCCACCAGGCCGAAATAGTGGCAAAAGAAGTAGGAAACCTGCTGGAGGCAGGGGCAATCAGAGAGGTGCACTACCCAAGATGGATCTCCAACATCGTTGTAGTGCCAAAGAAGAATGGCAAGTGGCGTGTTTGCGTGGACTACAAAACGGTCAACAAGGCATGCCCAAAAGATAGCTTTCCTCTACCAAGGATAGATCAACTGGTAGACTTAACGGCAGGGCACAACCGACTTAGCTTTCTGGATGCATACAGAGGCTACCACCAAATTACCATGCACGAACCAGATCAAGAAGTAACGTCCTTCACAACTCCAAGAGGACTATACTGCTACAAGGTCATGCCCTTTGGCCTAAAGAACGCAGGGGCGACGTTCCAGAGAATGGTCACCAAGATGTTTGAACCATTGTTAGGCAGAACGATGGAGGCTTACATCGACGATATGGTGGTCAAAAGCAAGGATGAGAATGACCATCTTAAAGACCTAGGTGAGATGTTTGAGATCCTAAAGAAGCATAAGTTACGCCTCAACGCGTCGAAGTGTGCATTCGGAGTAGGATCTGGCAAATTCCTAGGTTTCTTGGTGACCAACCGAGGTATAGAAGCAGACCCTTCTCAGATCAAGGCTATTCAGGAGTTGGAAAGACCAAACTCAGTAAAAGAAGTACAGCATCTCACCGGCATGGCCGCTGCACTTAATCGATTCATAAGCCGGTCGTCAGATAGACTACGACCATTCTTCCATGCTCTGAAAGCCAAGTTTGAATGGGACGACGAATGCGACCAAGCTCTGGAAAGCTTGAAGGAATACATGTCTTCTCCACCACTACTTGTAACCCCAATTCCTGGAGAAGAACTGTTCTTGTACCTCGCAGTTTCCCAGCATGCAATCAGCGCAGTGTTGGTCCGCGCAGAAGGAATCCAACACTTGCCCATCTACTATGTCAGCAAGACATTACTGGGCGCCGAAACAAGGTACCTGCCACTGAAGAAACTAGCATTGGCCTTGATGATGGCCTCAAGGAAGTTATCGCATTACTTCCACGCCCACACCATAGTTGTTCTCACAGCCTTCCCATTAAAGGCTTTATTTGAAAGAGTAAACTTCTCTGGGCAAATTCTGAAGTAGGCAGTAGAGTTGGGACAATACGACATCAAGTTCCAACCTAGGACCGCAATAAAAGCGCAAGCATTGGCAGATTTTGTCACAGAATTCACACCAGGAAGTCATCACATCTGCCCAGTCAACCTAACTGAAACAACCGAACTAGGGATGGAAGTTGACGTCGGAATAACGCAACCCCTAGTACTGGTTACTCAGTCAGGCCCCAAGGCAGACCAGAGTAAAGAAAGGAAGGAAGAAACAGACCATGCTACACCAAGTCAGGGCTCACCGACAAATAAAGACTTGGTACAAACAGAAAGCAAGGGGCAGACAGCGAGCATGGACCCTGAAGAAAACACCAGCATCATGGAAGATCCCAAGGCATCATCTGATCCCTCCACCTGCTGGAAGTTGTTCGTCGGAGAGATGTGGAAGCTCTTCGTGGATGGAGCATCCAACCGGCATGGAGCAGGACTTGGCATAGTCCTCATCTCTCCAGACGGCCTAGTAGTGGAGCAGGCGATCAACCTTGGCTTCCCAGCATCAAACAACGAAGCGGAGTATGAAGCGCTTCTGGCAGGCCTCAAGTCAGCTTTCTATATGAAGGCCACCGAGCTAATGGTTTACAGCGACTCACAGTTGGTGGTAAACCAAATATCTGGCGACTACGAGGCAAAGGATGATAGAATGGCCAAGTACCAAGAATTGGTCAGAACAGAAATAAAGAAGTTTGAAGTGGTGAGGATAGAACAGATCGGCAGAGAGGAAAACAGTAGAGCAGACGAACTCGCAGGTTTCGCCTCAATGGCAGACACCTCTATTCCTCACCCACTACTAATCGACTATCTGCCTAGACTAAGCATTGAAGACCCAGAAGCAGAAGAGGTATGTTGCGCAGAATTAGGCCTTTCTTGGATGGATCCCATCATACTGTTCCTGAAAGACGGCACCTTACCAGAAGAGAAGAAAGAAGCCAACAGAATAAGAGCAAAGTCGCAGCGATTTTGGCTCTCTCCATCCTTGGCATTATACAAAAAGTCGTTCTCAGGACCTTACTTAAAGTGTGTTCACCCCAGCAAAGTGGAAGCATTCCTATTCGAAATACATGAGGGTGTATGCGGCAGCCATCAAGGAGGAAGATCACTGGCATACAGAGCAATTTCACAAGGATATTGGTGGCCATACATGCAAGCGGATTCAGAGAAGTATGTTAAAAAGTGCGAAAAGTGTCAAAAGTTCGCACACCAAATCCACCAACCTGCCAGAGAACTTCTACCTCTAACCAGTCCATGGCCTTTCGCAATGTGGGGATTGGACATAGTAGGCCCACTTCCAACAGCTCCAGGCAACAGGAAGTTCTTTCTTGCCGCAACCGACTACTTTACAAAGTGGGTAAAGCAGAAGCCTTGGCGTCAATCAAGGAAAAAGATGTGAAGAAGTTTGTCTGGCAGAATATCATCACTCGATTTGGCATACCAAAGGCACTGATCTCAGACAACGGCACTCAGTTCGACGGCAGAATTTTCAGAGGCTTTTGTGAAGAGTACAAGATAGAGTTCTACAATTCCACACCGGCATATCCCCAGGCAAATGGACAGGCAGAGGCGTCAAACAAGGTAGTCTTGGATGGATTGAAGAAAAGGTTAGAAAGAGCCAAAGGCAAGTGGGCAGAAGAGCTCCCCCATGTTTTATGGGCTTACCGCACCACGCCTCGACGATCAATAGGAGAAACACCATTCTCCTTAGCTTATGGCATGGAAGTAGTCATCCTATTAGAAGTTGGCCTCCCCACAATTCGAAGCGAAAACTTTGATCCAGACTTAAATGGCGAAGCCATAGCATTGGAGCTTGACCTTGCGGAAGAAAGAAGAGACAGAGCATTGGTTCACATCTCCTCCTACCAACAAGAGTTGTCCAGAAAGTACAACAAAACAGTGCATCCAAGGCAATTCAAGATTGGCGATTGGGTACTGCGCAAAGTCATGGGAAACACTTTAGTACCAGGTGACGGCAAACTGGGACCTAACTGGGAAGGACCTTACAAAGTGGTCGGATTAGCAGGCAAAGGGGCATACCACTTAGAAGATGAGGACGACAAAACAATTCCCAGGCCATGGAACACTGCCAATCTCAAGTTGTTTTATTTTTAGCTTTTTTTTCTTTTAAGTATATGTAATTTTTTACTTTCTCAATAAAACAAGTCGATTCTTTTTCAGTATAATTGTTTTCAGTAGACAGTACCTTTAGTAAGATAGTAGCATTGTAAACATAGTTGGCCGGAATAACCAACTATGATCCTTCCTAAGCCTAGGATCAGGATCCAGGCTGCAGGACGTTTTGGTCGGAATAACCAAAACACTTTATTCTAAATTGGCTGAAAAAACCAACTTAGAGGTTGGCTGGATTAAACCAACACCCCTCCTAAGCCCAGGATCAGGATCCAGGCTGCAGGACGTTTGGTCGATATAACCAAACACTTTATTCTAAGTTGGCTGGAAAAACCAACTTAGAGGTTGGCTGGATTAAACCAACTCTTTGTACTCTTCCACCGAAGTAAGTGTATGGCTGAAGAGTGGTTGGCCGGATTAAACCAACACTTTGTACTCTTCAGCCGAAGTAAGTGTATGGCTGAAGAGTGGTTGGCTAGATTAAACCAACTCTTTGTCCTCTTCAGCCGAAGTAAGTGTATGGTTGAAGCGTGGTTGGCTGGATTAAACCAACTCTTTGTACTCTTCAGCCGAAGTAAGTGTATGGCTGAAGAGTGGTTGGCTGGATTAAACCAACTCTTTGTACTCTTCAGCCGAAGTAAGTGTATGGCTGAAGAGTGGTTGGCTAGATTAAACCAACCCTTTGTACTCCTCAGCCGAAGAAAGTTATATCGGCTGAAGAGTGGTTGGCTGGATTACACCAACACTTTATACTCTTCAGCCGAAGTAGCTATATCGGTTGAAGAATGGTTGGCTGGGTTAAACCAACACTGGATACTCTCCAGCCGAGGTAAATATATCGGCTGAAGAGTGGTTGGCTAGTAGGTTAGATAGCTAAAAACCGATATCACAGTTGTGCAAATGAGTACATTACAAGTGCGAGCATATATACACAAAACTGGAATAAGAGTTGAAGAAGACTTTTTCATTACAGTGAAAAACAAATACAACTGAGGGGCCGCAGCCCGGTTACAAATTTAAGGCAAAAAAGCAGCAAAAGTAGAAGGATGTTACTTTACTCCGGTTACACTATCCAAAGAAAAAAAAAAAAGAGAAAATCAACGGAAGAGTTCATCAATTTCAGCATCAAAGCCATCATCTGTTGTCCGGAGTCCGGTGTCGGTTGGGAGCACGGTTTGAGTGGGGAGCTCGGTTTCAGCTTGAACCTCGGTCTCAGTTGGTTGCGTCCTGTCAGTTAGCAGCTCGTCCGTTGGGTCTTCAGTGACAGGCTCCAACCGAACTGTTTGATTATTTGGTTGTTCATTAATGGCCGGGGTGAGAGTTGGCTCATTTTCGTCATCATCTTCATCATCATCTTCATCACCAGACCCTTCGAGGAATTGCCTCTGGAGATCGGCAGCATATTGCGAAAGTGAGGCCGGAATAGAACACGGTGGAGCATTGTAGACCTCGGTGTCAGGCGTACAACCGAGCCGCTCCACCGCACTCCTCCAGCCACATTTGAAGAATAAATCCTTGGCTGCATTGCACTGGAGGGTATATGCATCTTCGGCCTCCTTAAAGCCTTGTTTTCCGGCTTCCTTAATGGTCACCTTCAATTGGGCTATCTCGGTGTCTTTTGTCTTCTCAATCTTTGCCAAGTGACGCAGGTACTTGTCCTTTGTCTCAATGGCGATCTTTTGCTTCTCAGCCTCGGCCGAGTCAACTACTTCGGTTAGTCGACCGTTCTCCGCGCGAAGCTCGGCCAGCTGCTTTTTTGCCTCCTCTAGTTCGGCCGTTTTTTATTCAGCCTCAGCCATGGCCTCCCTTGTATTCCTCCTAAGCTCCATGACCCTCCTGTGTGTAACTTGGTTTTTCTAGATGGCCTGTAAAGGAGAAGTAACTTTAGCCGGACTGAAAGTGGGAAAAAATTACATAGAAGGTAAAAGCTATTTACCAGGATCATGGACTTAGTGGAAGACCGAATTGACTTCAGCTCGGTGTTGAGCTGCTTGTAATGGTGCTCCATGTCCTTTGGAAGGCACACACTTTTGGCCAGGGTGAAAGCCATCAAGTGGTCCTTCTCTGAGACCACCGAATCAGAAGCAGTGATATCTCGGTCGTTGAAGGCGAGGGCAGGAGCCCATTTGGAGGAGGAGGCAGTTCGGTCGGACTGCTCCGGTTGGAGGCTTTGCTGAGGGCTTGGAGGAGGGCTGGGTGGCAGAATGGTCTCGTCCTCATCAACAAGTCGTGGCTCGGTTTGGCTAGTCCGGGCACGCTTATTTCGGCGAGAGGAAGATGGCTGTTGGGATGGAAGGGCCACCACGGCCTCAGTGGTCTGGCCGGCTTGTGGTACTTCGGCTGGGGTCGTTGCAGTTAGCATGGCCTTCAGTCTGTTTCTTTTAGCCATTTCTTGTTCGGCTGTGAGGGGCACAAGGTGGATCCGGGGCAAGGTCGGGTCCGGTTCTGGGGCGTCTTCGAGGAGGAAGTCGGTCACTCTAGCTTTTCGGCGACCGCTGTATCGGTATGTCGGTTCGAAGTTCAGCAATTTAGCCCAACTTCTTTCCTTAGCCCGTAGTGCGGCGCGCAGAATACTGAGGTTCGGATAACCGTAATTCGATAAGAGATGGGCTTTATCTGCAAAAGAAGACAATAGTTAGTTCGGTTCAGAGGAGAAAACCGAAATAGAGAAAAGTGTGAAGTACAACCGAAGTATGTATACCGGGTTCTCCTTTTTTGTAATTTATTCTTCGGCCAGGAATCCGGCTTGATGGTCCTCGAAATTGCCAGACACCCAAAAGAAGTCATCATCATTTAGGTCTTTGTCCGGTGTGTGTTTTATTATTTTCTCTCGGCCACGGCGTATTCTTAAATAATAACACCAGCCTTCATCTTTGGATCCCAATGAGTATTGATGGAATATTTCGGCTAAACCGAGGTTAAGGCCGACTTGGCGGTTTAGCGCATCTATGCCCATTATTATACGGTATGTGTTGGTTGATAGCTGGGCTGGGCATAGTCTGGTTTGTCTAAGGAATTCGCATATTAAAGGTTGGACTGGGAATCTAAGTCCGGTTTCTATTATTGATTGAATGGTAAAGGGGACAAAGCCTTCGTTGTCCCATGGGTCAACGTCTTGTTCGGCTAAGGTAAGGTTTACGTCGGCTGGAATGTTGTAATCCTTGCGGAATTCGGCTAAGCTTCCTGGGGTTTCTACTAAAAACCTATACTTCCCCATCTATCGTATAAATTAAGAATAAGTTACTTCGGTTGAAGAAGTTGTGCTCAGAAGCTCGGTCGAGCCTTCAAAGAGAATGGCCTGGGCAACCTAAAGTCTGCAAAGTGGAAGAACAAAGGGGTTAAGCACAGATCATTGACCGTGCTACAAAAACAAAGCGAGAAAAGGAAGCCTTACTTCGGCTAAATAGGGTGCTACAGGATCTACCTCGGTTCTAACAAGTTGCTTGTTATCTCGGTTCGGCAGTATGATTGGTTATCTCGGTTCCATTTATGGGTTTTGTTACTCCGGTTGGGCTTCAAGGGGCAGCTTTCTGAGTCCGGTTTAGAAACTAAGAAAGCTGGCTTAGCCCCAAAAGCTTAGCCCGGTTGAGGGCCTAGATTTCTAGTGCGGTGAGTTTTTGTTTCGGCTAATGTGAATCAGATGGTGACTTATTGAAGCTATTGTGATATGTACAAGTTCTAGTGCGGTTCCAATCTACCTAAATCTTTATATAAGCAAAAACAGTTTCCTCGTTCGGTTGGATATGTTTTTGGATCAAAATTAGTGTTCCACAGATTAGTTCATGAGATTCAAGTGTTCTAAGGTCGAGTTTTTTCCAGAAGAGTGTTTTGCAAAAACACGTGAAACAAACTACATGGGATTGAACAAAAGCAGAAACAAGAAAATAGAATAGAGTTATGAGGCTTACCAGATGAAAAGGCGAGAAATGGAGGTGAGAGCAGCAGCAACAATGGAGAGCACGAGCCTTGAGGTTGCAGGTTTGAGAAGCACGAATGAGAGAGGAGATGAACAGAGTAAGGGAGAGAGTGAAATGAACAAATGAGATTGTTTTGGTAAAGAGGGAAAAAGCGGGAACTGTTCAAATTTCGGGGAGTACAATGACGGCGTGACAGCTGCTCCCAGCTTATTAGAACCAGCCACGTGTCATTGGAAGGCTAAACGATTCAGATGCTGTGATTGAAGAGACGTTTTTTGGCCAGACAAGCAGAGCCCGGTGTGAAATAAGCTCGGCCGGATAGGTTGAAAGGTTTTAGCTCGGCTGGATCAGCTTGGAGGAACTAAAGGGTTTTTAGCTCGGCTGGAAAAGTCAAAAGATTTTAGCTCGGCTGGAGAGGCTAAAAGATAGTTTAGCTCGGCTGATAAGACAGGTAATCCCTATCATACTATGTAGATGGAATTAAGGGGCAATTGAGAGGGTAATTTATACAGATAAATTGGGCCGAGCTGGGATAGTGGGCCGCACTGTGGGCCGTGTTAAGAAGGCTTAGAAGATGGGCCATACGGTAGTCCGGTCCGAAGTAAGAGATTGCCACCGGTGTAAGTGGGCTTAGTTCGGCCTTTATTGTTGGTTAGCTCGGTCGTTCTGTTTGAACCGAGGTAAGTTGGGCCTGTTTTAGGACCTAAGTAAATGTTAGCTCGGCTTAATTCTTCTATGGATAGCTCGGCCTTTGCATGTGAGCCCGCGGTAGGAGAAGGGTTACGAAGAACCGATGTAATCGTTAGACCGGTCGAGGCATGGTACGGCTAACTCGACCTCGGCATGAGGAGCCGAAGTAAGAACATGGGAAGGCGAATCCGAGCTATGGGTTAGCTCGGTCGTACAGCCGGTCTGACAGGGAAATGCTATTTCGGTTATGTGATATCTTTCCGAAGTAAAACCATCTCACTTGGTTTAAGCAGTGAGGGGGTGTTGGAGGATAAGCGTTATCTTCCAGGAGTATGAATCCTAGGAGGACTCTTCATGAAGAAGTAAGAGTCCTACTAGGATTGTGCCACACGAAACCTATAAAAGCTCACCCATATCACCTTTGGAGAGGTAATGCAACTTTGCTCCTTGAGTACATAGAGCTTTTGTCTATTTGTCAAGCTTACTGACTTAGGCATCGGAGAGGTTTCCGGCACACACCCGCCGGCTAGCTCACGTGTGTATTTTTAGGTAGTTGAACGACGTCGTACGGAGGAGCGCAGACTTGGTCAACAGGATTATACGAGAAGGTGTATTTCTTTCCCGTACAAGAACAAATTTTTTTTTTTTTGCAATTACAACCTATTATTTGAAAACAAAAAATGTATATTTGTTTTTGATATTTTTTAAATATAAAAATTATTATTTTTAGATCGTTGTAAAACAAAACAATTTAAAAAAAAAATCGAACCAAATACACAATCAAGAGTAATTTTAAAACATTAGTTGAATATATTTTTTTTTAATATTTTAAATAAAAAAATATTTTCAGAATTTTTTAAATATTTTTTTTAAAAATTAATTTTTTCAATAATTAATTTTTTTGAAAATTTTAAAAAGAATTTGATTATGAGTTTTGAATATAATTTTTAATAGAGTTTTGAGTTGTATGTTTGGTTATAAGTTATAAATTTTTCAATTAAGTTTTAAAAACTCTTTAAAACTCATAACCAAATAACTTTTCTCATTTCAAAACTACTTTGAAAACTCTTTTTTAAAATTCATAACCAAACAAATTTTATTTTTTCAAATCATAATTCAAAAACTCACAAATTCAAAATACAACTCCATACTCAAATTATAATTCTAAAACTCAACAAAACGCTACCCATATTTTATTACTAAACCTTTCACAAGAGTGTAAAATCTACACACATACGAGTTTATGCGAGTCACACATTGGCGTTGTTTGGGAAGAAATTTTTTTGGTTTTTTATTTTATTTTTTCTACTAAAAGACAAATTGGTTAAAAAAAAAAATCCAAACAAAATATCACATCAAATCCCATAATTATTTTATTTTTTCTCTCACAAATATCACATCCAACCATAAAAAAATCCAACTATATTTCCAAACACAATTTTTTTTTTCTCTAATAATATCTTACAACTAAAAAAATCTTTAAAAAATCTACTTCCCAAATACCCACACTATATGAGAGATTTAGTAGAAAATTTAGTCTTCGTTTGGAAAAAGCTAAAATAGTATGGCTTTTTGACTATGTTAGCCTCGTTTGATTTTTATTTTTGAATTTTTTAAAAGAAAAAATATAATAATTATAATTTAAATATAATATTTTATCTTATTAATTTACGTAATTAATTTTATTTTTAGCATATTTTTTTAATCAGAAAGCTAAAACCATTTTTCAATTGCTAGTAGGGGTAAGCAGCGGATATATCGATCCGCCAAAACCGACCGAACCGAACTGATCCGCCGCATTTTGGACGGATGCGTGATGACGAGCGGACGGTTGCGGATTGATTTTCTCCAATCCGCCAATTTGGCGGACGGATGGCGGATTTGAGGTTCTTTTGGCCGCAACCGAACCGCCAAACCGCGAGCACCCTTAGTAATTTATAAGACTTTGTATTTTTAATTTGTTTAAATATTTTGTTTGTGTTTTCAATTGAAAAAGAGTTTAAATATTCTGTTGAAAAAAAGTTTTCAACTTGAATATATTTTTTGAATTGAAAAAAATAAACGTATTATTTATCTATATTTTTTGGTTTTTAAATGTAACTCTAAAAGTAATAAATAGAAAATATGATATATGTTGGTTGGTTTTTGTTTTCAAAAACATATATAAATGTAACAATATATAGACATACAATCTCTACTATTACTTTGTTCATGATTTTGGTGGTTTGAATTATTTTTATATTTTAAGAACCACATATTGTAATATTTTATGTGGATGAGGCATGTTGTGATTGTAATATGTGGATAAGGCATGCAATGATTGTGATATTCTAAAGTTTCAAACTTTCTTTCTTTGGATGAGATATGCGGTAATTGTAATACTTTTTTAAGTCATTGACTGTAATACTCCTTTTTTTTTTTTTTTGAGGAATGCACAAGTTGAACTATGTTGAAAATTTATAAAATTTCAAACCGCCAAACCGATTCGCATCCATCCGCCAAACCGCCAATCCGCTCAATCCACATCCGCCGGCTTGGCGGACGGATGCGGATTAATTTTCTCCAATCCGCTAATCTGGCGGACGGATGGCGGATTGAAGGTTCCGTGGCCGCAACCGACCCGCGCCCACCCCTAATTGCTAGCATAGATAACAGTTGGGACATCACTTTTTTTCTAATCATTGAGAAACAACAATGTCCACCAAAGAAGGCACCATGATGAAACAGAGCATACCCAACAAGAAGAAGAAAAACTCCACCCCAAAAGAACTTCCCTCCCAAATCATACTCGAAATCCTCTCAAGACTCCCCATCAAAACCCTCTTCCTTTGCCGACTCGTTTCCAAACACTGGCTTTCTCTCATCTCAGACCCTCACTTCGTCAATCTCCACCTCTCAAGATCACCAGTCAGCCTCTTGCTCAAACCCTTCTACCGCAACCGCGGATCGAACCAACTCCACTTGGTTGACCTCCAAACCCTCCATAAAATCCGTCCCCGCGAAGCCCGATTGAAATTCAACCCCAAAATTAACTTCCCACTTCTTGGACGCCAAATAGTTAACTCCTGCCATGGTTTGCTTTGCTTGTGTAATGATAATTCTGAAATTTTCGTATGCAATCCAATTCTGGGTGACTACATTACCTTACCATCTCCAATATATGATCGAATTTACTACGATCGTACCATCAATGCTTTCGGTTTTAGTCTCAAGACTAACAAATACAAGGTGATACAGTTTGTTCTTCAACGGGTTGTCGAGTCTTTTGATCCCATTACTGAGTTGTGTACTTATCGTGATGAGGCAAAGGCTAAGATTTACACAATCGGTGAAGGGTTGTGGAGAAACATAGAGAGTGTTCCTTACTATTTGACAAATCGCTCATTCAATTCTTTCGTGAATGGAGCTGTTCATTGGCTTAATTGTGCAGGTGACAGTCCCGACTTTATTTGTTGTTTTGATTTTGGCAGCGAGCAATTTCGGGTTGTCCCTGAACCTCCTGAGTTTGGTCTGCATAAGGAGTTTCCTGATCATATTCGCCTGGGTGTGCTACGAGATTGTCTCTCCATTTGTGATTTTTCTAGTCCTCTTCGTATTGATATATGGTTAATGAAAGATTATGGGATCAAGGAGTCTTGGAGCAAAGAGTTGGTAATTGAAAGTGGAATTGGTAAGAGCGGGAATTGGGGCTCTTATGAGCCAATTATGATGCTAAAGAGTGGGGAAATCTTGATGCTTGTTAACAAGGATGTTCTCATGTTGTATAATCCTAAGTTGGGTAGTTTTAAGAAGCTAAATATTTATGGGATCAAATCAGAATTTTATGGGATTGCTCATATTCCGAGCTTTGTTTCCCTTGCGGATGTTGCCAAAGGTGAAAGCTTGATGGTACATTTCTCTCTCTTTTTGTTTTGTTTTGTTTTGTGAAGGTAAATTTTTGAAATCAAATTTGTTTCTATTACCTAAAATGAAAGCTCTTGTATATGTTATAATTGGAGAATGTTTGTGTTCTTTTTTAAATTTGTTTGTTATATATTTTTGTTGTCTAGTATTTTAACTTTGTTGAAATTTTTGTGTTGAACAAAATTGGCTAATGTGTTTTCTAAGATTCTGTATTACTTCCTCATGCTCAAAAGATATGCAGCTTTTAATTCTGCTTAAAAATGTTGGAGATATGACACAATTTCTTGAGGCCTAATGCTTTTATGTTATTTGTTTTTGAAGAATTTGTGACAAATCGTTAGGATGGTGTCTTAAAGTTAGAGCCTAAGAGGCCTTTCTGCAAGCAATAGAGAACACAAGCCTAATGTTTGAGGAAAGGCCAAATTAGATTCTTGCTTCTTGTTTTGTTACCTTCAAAGGAATCCAATGGTAATGCCCCCCAACCCAATTATTTTTTTGTGGTTCTAAACCCATATAGATATGTATATAATAGTAGTGTTTTTTTGGGGTTTCTCTGAGAACTCATTCATGTAAAAAGGAATGAAGCTTGGAAGAGCTTGGAGCCACGCTTTACCATCACGTTCTTCACCATAGTGAAATATTCTTGATTGTCTTTGCTCATGGGTGTAGGTTTTTGACAGAACCATGCAAAGTCTCTTTGCTTTGTTTGTGTATGCATTTTTGCAACATTTCTCTAGATTCATGGCTTATCCCTGTTTTGCATTGCAACAGAACTGTTTTTATTTATTTATTCGTAAATTTTTGTACCCAAAGTTTATCCCTGGTTTTGATGTTTCTTTTTTTTTTTTGTTTGTGTGGGTTTGTGTGTGTGTGTGTGTGTTTGTCCCTTTTTCTTATACCCACAAAATATCAACCATGGCATACTAAACAACTATTTTGTATGCTATGCTTATTGTTCCACCATTTGAAGATGAAGAAACAAAACAAACCTCAATTTTGGATAAATGTTTATTGAACAAGGTCTTGTAACTCTTGTTGCAGTAAAAACCATTGTATGGGTGCAGAGTAGTTTGACATACATTTTGCATGCAAATTGTGGAAGCTAATCTGATTCAATGAAGTGGTGGATTGATCTTGAAGCGATGGAGAACCAGTCACAGATTTGCAAAATGATTATTCATATTGCTGGGGATTAATAGGGAACTATGACTAAGTGTAAAGCATAGTAGTGGCCCTGATCATTGTTTTGTATGATGGACATTACATATGTTGCAATTGCACTTCCCTTTTCATAAACACTTGATTGTGAAACCCGGGTGTGGTTGTAGCATATGGCTGATTCTCGAAAAAGTGATGGCATTTTAGGGAGAAAATAACATCTTGTCATTACTGTCTTCACAAAACAAATCAAAAGTATTCCTTTAGATATTCAAATTTCAAAGTATTAAACTTGTGCATTGGATTGCTTTATTATTATTATTATCTGTTAGGGTAAATTACACTAAACCCCCTTCAACTATATGACTCATTTTTTAGTGGTTCCCCTCATGTTTAAAACTCAACACTTCACCCCCTTCTCACCACTGCCCACATATTCTTTTCCCCGTCCAGCCACCTCTCCTTCCCCCACACCGGCCGCCTCTGCTGCCTTATCCAGTCCCTTTAGTCAATTACGACCACCAACCACACCTTTCTTTTCCCCCACCCTCATTTTCCCTTCATCACCCAATTCAACATCCTCCTCTTACCCTCAATGTCTCTTCGTCCTTCCCCTTTTTCTCTCGTTTTATTTTATTTTATTTTAATGTTAAGGTCATGTTTGGTTATGCAAAAATAAGTAGTAAGGGTATTTTTGTCCTAATAACTCAATTGGTCAGTCATGTGTCACTCACATGGCATGCTTCTGTCTAACAAATTGTTAACAGAAGGAGTTTAGTATCAAAAGATGAAACTATGAGGGGGTTAAGTGTTTAGTTTTAAACATTAGGGGGCAACTCAAAAATAGATCATAATTGAGGGGGTTTAATGTAATTTACCTTTATTCTTCTTATTATTGTTATTATTTACTAGCAGGAGAGGAAAATTCAAAAGCAAAGGACAAGTGATGCCTCCAGGATGTCCCAATTGGAGGAACTGTATGATGCAGTGCGGAGACAGAGGAATGAGCAGACAATAAAGCATACAATCATAGTGGGGAATTCACAGGTCTCGGAAGAGGACTGTCTTGAGAAGTTGAAGATGCTCCCTGGGGTTACACAAGGAGATCCATTGTACTTGTTTGGCACAGAACTAATCAAGAATCCCTTCAAAAGAGAGGTGTTTGTGGAGCTGCCTAATGACGAGTTTCGGGTAGCTTGGATCAAGATGGAGAAGATAATGACTTGTGGCCAAACACTACCTCATCTCTTATGCACATTACCATGGTTATAACACTCCCCCTTCTGGTAGTGTTTGATTTTGTGGTGGTGGTTGTATAACTTGCATTATGGTGGTTGCATAACTTGTATTATGTGTTTTGTAGACAGTTCCTTTTATTTATTGTATTGTAAGTTTATGGATGTTTGGTTCTTCAAATTACTGTGGATGCTATTTGCTATTTTGTGTGGTTTTTGTAATAGCTAAGAAGACTTTATGCACATTTTGTACTCTTAAACAAGTTCAAGTTCAACTATGATGTGTATGTTGTTTACATGTACCATTGGCTAAAGATGAAAGACGACAAAAATATAGATGGTGCAATGCAAAGTAACTGCAGCAGATAATTATGTGAAAAATAGCACGTACATGAAAAAATATACTATAAAAATAAACTAAAATCAGTGGTAAATACTTTGTAATTGATTGGATGTGCAATCAACTGTTTAATCTTTGAAGGCTTATATATATATATATATATATTCATACACTGGTAATTGTTTTGGTAAATTTCAAGAGTGCTTTAATGGATTGGTAGATAGTGTTCAGTCTGTGATGGACTCAATCATCTATTGAAGGACGAAAATGGTGAATGTGGGAGCCGAATCTAAAAAGTAAAAGAAAATAATAAAAAAAAGTATTAATTTTTTTGTTGTCCTTTTTGGACTTGTTTTAATTCAATTTTTTTTTTTTATAAAAAGCATTCAACTCGTTTAGTCAAGTAAAACTTAAAAGCATAATCCATTTAGTTTAGTTTTAGAATCATGATTTGAGTGTGAAGTTGTATTTTGAAAGATAAGTTTTTGAAATGAGTTTTGAAAATAAAAAACTTATTTGGTTATGAGTTTTAAAAAGAGTTTTGAATTGTATTTTGAGATTGTTTTGAGTATATTTTTTAAAAAATATTTAAAAAATTTCTTAATTTTATTTCTTAGGGTAAATATTTTTTATTGTAAATATTTATTTATTTATTTTAATGTGCGTTGTATTTACTACATTTGTGCGTTGTAATTTTTTTATAAAATATTTTAAATATTTTTTTAAATGTTCAAAAAAATTTAAATATTATTTTATAAATATATTTTTTAATATTTTAAATTTTTTTACAAATTTTTTTATTTTTTAAATATATAATTTTTTAAAATTTTAAAAAACTGAATCGCCATATATATATCTAAATCATAACAAATTATTTAGCCAATAATTAAAAAGTAACAAAAAAATTTTTTCAGAAAAATAAAATATATATTTTCCTTCAAAAATAAAAATAAAAAATATTTTAAGGAAAAAATATTTTTTCAAAAAAATAAAAAATAACTTTACAGAACAAAATAAAAAAATATTTTTTTGAATATTTTTTTTAATTTAAAGAACAGAGTTTTGAAAAGATTTTAAGTTTGAAAAAAAAGTTTTAAATTGAATGTTTAGTTATGAGTTTTGAAAAATTTTAATTAGAATTATGATTCCAAAATTAAACCATTTTTTTTTTTCAACAATCACTTAAAAAGGTAAACTCCTACCCTCTCACGATGGAAATGATTCAATTTCTTCTTCTATAGTGCTATTGGGGTCTAGAAAATTCAACTAGAAAAATACTCATAAAAAAATATTATGAGCTTGTTTGAGATGTGAGTTAGTTTTTTTGATTTTTTTTGCTTTGACTATTTTAGCTTGGGTTAAAAATTCTCGTTTGAGATATATTTTTTTGACTTTTGTGAGAGAAAAAATAAAATGATTATGGATTGGATATTGTCTCCACTGCCATCACCACTACTATCACTGCCATCGCTACCGCCACCACCATTTCACAACCACTTCATCACCATAATCATTGTTATTATAAGTATCACTATTATTTCACTAGCACAACCATAGTCACCACTGTATTACCACCCCTCACAACGACAACCACTACAACCTTTCACTTCAACAACCATTGTCACCATTTTCATAATCACCACTATTATTCTACTACTACAATAACTATTATCATTACACCACTGTCGCCACCATTATTTTATTTCCACTATATTATCTCTCCACTATCACCCATTACTACAAATACAGATAAATATCACACTTTTTTTTTGTGATGTATATTTTTTAATCACATCTTTTAAGTTTTATTAAAGTGTGATATTTGAGAGTGTGATTAAAATGGACCATTTTTAATCACACTTTTTAAGTGTCATTAAAAAATGATTTCATCACATCTTTTAAGTGTGATTAATAATATTTAGATCATATCTTTTAAGTGTGATTAAAAACATTTAGATCACATCTTTTAAGTATGATTAATAACTAATAAAACCTAGGATTAAAAAAAAAAAAAAAGAATTCAACATATTTGAAGAATAATCAATATTATTTTTGAACGCGCATTTGAAGAATGTAATATACACTATATACTATATTTTGAATCACAACCATATATTGAATGGAATAACGTCACTTATTTCATAAATGAAAGTTAAATGTTCAAAAGTATATACAAAGGAATTAATAAAAAGTTTTTAACTATTATTATATATATTAAAAAAATGAAAAAAAAAACTTGAAAAAACTAAATTCTTAAATTCTTTGACCATATTTTGCATCTTTCTAGGAAATTTCTAACCTGAAAAATAAAAACACAAATTAATTCATAAGCGGCTAGAAGCATATGAATAAACTTACTATTTTTGTAGAGACTGTGCTTGCCTTACAAAAGACAAAATCAGACATTTTCTCATCACATTGACTTTTCATCCCCTGTATCAATAGAGAAGGAATAACGACTTTGATTGTTACTACTATAAAATGTTTGTATTACCATATATAAATATGACATACATAGAATCAATAATCCAAAATGAAAATTTTCAATATATGGCCAGATATTTTAAAGTCATAAAAACAAAGTATATATAGAATCAACAAATTCAAAATTATAAATAACCCCCCCTCTCTCTCTCTCTCATTTCTCACCAAATCACTCTAAACAGAGTGTTTCTGGCAAACAAAAACTCAACTTAACTCGACTCCATTGAGTCATAATCCAACTAATTTGAAATTAAAAATAAACAAATAAAAGAAAAAAGAACTGCATAATTGGTTCACTCTCCAATTATGAAATAACAAAAGGTTACTGGATTTGGATTTATCAAATCCAAAATGAAATCTTGAAATGATTATATATTCCTTACCAACCAAAGAAATTGTTTATTAGCAATTTAAAGAACGAATGGATTCAACCAATTTAATGTATATTTGGACCCAAAGTTCTAACTTCTAATCTTTTGTGCAGACCATGCATCCATAATTTTTAGAGTCTCGATTTTAACTAACCAGAAATAGCTTCATTTGTATGCATAAATCAAGTAATAGATGGCTAACTAGGTATCCACATAGGATAGCTTCTATTTTCAACATACTCTCTGCTTTCTTGTTTGCATTACCAAATATAGTTGGCTAACCCCATCAAAAAGTAATTTAAGCTTCTTTCACTGGTGAGCACTTAAGACTTTTAGAGACTTAAGGCCCTATTTGATTAGTTTGAGTATTAGTGATGTGATTAACAATCTCACGGGATTAATAATCTCATGGGATAATCATGTGTAGGATTGGTAATACCTACCCTCCTTTGGTATTCAATACGCTGCAATTTTGTAGGATCAAGAGTCCTACGTATTAATAAGCCAAATGCCATTTGTGTGATCCAAATGCAGGAATATAAATTTGATAGGATTAACAGTCTAATCATATGTTGTTATCAAGCAATATGTTTGTATGTTGCAAATGCGCAGAAGGTAAATAACCCAAAGGAACATCACCAGCAAGCATCCAATCTCCATCTCTGTCTTCATAGGTGAGCACAAACTCAGATGATCCGTCCAATAACTTTGAGGGAGGTCCTGTTGCTTCTGTCCTTATATTATGCGCTTCCATGCTTGGTCCTAATCATAAAGATATTGTCGTTCTATCATTCATGAGATGAATACACAAAGTCTGCATAAATACTAGCTAAACACCATCATGTCCAAAACTCAAAACCAAGACCCAAACAGTACTTCAAAAGGATTAACATTCTACATCAACCACAAACTGAGTACCAATTCCAAAAAAAATTATACTTGACCAGCTTCATCCTATTTAATACAAAGTCATAAATATAGTTTTAAACTTAATCTTTGCCCATATGCAAATGCAAGAAAATCAAATGGTTTTCTGATCATTAGTGAACTGTAGAGAATTAACCACCCAACAACTAGAACTAGCAAAGCTAGTGGCATGCTAAGAGTCACATTTGGATTGGCTTGAGCATGAAAATAGTAGAATCTATTAATCTATCCTCCTGCAAATTAATTCTGAATAAACAAGCTTTTGAAGCCATAAATTAAACATCCAATAGCTCATTAATCTTTCCATTACTTTATCGTTTATTTGTTTCTCATGGGCTTGTTGAGGGGGAGTGGACTGGAGGTGATTTGGATCCAATGAACAAATGTATCGAGAGAAGGAAAAAAAAATTAAAAGAGAATATTCATGTCAAAATAGAAAGGAGAAGAACAACTCACGTCTCACACTGATAGTTGTGGTGGGTCTACACAACATATCCTCCAATGTTTGTGCTAAGGTTTCATAGTAGTTATGAGCATTCAAATCCACCTTCCTTTCAATTGGAATTCCATCCATATTCAACTTCACAAACAGTGAAGTCTTCGGTTCCCTTTTCTCCTTAACATTGTTCTTGTTCTAAAGGATGCCACTGTTAGTCATATCTACCACACCATTCTTGCTTTTAGTTTTCTCTAGTGTGGACTGAAATTCTTCGGTGGTGGGTAATTTTGTTTGGTTCACCATGTTGTTTATCCTATGAGCTCTTAAAGGATGCCATCCTACAACTTGACAGCTTCAAGAATCAAGTTACAACGGAGGGAAAAAAAATTCCCATTAGATAAGAATCAGTAATTTATGTAGCTGCAATCCAATCACCTCAACAAAATATGTTCATAACTAACATCAGCAATTACCTCATCCACAAACAATTAAAAGGGAAAGGATTATAGATATAAGAATTACAATAAAATGTAGCTCATTCAGTCGCTCACGAAGAATGCACATATGATCATTGGCGATCAGGCTGTGATGCCATTAGACATCAATGAGTATCCAATGGTCTAAATATCTCTGATTTAGAATTTGGCAAGTGTCATACGTTCTATAGAATTAAGAAAAAAAACACAGAAGCAATACTATTTATATATATATATATATCTATTTCAGACACAGGCTGATAAAACGTATTAGTTTCTTATCATCATAAGACAAAGAATAACTGATGTTGATTTTAAATTCAGAACTGCCACTACTGCATCATTTTAGGGTTGGGGATGTGATGAGCATTCCTTAATCATCTTGTTGTTTGAGTAAGGGACCTCTAGGCAGCAAACCATGACCTTCAGTACCTCAAAATCTCAAGCATAACTGCTGACATGATGCTATGACAATATGAAGAGATGACATCATGAACAATATGAAGGCCTAACAGTGCAATTAATTTTGTGAACCAAATCGACGCAATGGGGACATAACAGTCTTGAACAACATATAAACTCATTAGTTTATCCTCTCTAGCCAGATTCATAGAAATGTAAACCCCAAGAAGGCGAAAAAGAACACGATTCTTTCCTTAAAGCTTGCTTTTGGGTTTACTCCCTTTCATTCATATGCTGGGTCTGGAACATGTTTTCCCTTAATGAGACAGTCCTTGTATCCAAATTCCAAATCATTGAAATAACCCAAATTACTCTAAATGCTTGAGAAATAATACATCATCATTTCTCTTAATTAATTTTGCTTCCTCACCAAAGATTTTTGTGTGTAAATCTCTGTTCATGCCATATATGGTTTTATTTGTGTCACGTGGATACAAAATCCCAACACATACAAGAATACAGTTGAACAGAGAATACAGTTATATGGATTCCACTTGATTTTGGTATGCAAAATTGCAGACTTCTATTCACCTCAAAATCTTTTACTACTTTCAGGTGATGCATCCATTTTCTCTGAGTAACAATGTGTTCGTGTGTGTCTCTGTCTAAGAGAGAGAGAGAAAGAGAGAGAGAGATTTTTACTTTGGGTAATACTGCAGGCTCCTCAAAATTCAATGACTGGATACCAATTTCTTGTTTTGATGTTTCTGGTAGCAAATTGAAACCCATAAAATAAGAATGAAAAGAGGACCAACCAGATATCAATAAAAAGAACACAAATAGAATTACCATTTACTGGATTCCTGATTTATAACAGTCATTCTTTCAGGCAAATGGGAAGGAACATAAACAGACATGCTCTGCAATTTTTTTTGCTGCCGCAGTGACACCTCAATGAGTTTCTGCAGTAAGATCAAAGAGCCCTCACCTTAACCAGAATTACGATTTAAACTTGATGAACTGAACATCAAACTTTTTGGCTCATACACAATTTTTTCCAACCAAACAAAATTACAATCCACTAATGACATCACAAAATTTTCAATTTCTATTTTCTTCCAACTAATTAAGCTAAACCAAACTAAGGGCTTCTTTGGTTCAGCTTCTTGCAAGTTATTGAAAACAGAAGCGAAGAGCACCTCTACCCTTGCGTCTCAATAATGAACTTTGTTTAGTTTATTGACGCTATTTCTACCTTGCCCCATTTGTTTACCGAACTTGGTTGGATGAGATTATTAGTACGGTGAAATTAAATGAGGAGATTACTAGTATAGTGGTATTAAGTTAGAAATGTAAGATAGATTGTGTTTGTTTGTGAGTGGTATGATGGTATTCGTTAGTTGGGATTAAATATATAAAATTACGTAAAAGTTCTCATCATGTAGAAGGTGACTTTGTTGTTTATAATTAGTAACAATAGATATTCAAATATAATTTTATTAAGATCGTAAAACCACCACTGAGTAATCATGTTAAGCATTATGTGCTGAGTTACATCTCTATGACATAAAACTTGGATTCCTTTTAACATGGGTTCTTACTTTTAAATGGTGATTTATGGTGCTTTATCAAACTAACTTAATAGAAGATCCACTGAAAATTTCCACATTTAAGCACTTAATGGTGTTATCAAATGAGCCAAATGTTTTAATAAGATTAATTCTTTAAGGGGCGTGCTTTGCCATAACTGAAAGACTCATATTTGAAAATGTTTATACTAACTAATTTCCGTTCCTGAATAATCAAACAAACATGCAAACAAGTCTGAGGGAAAACATGAATTGTCAAGAAGAAAGTCAAAATCTAAACAATAACAAAACTAAGAAGGTAATTTATATGGTTAAATTGGGCCGAGCTGGATAATGGGCCGTTTTGGGCCGCTATGCGAAGTGTTGATTAGATTGACCGCAAAGTTACTCCGGTCATGGAAGGGCTTTTGAAGTTAGTCCGGTCCCAAGCCGTACTGGTCAGTCCGGTCACATGGAGACCTTATTTTCAGTCCGGTTCCGAAGAGTACTACGGATGGGGGCGGCCGCCAGAGTTAGTTCGGTCGTAGTATATGGAACCGAGGTATGTTGGGTTCTCTTAAGAACTTAGTCCTGGGGTTAGTTCGGCTCAACTCTCTTATGGATACCTCGGTTCTAGCATATGAAAGCCGAGGTAAGAGAGAGAAAAGTAATAGCCGAAGTAACAGTTAGGTCGGTCGTATGATAATCCGGCCGTGTTAAAACCATCTCACTTGGTTTAAGCAGTGAGAGGGGTGTTGAAGGATAAGCATTGTCCTTCAGGAATATGAATCCTAGGAGGACTCTACATAGAGGAGTAAGAGTCCTACTTGGATTGTGCCACACGAAACCTATAAAAGCCTACCAACATCACCTATGGAGAGGTAACACAACTTTGTTTTCTAAACACACAGAGCTTTTGTCTATTTGTCAAGCTTACTGACTTAGGCATCGGAGAGGTTTCCGACACACACCCGCCGGCTAGCTCACGTTTGCATTTTCAGGTGATAAAGCGACGTCGTACGGAGGAGCGCAGACTTGATCAACAGGATTATATGAGAAGGTGTATTTCTTTCCCGTACAATTGGCGCCGTCTGTGGGAATACAGACAAGAACAAAACCTTTTGATCAAGCTTTTTCTCTCAAAAATCAATGGCAAACAACGAAGAGTTACCACAGTCCGCCCTTGACGGACTAACTCCAGAAGGGGGTGCGAGGCGCGAAGGTCTACCCTTGGTCACTCCCATGGCAAGCCTGGAACCACAAAGACAAAATTCCAGAAGGGATGCGAGGGGTAGAAGACGGCCTAACAGCCCCCATCACTCTCGTTCGCAAAGCCCAGAAAGACAACGGCGAAGGATTGATCCTCAAACTTTGGAGGATCGCGTCAGGGAACAAGACGAATTGATTCGTCGGATGGCGGCTTACATGGAATCTCTTAAGCGCCAGGTAAAAGGAAAAGAAGTGGCGACAGGAGAGGGGCGCACAAACAAAACGCCCCCTCGCCACTCAGAAAGTCGTAGTAGGAATACTACACCCTCTCAAGCAGAGAACAAGAGCCTCAGGACAGGCGGCACGCAATCCAGATCTTCCAGAACTCGTCACTCCAGGTCTGAGAGGACGAGATCTGAGAGGTCGTACACCGAGGGAAGCACATATTGGCCCTCGCATACGCACCAAACAAGGTCTAGACAGACGGAGTTGCCCAGATCGTCTGACCTACGATCCGTTCTAGAATAGAAGGCACGATGGAGGGAGGACGCCAGGGCACGTGATCCACATAGAATTTCTGCCCTGCAGCGGTTGGCTCCTCGGACGCACGGAAGCGTCGAGGTTGGAATGCCAATACCGCGCCCTGCCTACGAACCAACGGATAAGGCATTGGCGAGGCTGCAGACCTCACCGTTTGTTCCGGCAATAGAGAATGCACCCCTGCCATCAGGCTTCCTACAGCCCAAATTCACCACGTACGAAGGGAAGACGGACCCCTACTCACACTTGAGCCACTTCCGCCAGGTTATGGCGGTATATCGACGCAACGAGGCCCTGATGTGCATCCTATTCCCCTCGAGCCTTGGTGACCTAGGCCTGACTTGGTTTGAGAAACTTCCAGAGGGCAGCATAGCCTCCTGGGCGCAATTGGCGGAGGCGTTCGTGACAAGGTTCCGAACAAACACTAAAACTCCAGTGGAGATTGACCAGCTACTCTCCATCGACATGGGCGTCAAGGATACCCTAAGATCATACAACAGTCGCTACTGGGAGACCTTCAACCAGATTGGGGATTGCCCCACCAATCTCGCCATTGCACAGTATAAAAGGGGCCTTCCAGTTGGCAACAGACTAAGGGACTCAATTACCATGACACCGCCCTCACCATGGAAGCCCTGATGGAAAGAGTGCATCAGCACATCAGGGTGGAGCAGGATGGCGCACGTGCCAAAGCAAAATCTGGCGCGACCACAGCACCAGAAAAGAAGACCTCAGCAAAGGTCAACGCGGTAGACCGTCCAAAGAGAAACGGACGTGGCAGAAGAGACAACGGAGAAGACCAGGACAAAAGATGGTTGAGAGTCCGCATTGCCATAACCACGGTATTCAAGAAACCGATCTACCGAATACTTAGTGAGATTCGAGACGAGCCTTTTGTCAAATGGCCAGCCAAGCTAGGCAAGGCTCAGAAGGATTACGATGACAGGTCACGGTGCACCTTCCATAAAGAAAAGGGGCACCATACGGAAAATTGCACGCCATTAAGGCAGCACCTGGAGGAGTTGGTGGCAGCAGGCCACCTAGATAAATACATTGAAGGAGGGATGCAACCAGCCCCCCAGGACCACAATAACCCCAACGGGATGCCGATCGACGCCCTGCCTCAAGGCGTTATCAACGTGATACATGGAGTCTTCGAACCTGAGCGTGTATGCGAGCTCAGAGGATCAATTAAAAAGGCTGAGCACTTGAGAGAAGTGCTAAGTGCCCAACCTGCCATCAAGAAGGGGAAGACAGAGGCCACGAATGTCATGTCTTTTTCAGATAAAGACTTGGCAAGGATATATTGCCCTCACAATGATGCCCTGGTCGTCACTCTCCGAGTCAGGGATTTTGACGTCAAGCGGATTCTGATTGACCAGGGTAGTTCATGTGAAATCATGTACTACGAAACATTTAAACAACTGAAGCTACAGGACAAAGACTTGGCGCCTGCCGTGTCTCCCCTGATCGGCTTCAACTCCATGCCAGAATGGCCCGTCGGCAAAATAATCCTCCCAGTCAGAGCAGGGAGTGTGACTAAACAAGTGGAGTTCTGGGTGCTGAAGGTCCCCTCCACTTACAACATCATCTTGGGCAGAACATGGCTGCATGCCATGCGCTCGGTGGCGTCCTCCTACCACCAAGTGATGCGGTTCCCCAACGACACCGGAGTAATAGAAAAAGTCTATGGAGACCAGATCATGTCGAAGCAGTGCTTTGTCACGGTAAACGGCAGCCGCGCTACCAAAGGATACGTTCATTCGGTGGAGGAACCAGAGAGTAATGAACTATTCACAGATGTCAGCAAAGCGGCTAGTCAGAAAGCGGTGGAAGACTTGGTGGAGGTAAGAATAGACGAAAAGAACCCGGATAAGTTCTTTTTGCTCGGTTCGTCATTGTCCAGCACCGAGAGATTGGAGGTCTTGGAATTTTTGACCTCCAACATCGAAGTGTTCGCCTGGACACCATACGACATGCCAGGCATTGACCCCAACTTTATCTGCCACCAACTCAACGTCCATCCATCCGCCAGATCCATCATCCAACGCACCCGCAGATCGGCACTCCACCACGCCGAGATAGTGGCGGAAGAAGTAGGAAACTTGTTGGAGACTGGGGCAATCAGAGAAGTGCACTACCCCAGATGGATCTCCAACACAGTCGTAGTGCCAAAGAAGAATGGCAAATGGCGCGTCTACGTCGACTACAAGATAGTCAACAAGACGTGCCCAAAAGACAGCTTTCCTCTACCAAGAATAGATCAATTGGTAGACCTAACGGCGGGGCACAACCGACTTAGCTTTCTGGACGCATATAGAGGCTACCACCAAATTGCAATGCACGAACCAGACCAGGAGATCACATCCTTCACCACGCCAAGAGGACTATACTGCTACAAGGTCATGCCCTTTGGCCTAAAGAACGCAGGGGCGATATTCCAGAGAATGGTCACCAAGATGTTTGAGCCGTTGTTAGACAGAACAATGGAGGCTTACATCGACGATATGGTAGTCAAGAGCAAGGATGAGAGTGACCATCTCAAGGACCTAGGTGAGATGTTTGAGATCCTGAAGAAGCACAAGCTACGCCTCAACGCGTCGAAGTGTGCATTCGGAGTAGGATCTGGTAAATTCCTGGGCTTCCTGGTGACCAACCGGGGTATTGAGGCAGACCCATCTCAGATCAAGGAGATTCAGGATCTGGAGAGACCAAACTCAGTAAAAGAAGTGCAGCATCTCACCGGCATGGCCGCTGCGCTCAATCGGTTCATAAGCCGGTCGTCAGACAGGCTACGACCATTCTTCCATGCTCTGAAAGCCAAGTTTGAATGGGACGACGAATGCGACCAAGCTCTGGAAAGCCTGAAGGAATACATGTCTTCTCCACCATTACTCGTAACTCCAATCCCTGGAGAAGAACTCTTCTTATACCTGGCAGTCTCGCAGCATGCAATTAGCGCAGTATTGGTCCGCGCAGAAGGAATCCAACATCTTCCCATCTACTATGTCAGCAAGACATTACTGGGCGCTGAAACAAGGTACTTACCACTGGAGAAACTAGCATTGGCCATGATGATGGCCTCAAGGAAGTTGTCGCACTACTTTCACGCCCACACTATAGTTGTCCTCACAGCCTTTCCATTAAAAGCTTTGTTTGAGAGGGCGAACTTTTCTGGACGAATCCTGAAGTGGGCAGTAGAGTTGGGACAATTTGACATCAAGTTCCAACCCAGGACCGCAGTAAAGGCCCAAGCATTGGCAGATTTTGTCGCAGAATTCACACCAGGGAGTCATCACATCTGCCCAGTCGACCTAACTGAAACAACCGAACTAGGGATGGAAGTTGACGTCGGAATAACGCAACCCCTAGTACTGGTTACTCAATCAGGCCCAAGGCAGACCAAAGTAAGAAAGGAAGGAAAAAGCCAACCACGCTGCACCAAGTCAAGACTCACCAACAAAACAAGACTTGGTACAACCAGATGGCGAGGAGCAAACAGCAAGCATGGACCTTGAAGAAGACACCAGCAACAAGGAAGATCCCAAGGCATCATCTGATCCCTCTACTTGCTGGAAGTTGTTCGTGGGAGAGATGTGGAAGCTCTTCGTGGATGGAGCATCCAACCGGCATGGAGCAGGACTTGGCATAGTCCTCATCTCACCAGACGGCCTGGTAGTGGAACAGGCAGTCAACCTTGGCTTCCCAGCATCAAACAACGAAGCGAAGTATGAAGCGCTTCTTGCAGGACTTAAGTCAGCATTCTACATGAAGGCCACCGAGCTAATGGTTTATAGCGACTCACAACTGGTGGTAAACCAAATATCTGGCGAATACGAAGCAAAGGATGACAGGATGGCTAAGTACCAAGAGTTGGTCAGAACAGAGATCAAGAAATTTGAAGTGGTGAGGATAGAACAGATCGGCAGGGAGGAAAACAGCAGAGCAGACGAACTAGCAAGCTTCGCCTCAATGGCAGATACTTCCATCCCTCATCCACTACTGATCGACTACCTGCCAAGACCAAGCATTGAAGACCCAGAAGCAGAAGAGGTATGTTGTGCAGAGTTAGGCCCTTCTTGGATGGATTCCATCATATTGTTCCTGAAAGACGGCACCTTACTAGAAGAAAAGAAAGAGGCCAACCAAATAAGAGCAAAGTCGCAGCGATTTTGGCTCTCTCTATCCTTGGCACTGTACAAAAAGTCGTTCTCAGGACCTTACTTAAAGTGTGTTCACCCCAGCAAAGTGGAAGCGTTTCTATTCGAAATACATGAGGGTGTATGCGGCAACCATCAAGGAGGAAGATCATTTGCATATCGAGCAATTTCACAAGGATACTGGTGGCCATACATGCAAGCGGATTCAGAGAAGTATGTCAAAAAGTGCGAAAAGTGTCAAAAATTCGCACACCAAATACACCAACCCGCCAGAGAACTTCTACCTCTAACTAGTCCATGGCCCTTCGCAATGTGGGGATTGGACATAGTAGGTCCACTTCCAACAGCACCAGGCAACAAGAAGTTCTTTTTTGCCGCAACCGACTACTTCACAAAATGGGTGGAAGCAGAAGCCCTGGCGTCAATCAAGGAAAAGGATGTAAAGAAGTTTGTCTGGCAGAATATCATCACTCGATTTGGCATACCAAAGGCACTGATCTCAGACAACGGCACTCAGTTCGATGGCAGAATTTTCAGAGGCTTTTGTGAAGAGTACAAGATAGAGTTCTACAATTCTACACCGGCATATCCCCAAGCAAATGGATAGGCAGAGGCGTCAAACAAGGTAGTCTTGGATGGATTGAAGAAAAGGTTAGAAAGAGCGAAAGACAAGTGGGCAGAAGAGCTCCCTCATGTTTTATGGGCTTACCGCACCACGCCTCGACGATCAACAGGAGAAACACCATTCTCCTTAGCTTATGGCATGGAAGCAGTCATCCCATTAGAAGTTGGCCTCCCCACAATTCGAAGCGAAAACTTTAACCCAGACTTAAATGGCGAAGCCATAGCATTGGAGCTTGACCTTGCGGAAGAAAGAAGAGACAGAGCATTGGTCCACATCGCCTCCTACCAACAAGAGTTGTCCAGAAAATACAACAAGACAGTGCATCCAAGGCAATTCAAGATCGGAGATTCGGTGCTGCGCAAAGTGATGGGAAATACCTTGGTTCCAGGTGATGGCAAGTTGGGGCCTAATTGGGAAGGACCTTACAAGGTGGTTGGATTAGCAGGCAAAGGGGCATACCACTTGGAAGATAAGGACGGCAAAGCAGTTCCCAGGCCGTGGAACACTGCCAATCTCAAGTTGTTTTATTTCTAGTTTTTTCTTTTTTTTTAAAAAGTATGTGTAATTTTTTACTTTCTCAATAAAACAAGTCGATTCTTTTTTAGCATAATTGTTTTCAGTAGAAAGTAGCTTTAGTAAGTTAGGAGCATCGTAAACATAGTTGGCCAGAATAACCAACTATGAACCCTTCCTAAGCCCAGGATAAGGATCCAGGCTGCAGGACGTTTGGTCGGAATCACCAAACACTATATTCGAAGTTGGCTGGAAAAACCAACTTACAGATTGGCTGGATTAAACCAACACCCCTCCTAAGCCCAGGATAAGGATCCAGGCTGCAGGACGTTTGGTCGAAATAACCAAACACTATATTCTAAGTTGGCTGGAAAAACCAACTTAGAGGTTGGCTGGATTAAACCAACCCTTGTTACTCTTCAGCCAAAGTAAGTGTATGGCTGAAGAGTGGTTGGCTGGATTAAACCAACTCTTTGTACTCTTCAGCCGAAGTAAGTGTATGGCTGAAGAGTGGTTGGCTGGATTAAACCAACTCTTTGTACTCTTCAGCCGAAGTAAGTGTATGGCTGAAGAGTGGTTGGCTGGACTAAACCAACTCTTTGTACTCTTTAGCCGAAGTAAGTGTATGGCTGAAGAGTGGTTGGCTGGACTAAACCAACTCTTTGTACTCTTCAGCCGAAATATTTATATCGGCTAAAGAGTGGTTGGCTAGTAAGCTAGATAGCTAAAACCGGAATACGGTATATCGGCCCAGAAATATTTCAAATAGTAGTTAGAAAAGCAAGCATGCAAACCGGAATAACAGTTGGAGCAATAGTAGACATTGACAATTCATTACGAGTACAAGCACACAGTTCAAAATCGGAATAAGAGTTTGCTCAGAAGATTTTTTCATTCATTAAAGTGAAAAGCAAATACAACTGAGGGGCCGCAGCCCGGTTACAAGTTCAAAAACAAAAGGAAAGAAGAAAGCAAAAAGATAATCAGTTGAAAAGGTCATCAATTTCGGCATCAAATTCTGCATCAGGATCTACACGAAGACCGGTCTCAGGTGGGAGCTCGGTCTCAGTCACAGGAGTTGTTTCGGCCTGAAGTACGGTTTCACCTGGTTGTTCAATGGTTAGGTCTTCCACCGTGGACTCCACCCGACCTGACTGGTCCGCATTGCCAACCGGAGTATCCTTAGAATCGGAATCTTCGTCAGAGCCTGAACCTTCACCTTCTAGAAATTGCTGCTGAAGGGCAGCAGCATACTCCGCCAGGGAGCTCGGTATGCAGTATAGGCCGGAGACTTGTAGGCTTCAGCCTCAGGACCGCAACCGAGCTTCTCCACCGCTGCCCTCCAGCCGCACTTAAAAAAGAGGTCTTTGGCGCCTTCACACTGTTGAGTGTAAGCGTCTTCCGCCTTCTTGAAGCCTCGCTTTTCGGCTCCTTTGATGTTTTCCTTTAGCTGGGTTATTTCGGCGTTTTTCTTCTTCTCGATCTTCACCAGTTCGCGAAGATACTTGTCTTTTAGCTCAATGGTGGCCTTTTGCTTTTCTGCTTCGGCCGAACTAACCAGGTCGGTCAGCCGGCCGTTCTCAGACCGCAATTCGGCTATTTGTTTTCGTGCCTCCTCCAGCTCGGCCGATTTAGCTTCGGCCTCTGCCATGGCCTCCCTTGTGTTTCTCCTGAGCTCTATCACCCTCCTGTGTGTAACATTGTTTTTCTGGATGGCCTGCAAAGGAGTAGTAACTTTTCCTTTAGCCGGACTGAAAGTTGGAAAAATTACAAAGAAAGAAGAGAGCTATTTACCAGGATCATTGACTTTGTTGAAGACCGGATGGACTTCAGCTCGGAGTTTAATTGCTTGTAGTGGTGCTCCATATCTTTTGGAAGGCACACACTTTTGGCCAGATTAAAAGCCATCAAATGGTCCTTCTTAGAGACCACCGAATCAGATTCCAGGATATCCCGGTCCTGGAAGGTAAGGTTTGGCACCCATTTGGAAGGGGCAGCTCGGTCAGACTGCTTTGGTTGAGCACTTAGTTGGGGGCTTGGAGGAGGGCTTGGTGGAGCAATGGTCTCATCCACAAGTTGTTGCTCGGTTTGGCTAGTCCGGGCACGTTTACTTGGGTGAGATGACGACGGCCGTTGAGATGGGAGGGCCACCACGGTCTCAGTGGTTTGACCGGTTGGTGGTACATCGGCTGGAGTTGTTGCGGTTAACAGGGCCTTCAGCCTGCTCCTTTTTGCCATCTCTTGTTCGGCGGTGAGAGGCACTAGATTGATCTGGGGCAAGGTAGGGTCCGGTTCTGGCGCGTCTTCTAGAAGGAAGTCGGTAACTCTCGCTTTTCGGCGACCGGTGTATCGGTATGTCGGCTCAAAGCTGAGAAGTTTAGCCCAACTTCTTTCTTCAATACGTAGTGCAGTGCGGAGAGTACCAAGGTTAGGGTGGCTGTATAATGAATGTATATGGGCTGAATCTGCATGAAGAAGACAACTGTTAGTCCGGTTTAAACCAAGAAACCGAAGTAAAAAGAGTATAATGCATGGAGACCGAAGTAACTATACCGGGTATCCCTTTATTCCAATTTATACGTCGGCCAGGAATATGGGCTTGATGATCTTCAAAATTCCCAGAGACCCAGAAAAAATCGTCGTCGTTCAAGTCTTTATCCGGTGTGTCCTTAATTATTTTTTCACGTCGGCGGCGTATTCTCAAATAGTATACCCACCCATCCTCTTTTGAACCTAAGGAATATTGGTGGAACAGTTCGGCTAGGCCGAGGTTTAGACCGGTTTGGCGGTTTAGTTCGACTATACCCATTATTATACGGTATGAGTTGGTGGAAAGCTGGGTTGGGCATAGTCTGGTCTGCCTAAGGAATTCGCAAATTAAGGGCTGGACGGGAAACCTTAGTCCGGTTTCTATTATTGACAAAAGGGTAAAAGGAACAAAGCCTTCATTCCCCCATGGAATGGTATTTGGTTTGGCTAGGGTAAGGTGCACGTCGTCAGGTATCTTATAGTCCTTTCGGAATTCGGCAAGGCCTCCTGGGGTTTCTACCAAAAACCTATACTTCCCTATTTATTGTATAAGTTATAAATAAATTAGTTCGGTTGAGAAGTTGTGCTCAGAAGCTCGGTCGAGCGCTCAAGAGGATGGCCATGGGCAACCTAAAGTCTGCAAAGTGGAAAACAAAAGGGTTAAGCACAGATCATTGGACCGTGCTACAAAATGAAAGCAAAGATAAAATTCCTACTTCGGCTGCGTAAGATGCTACAGGTTCTATATCGGTTCTATCGAGGTGCTTGGTAGCTCGGTTTGAGCAGGGGTTGTTTATCTCGGTTTGAGCTACGGGTTTGTTACTCCGGTTAAGCCTATAGGGGCAGCTTTCTGAGTTCGGTTTAGGAACTAAGAAAGCTGGCTTAGCCCCAAGACTTAGCTCGGTTGAATGCCAAGGTTTCTAGTTTGCTAAGTTCAGATTTATTCCGGTTCGTTTATGTCGGCTAAGGTAAAACAGAAGACTTACTGAGACTACTGGTATGTTCACAAGTTTTAGTTCGGTTACGGTCTGGGTAGATCTACATTAAAACACAAACAGTATCCTAGTTCGGTTGCTTCGTGATTTTGGATCAAACACAGTGTTCTATGGACTATTTCATGAAGTTCAAATGGTTCCTAAGAGATTTTTTCCAGAAAAAGTGCAAAACCAGCAGAAGATGAAACAAAAACATGTTTTGCGAGAAAACATAAACAGAATGCTGTGAATTAAGCAAATACGAAAACAAGGAAAGCAAAACAGGTTTGAATAACTTACCAGATAAAGAGAAGGAAATGGAAGTAGAAAGTGGCAGCAAGCACGAGCTTCACAGTTGCAAAGGATGAAGAACAATAGAGGCAAAAAGAGAGAAGAAAGAGTGAATGGTGTAAATGATTCAGAGACAGAGGGATTTTTTGTTTTGTGGAAAGAGAAGGGGCAAAAGGCGGGAACTGTTCAAATTCACGAAGTACGAAGAACGGCGTGACAGCTGCTTTCGACCAATAAGGGCGTGCCTCGTGTCCTCGGAAGGAGAAACGTTTCAGTTGCTGTGATTGAAGAGACGTGTTGACCGGACAGGTACAGCTCGGCTTAAGTTAGCTCGGCTGGAAAGGCTTTAAAAATTTTAGCTCGGTTTACAGCTCGGCTTATAGTCAAGTAATCCCTATCATGCTATGCAGATGGAATTAAGGGGCAATTGAGAGGGTAATTTATATGGTTAAATTGGGCCGAGCTGGATAATGGGCCGTTTTGGGCCGCTATGCGAAGTGTTGATTAGATTGACCGCAAAGTTACTCCGGTCATGGAAGGGCTTTTGAAGTTAGTCCGGTCCCAAGCCGTACTAGTCAGTCCGGTCACATGGAGACCTTATTTTCAGTCCGGTTCCGAAGAGTACTATGGATGGAGGCGGCCGCCAGAGTTAGTTCGGTCGTAGTATATGGAACCGAGGTATGTTAGGTTCTCTTAAGAACTTAGTCCTGGGGTTAGTTCGGCTCAACTCTCTTATGGATAGCTCGGTTCTAGCATATGAAAGCCGAGGTAAGAGAGAGGAAAGTAATAGCCGAAGTAACAGTTAGGTCGGTCGTATGATAATCCGGCCGTGTTAAAACCATCTCACTTGGTTTAAGCAGTGAGGGGGGTGTTGAAGGATAAGCATTGTCCTTCAGGAATATGAATCCTAGGAGGACTCTACATAGAGGAGTAAGAGTCCTACTTGGATTGTGCCACACGAAACCTATAAAAGCCTACCAACATCACCTATAGAGAGGTAACACAACTTTGTTTTCTGAACACACAGAGCTTTTGTCTATTTGTCAAGCTTACTGACTTAGGCATCGAAGAGGTTTCCGGCACACACCCGCCGGCTAGCTCACGTTTGCGTTTTCAGGTGATAAAGCGACGTCGTACGGAGGAGCGCAGACTTGATCAACAGGATTATACGAGAAGGTGTATTTCTTTCCCGTACAAAAACCTTCTAACGACTCATTCCAAGAAAGCCAACAAAAACCTCAAATTCAACATGCCTGAAAACTGAGACTCCCAGAAACCAAATTTCTCAACATCTCAACACAATCAACCTAAAAATTCAAACAACTAACCAATATATAACCCAGATCAATTTTGTTTCTGCCCACCACAAACATACGGAGAAATCCATTTTAGAAATTCTACCAAAAGAAAGACAAAAAAGCCCAAGCACGAGAAGCAAGCAGTATAACACCAATCTGCAGGTACCCAATACTCCAAAAGTGTAAATGATCTCAGCCATGTATCATTTTAACCACAAAAACTTGATTGGGTCTTGAAAGCCTTTGTATCAAAAGAAGAGGGGAAAAAAACCCTAAATGTAGATCAAAAATCATAACCCATTTACTCGTTTCCCATAAATCAAACCCATACAACATCAAAACACAAAAACAAACAAATCCTAGAGCTAGATCCAAATAAGGAAATAGAGGAATGGAGAGAGAGAGAGAGAGAAAGCGAGAGAGAAACAAAAAAACCTAATTCAAAATCAATGGGCCTGAGACGGTATACCGATCGTGGCGATGAGACGGTGAGCGACGGTGGCCGATGGTTAATCGATGAAAGGAGACCGATGGGCAGTTGACGAGAGTGAGAGCAATGATTGGTATTTCTTTGGTGTATGTATCATTCGATACACACACAGAGAAATAATCATTCGATACACACACAGAGAAATAGTAATAATAATAATAAAAATAAAAAACTAAACACAAAATAAAATTAGGCTTTAAATATGAAAAATGGTTGAGGGCCCGAAATTAGAGGTTCGAATTTGGCTCAAAACTCAAAACAACGTCGTTTTGGGTTTTGATTTTTTTTTTTTTTTCCTTTTTCTTCCTTTTCTTCCATTTCTTTCTTTTCTTTCTTCTTCTTCGTTGAGTTGAACAGAGGCGAGAGAGAAAACACAGAGGCGAGAGAGAGAAGGCAGCTCGTCGGCCGATCTCGCAGCTCGTCGCTCGTCGACATCGCAGCCCCGCCGCCGCCGCCGCCGCCGCCTCCGCCTCCATCTCCGGCTTCGGCTTCGGCTTCGGCTCCGCCTCCGTCTCCACCTCCACCTCCGTCTCCACCTCCACCTCCACCTCCGCCCGATTTGTTGGCCCCTCCAGTCCAGTTCTTCTTCTCCTTCTTCTCCTCCTCCTCCTCCTTCTTTTTCCTCCTAATTTCGAGCCAAATTCGAGCCCCTATATTCGGGTTCTGTACCGGTTCTGTTTAAATATTTCCCCCAAAAAACTTTTGATCACACTTATTTATAAGTTGTGATTAAAAAAATTATATATAATCACACTTAGAAGGTGAGATTAAAATATATATATATATATATATAATTACACTTATTTAGAAAGTAAGATTAAAAATAAATATTATCACACTTAATCATATTAAGTGTGATTAAAATATTAATCTAATTTTTTTTTTTTTATCATACTTATAATAAAAGTGAGATATTTGCATTTGTTAAAGTGTGATCTTTAACTGTTTTTGTAGTAGTGACCAGAATCACTGCCTCTATCTCTACCACCATTGGCATTGATATTATAGGCATCATTGTTGCTTCCACTACTACCATCACCACTTCCATCACTCACTATCAGAATATAAAATTAAAAAATAATGGTAGCGTTTGGTTTAATTTTCAAAACTCAATTTTGTTTTCAAATTATGATTTGAATCAAAATTTATAATCAAAAAAAATTTTAAAATACAATTCAAAATTACTTACAAAACTCCTTTCTTCTCTTTTTATTTTTATTTTTATTATTAATTAATCAATCAATCACTTTTCCTTCCCATCTCCCCTCTCTCCTCTCACATTCTGTACATCATTCAATCAAAGAAAAGTACAAATCATCCTAAAACTATTTTCAAAACTCATAATTAAACAAAATTTCTCTTTTCAAATCATGATTCAAGAACTCAAAACTCAAAATATAACTCCACACTCAAATCATAATTTTAAAAATAAACCAAACGGAGCTAATAATTTTCAAATATTCTACCATTTAAAAATAAATTTTTATCAAACAATTTTTTAATTTAAAAAATTCAAGGTAGCGTTTGGATTGTGTTTAGAATTATGATTTGAATGTGAAGTTATATTTTGAGTTTGTGAGTTTTGAAATTATGTGGGTGTTTGGAAATTGGGTTTTTTTAGTTGTAGGATACTATTGGAGAAATTTTTTTTTTTTTTTTTTGCGAAGATAGTTGGGTTTTTTTGTGGTTAGATGTGATTTTGCGAGAGAAAAAGTGAAATGATTACGGGGTTTGATGTGATATTTTGTTTGGATTAGTTTTTTTATTTATTTATTTTGTAATCAATTTGTTTTTTAGTGAAAAAAAAAAAACCAAAAAACTTCCTTTCCAATTTGTTTTGAAAAGAGTTTTGAATTAAATTTTGAATTGAGTATTGAATTTTTAAAATGAATTTTGAGTTTTTGAAAAGTTATTTAATTATGAGTTTTGAAAAGAGTTTTCAAAACTTAATTAAAAAACTTATAACTCATAACCAAACACACAACTCAAAACTTTATTGAAATTTTTTTAAAACTCATAACTAAACTTTTTTTAAAATTCAATTCACAAAACATAATTATCAAAAGAAATAAATTTTTTTATTTAAAAAATTCAAAAAATTTAGAAAATATTTTTTTATTTAAAATATTTTAAAAAATACTATCATTTGCTAATAAAAATATTCAGCTAGTGCTTTAATATTACTTTTGATTGTATATTTGGTTGGAAATTTTTTTTAATTGTTTTGTTTAAAAATGTATATATTTTTAATTTTTTAAAAATTACTGTGACAAATTAATTTTATCAAGAGAAAGACTATGGTACATATCCTCCTATGGTGTGTACTATATGTAAGATATGTTATTTATAAGTTTGGTTATTACAAATGAAATAACTCAGTATTATGAGAGTTATAATTAAAAAAAATTGAGTTATAACTAAGAATCACATGATATATAATCAAACAACTCTTGGATGATAACTAAAATTTGGTCATAACTAATGCCTCAAAAGTTATAATCAAAGGTGCATATAGTCTAGAAGGAGTGTATACCATACAATTTCCCTTAAGGCTTCATTTGGGATAGGGATTGGCTTTTTAGTTTTTAACTTTTTTGGTTATTTTAGCCCAGGACTAAAAAACCTCATTTGGAATAAGTTTTTTGATTTTTTTGACTTTTGTGAGAGAAAAAATAAAATGATTATGGTTTAAATGTGACATTTTATCTTATTAACTTTTAAATTTATTTTGTCTTTTTGTGACTATTTTAGCCAAAAAGCCCAAAAAAACTACATGTCAAACGAAGGCTAAATACTACTACATACTCACATTATGGTTATGTTTGGCCTGAAGGTTTGTGTTGGGTTGGATAGGAGTTATTTTAGTTACAAAAAAACAAAATAGGCTTTTTTAGTTTAATAGGACAAAATGTCACATCCAAACCATAATCATTTCATATTTTCTTTCACAAAAGTCAAAAAATTCAAAAAGCCAATCCCAAACAGGACCATTTAGTCCCATGCTAAAATAGTTAAAAAGTCAAAAAACCAATACACGTCCCAAATGAAGGCTATTAAAAACAAAATATTGTTTGGGTATGGCTTAGAGCATCTCCAATTCTACTTAGACTTTTCATTAGATTTAAATTTGATGAAATAGGCTCCATTTTATGTTTGGCATCAAACACATATCAAATGAGGGAAAAACTAAAATTTCATAAAATCGAGCATGCGTTTATCAGTTCATCAAATTTTGGATATAACTGTTAGTGAACAACCGGCTGAACGACTTCCCGAACAATCGGATTATGAAATGAATTTGATAGAAAATTTATTTTTCATTGGGTGACCGGCGGAACAACCGACAGATTTGATGAAAATTGTTGAAATGCATCATGTTAGATCAAATTTTTCATCAAATTTTTATTCAAATTTAATAAAAAGTTTGATGAGGCATTGTAGATGCTTTTATAAGTTAATATTTTTGCTTATTATGAAAAAATGAATAAAAAAAATAAGGTAAATTACATTAACATCCCTTGAGGTTTGGTCTAATTACTACTCACCCCGTGACGTTTTGAAAATTACATTTCTACCCCTGTGGTTAATAGTTTTATTTCACGAACCCCCTATTGATATAAAAGTTAACAACTCCTAGTAAAAAAATAGAAGAAATTACATTTAAAAAAATAGTAAATGAAAGGGAAAAAAAAAGAGAAAGTAAAGTAAAGTAAAGTAAAAAAAGAGAGAGTGCATGAGTTCAATGTTTTCATTCCGTCTAAATAATTATAATGATAGGGAGTAAGTATAACTTTTTAAATGTCAGAGAGTGATATGTATTAAATATAAATCTCAAAAAGTGTAAATATAATTTATTAAAAAAATAAAGAGATGATTTGACGAAAATAAATTAATAAACTATTTAAATCATGGTTAACTTCTCAGATAAGTTTAATGGTTGACTTTTCGGAGGAGTTTCAGGGTAATCCCTTGTGTCTCTTGTGTCAGTTCCACTGTCTTTCCCATATCATTCAAAAGGTCTCACAATCCCTAACCCTCCTGCGATCTATTTCAATTTTCACCTCAATTTTTTTCACAAGTTCAAATATTAGAGGAGAGGGACTCTCTGCCTGAGCTCCTCCAAAAACAACCGCCCAAATGTTTCAAATTTCGATCCCATGCTCCCCTATATATAACAAGATACATTTCTCCTTTCTAATCCTTTCATTCAAGAGAAACAAATGATCTCCATCTTAACAAGAAGACACCATGACGAAACAGAGCATACCCAACAACAAGAAGAAGAAAAACTCTATCCCAAAAGAACTGCCATCCCAAATCATCCTCGAAATACTCTCAAGACTCCCCATCAAAACCCTCTTCCTTTGCCAACTCGTTTCCAAGCACTGGCTTTCTCTAATCTCAGATCCTCACTTCGTCAATCTCCACCTCTCAAGATCACCAGTCAGCCTCTTGCTCAAACCCTTTTACCGCAACCGTAGATCGTACCAACTCCACTTGGTTGACCTCCAAACCCTCCATAAAATCCATCCCCGCGAAGCCCAATTGAAACTCAACCCCAAAATTAACTTCCCACTTCTTGGACGCCAAATAGTTAACTCCTGCAATGGTTTGCTTTGCTTGTGTTTTGATGATTCTGAAATTTTCGTATGCAATCCAATTCTGGGTGACTACATTGTCTTACCATGGACAACATATGATGGAATTGAGTATCATCGCACTGTCAATGCTCTCGGTTTTAGTCCCAAGACTAACCAATACAAGGTGATACGTTTTTTTCTTCAACGTGTCCTTGAGTCTTTCGACCCCTTTACTGAGTTAGAGACTTATCGGGATGAGGCAAAGGCTAAGATTTACACAATTGGTGAAGGGTTGTGGAGAAACATAGGAAGTGTTCCTTACTATTTGACAAATCACTCATTCAATTCTTTCGTCAATGGGGCTCTTCATTGGCTTAATTTCGCACGTGATAGTCCCGACTTCATTTGTTGTTTTGATTTTGGCAGTGAGCAATTTCGGGTTGTCCCTGAACCTCCTGAGTTTGGTCTGCATAAGGAATTTCATGATCATATACGCGTGGGTGTGCTACAAGATTGTCTCTCCATTTGTGATTTTTCTAGTCCTCTTCGTATCGATATATGGTTAATGAAAGATTATGGGATTAAGGAGTCTTGGAGCAAAGAGTTGGTTATTGAAAATGTGATTGGTAAGAGAGGGCATTTGTGCTCTTATGAGCCAATTATTATTTTAAAGAGTGGGAAAGTTTTGATGCTTGTTAACAAGGATGCTCTCATGCTGTATAATCCTAAGTCAGGTAGTTTTAAGATGCTAAATATTTATGGGATCAAATCAGAATTTTATGGGATTGCTTATATTCCTAGCTTTGTTTCCCTCAAGGACGTTGCCAAAGGTGAAAGATTGACGGTATGTTTCTTTCTTTCTTTTTGTTTCTTGTAGGTAAATTTTTTATTGGTTGAGTTTCTTGTATCTATTATGAAAGCTCTTGTTTGTGTTATATTTGGAGAAAATTTGTGTTCTATTTCTAGTTTGTTTGACATATATTTTTGCTGTCTAACATTTTAACTTTGTTGAAATTTTCATCTTGAACAAAATTGTTTGTGCTTTCTAAGATTGTGTATTATTTCCACATGCCCAAATATGTGCAGCTTTTATTTGTTGAGATGTGACACTATTTTATGGGCCTAATGCTTATATACTATTTGTTGATGATTACGTTTTAGAACAATTTGTGACCAAAAAAAATTGGGACGGTGTCTTAAGAGTCCAAGGGACCTTTCTGCAAGCAAAAGAGAACACAGGCCTAATGCTTGAGGAAAGGCCAAGTTAGACTCTCAGTTATTGGTTGGTAGGTGTTTGTTAACTTTGCAAGGCTCCAAGGGTCTTGCCCCTAACCTCTCTTTTTTTGTGCGTGCGCATGCACTCGTGTGTGGTTCTAAACCCAGATATGCAAGTCTTTTGGGGGTTTTTTTTCCGAGATGACTCATTATGTAAGAAGGAATTAGTCTTGCAAGGATTTGGAGCCACCTCTACCATCATCTTCTTCTCTATAGTGAAATATTTCTTAATTTTCTTTGCTCATAGATTGACAGAACCATGTAAAGTCACTTTGCTTTGTGTTTTTCTGCATTTTGCAATGCTTCTCTAGTGCATAGTTTATCCTTGCTTTGTATTGCAACAGCGAGGTGGAGTCATTCTGAAGCGAAAGAAGTGGGTAAATAGTGAAGCATTAGCTTTGGCAAATGGCATGGAAAATCTCATCCAATCTTTGAAGACACAAACGTGGGAAATAACTGTCAACCACGTGATAGGGATTTCAAAAGTTTCGATTGGGGATTGTGTTGCGAAGTTGTACGCTCTTTCGGGAATTGACCCTTCTGATCCCCTCATCCAGTATGGTGTATCACTTATGGACATCGCTGTGAACAGGGAGATGTTAATGAGTATTCCTACTGATGAAGGTATAATTGGATGGCTCAAAGCTAAGAAGGAGCACGGCGGGGGTGAGTCTTCACTGGCAGCATTATTGAGGAGCCATGGCTTGTACTTCTGATGGTTTTCCCTTTGTGGTGATGGATATTAATGGGTGTGAATGGGAGTCATCTTAACACTACTTATTGCTTATTCGTGTTTTGAAAGTCACTTGTATGGTGGATGCAACTCATCTTGTAATGGAAGTAATTCGAGCAGTAGTTGTTATCCTCTTTTTAAGTCACTTGTATAATAGGTGCAACTCATCTTGTAATGGGAGTTATTTAAACAATAGTTAGTTGCTTTGTTAAGTTTTTTTTGGGCTGAGGGTGGTTGTGATGTTTATTAGTGGTGGCGGCGATAGATTTCACTATTTTGATTCGGTGGTAAAATTTTATTCCATTTATTTGGTAAGAAGTATGAGTAATCCAAACATTTTTGCTAGTGATAATGAGAGTGGTGATGATGGTAAAATTAAAATTTTATTGTTTAGCTTTTACATTAAAACAGTAAAATTTTATTTTTTAAAAAAAATAATTTTATAGAGAATATTGGTCTTATTTAGTAGATGACAGAATATTATAAAAATAACAATTTTATAAAAAAAAAATGAACATCTATGTTAAAGGACGCAAAATTTAAAAATAATGTAAGGGTAGTTTTTCACAAACAAGCTATATGCTCCTGGTGTACTCCGTACATGTCGTTGGAGCAAAGCTGTGAGATTTGTCGAGTGTGTTTAGTTTGTGTTTTGAGATAAATTTTTAAAAAAGTTTTGGGGAGAGTTATAATTTTTTTTTAGTTTGTTTGGTTATATATTTTGAAAATAGTTTTGGAGTTTGAGATGATTTAATATTTTGTAGTAGTTGAGTAGATGTGTATATGAGAGAAAAAATGATTGAGAATGAGAGAAAGAATAAAAAAAGTAATTGATTGATGTGTAGGAGAGAGAATGATTTAAAAAAAAAATTTCAAAAAGTTTGAACCAAACAAATTGTATATTGAGATACAAACAAACTGGTCATTCTCCTAATCTATTTTGCCCTTGTTTGATATGTGGGTTTTTTTTGGATTTTTTGGTTAAATTAGTCACAAAAAGATAAAGTGATAGGCTTCTCTTCATCTCATTATACTGTTGGGTCTGTGGAGCCCATCATGGGTTTTGTTTTAATGATCTGAATTATTCAATGTGTAAAACTCGTCGAGTACTTTATGCTTATAAAATATCACGTTGGTTGGATATTGGTAGCTCCTTGATCGGAACACATTTTTGTCAATGATAAATATGATTTTAAAAATAAATTGTTAACAAAAATATATTTCGATTAAGGGGCTATTGATATCCGATCAACGTGATTTTTGCTGGCATGAAGTATTTGATGAGCTTTATATGGTTCGGATTATCGAAATGGGACCCGTAATGAACCCCGTGGGTTCAACAGTATGCTCTAGTCCACTATGTGGACTGAAGAGAAGTCTCTTCCAAAGACAAAATAATCTAAAAAGCCAATAAGATAAAATATCACATTAAAATCATAATTACTTCATTTTTTCTCTTGCAAAATTCAAAAAAGTGAAACCAAACGGACCTTTTAGTTTCAAACTAAAATAGCAAAAGTGTCAACCCATGGATTTAGCTTGTATCTAGTTGGGTTTTTCCAACTAGAGTGTTTGTTGGATCTATGCAAGTCTACCATGTAGTACATATCGATGGTCTAAACTAATTAATGTGTAGGGTTCATTGACTATTTTATTTTTATAAAAAGTCACGTCAATCGAATATTAGTAGTCACTTGATTAGATTATATTTGTATTAACAATTTATTTTAAAATTATAATTACTATTGATACAAATTTGATCTGATCAAGCGATTATTGATATTCAATCAATGTAATTTTTTGCAATGATGAAGTATTTGACGAATCCTAAATATTGAACAGTTCAGATCATTGATGTGAATTCCGTGGTGGACCCATAAAACCTAACAACACACTCCAATCTGATTTCAAACTGAAGAGAAACTTGGCACTATGTAGTGTTTTGAGAAGATGGTAAAAAACTGATTTTTTTGGCTTTTTTTAGCTTTTTTTTTTTTGATTTTTTTGTATAAAAAAAATAGAAAAATGATGTGATAAAAAAACCAAAATGCTAAAAAGCCAATCTTTACAAATTGCCTCTATATATTATAATGTGAATTTGTGTAGACAAAAGCATATAACATTGTTTATTTCCTTATGTTAAATTTAAAGGCTTAAATAACTGTCTTAATTCTTTTGTAATTGCTTCTGACCTTTTTGTTTGTGGCATGGATGATGGGACAATGGGTGATTGCTCTTAATGGGACTCGCTCCAAATCTTATCTCCATCATTCCAGCTGTTTACTTTTTAAAATCTATTAAATAGTAGGTACTTGTAAACAAATCAAATTAATCACATATAGATAACCTTTTAATTAGAATACACTTATATATAAAGACTACGATATTTGTGATTTTGAGTATTAATTTGAATACAAATATGATCTTTATCAAAATGTTATTCATGTTTAGTCAACTTAATTTTTTACGCCTCTGTTTGATAAATGGGTTACTTTTTTGACTTTTTAGCTATTTAACCTGGGCTAAAAAGTTTAGTTTGAAATTTTTTTTTTGACTTTTTTGTGAGAGAAGAGTGTAATGATTATAGGTTAGATGTGATGTTTTGTTTGTTGTGGCTAAAATAGCCTATTTTATCTTTTGTGACTATTTTAGCCACAAACTAACTTACCAAACAGTACCGTATATATTACTTGACAAATTTAAAAAAATAAACAATTAAAAATAACGACCCCGCTACGTAGCTCGAAACTCGGTAGCCCGAATTTGGCTCGACACCAAAACGACGTCGTTTTGGCGTCTTTTTTTTTTTTTTTCCTCTTGTGTTTTTGTTGCAAAAGGAAGAAGAAAAAGAAGGGAGAAGAAGAAGAAGGGTGAGTCTGCAGATCGGGAGGAGGGGAAAGGAGGAGGAAAAATGAGAAGTGGAGGGGAGGGGGCCATAAAAATCGGGCTGGAGGAGGAGGCGGGGTCGGAGGCGGGGCTACGCGGGGCTGCGACGAGCTGCGGGGGCTGCGACGGAGGAGGAAGAAGTAGGACTGGAGGGGAGCTGCGACGATGGCGGGGAGCTGCGACGACCTCTCCTCTCTCTTTCTCCCTCTCTCCTCCTCTTCCCCTCTCTTCTCTTTCGAGCCAATTTCTCGAGCTACCAATCTTTTTCCTAAAAATAATTGAGATAAAACCCAAATGGGCCCCACAAAGAGAACAACAATGACGGTTGTACAATAGCCTATCCTGTCCTTGGATGATAGGAGAAAAATTAGGGACATAAGTAATATTGACACACACCTGAGTAATACTAACACACCTATTGCGTCTGCCAACCGCGGTAAAAAGCTTGTGGCCAAATCTCTCATTTTGAATTATTTTGAGAAGATGATTAAAAATTATTTTTTTTTTTAAAATTGATTAAAAGTTATTTTTTATGAGAGAGGAAAGCGAGTTATAACTTGAGAAGTAGATTATAATCCACTTTCCAAAATAACTCTTTATATATATTGGTGTTTGTATATCACTGAAGACTTACCAACCAAAGATTGTTTGACATATACTTAAAAAGTTATTTATTTTTTTGATATTTAATAATTTTTTTAATATGTCAAAATAACTTTTTTTTTTTTTTTTTTTTTTGAACTATAGAAAAAGGGTTCTGTGGTGTCATCACAGCCCCGTTGGGCCCTAGCCCCGGGATAACCGGTTGCCAGCTAGGAATTAACCTCCACCAAGTGGGGGACCCACCACCAGGGCACCAATGGAGGGTAACCCCACGCCGCAGCAGAGGTCAGGAACCGAGGGGAGTAAAGGCATTGCTCACAGGGAGTGATCTCAAATACCCCTCCCAGGAATCGACCCTGGTTCCTCGGCTGTGGAATGGGCCACGTTCTCCACCAGGCCACCAACCCTGGTGGTAAAATTTTTAACTTTCTAATCTGTCTTTTGTAAACGAATCTACAAAGTAAAAGAAAATAATAATAAATTTGTTCATTTTGGACTTTTTCTCTTTAAATTAAAAAAAAAAATTATGTTTGGTTTTAATTTTCAAGATTCAATTTTCTAAAAATTGAGTTTTTGTTTTTTCTTATTTTTTTTTAATTTTTAGTGATTATTTTTAAAATTTTAAGCAATTTTTTTTTTACTTTTTACTTGGATGTATTTAAAAAGTAAAATATTTCGAAAAAAATATTTTAAAAAATCAATAAATACACAAGAATACGAAAAATGTACCGAATCTTCGTATTTTTTTTATTTATATTTTTGGTTTTTAGTGAATTTTTTTAAAAAAAAATTCACAAATATTATACTTTTTAAGTATATTTATGTTAGGTGTATTTAAAAAATTTAAAAAAAATTGCTTAAAATATTAAAAAATCAGTAAAAATCAAAGAAATACAAAAAATAAATTTTTTTAATTTTTAAAAAAATAAATTCAGAAAACTCAAACAAAACAAATTAAATAATTTTTTCAACTCATTTATTCGAGTAGAACTTAAAAGAATTTGTTTTGATTTTTTTTTTTTTTTTATAAAAAAAATCACCAAAAAATGTAATCCAGACACCCATACCATCTGACGATGAAAATGACAATTTATACCAGGGATCTTGAAAATTCGTCTAGAAAAATATTCAGAAAACACAGTCTGTGCTGAAAATTTATTTTAAGCATGAAGTGGTATTTGATAACTTAATTTAGAACTTAAAATTAAGGTCAAGTTTGGCAATTTAAAAATAATTTATCTTTTTATTTTTTTTCTATCACATCATTTCTCTATTTTTTTGCACATCTTTTCGTAAAAAGACAAAAAATATACTTATTTAGGTAATTCCAAACAACCCCTAAATGTCTTTAAGTAAAAATCAATTAAGCCACCATCAACACCGTCGTCGTTATTGTCACCACCACCATCACTATTATCGTTTCCATCACCACCACTATTACCACCACCATTACTACCGCCACCACCTTTCTACAACCACCACATTCATCACTATTATTATTGTTACTATAAACACCATTATCATTTCATTACCACAACTAGGACGGACTCTGGGGGCAATTAGGCAAAACTGTCGCTTTGTACCTCCAAATTTGAGCAAATATTTATTTATTTATTTATTTAAGACCTCAATTAAATGAAAGGCGTCAATTAATTTGATTCTCAAGTTATTAGAATAATATTATATATATCAATTAATGTATTAATTAGTATACTAACAGATGATGTGTCATAATTTTAGAGGTTTTGAATATTTTTAATTTGTATAATAGGTGGGGTCAATAATAATGACATAACACTAATTAATACACTAATATATATATATATTAATTAGTATATATAGTACCACCGAAGTTATTAAACTGACTTGACTAAGCCCAGCCCTTAACACCAAACTCAAAACAAAACAGTATATATATATATAGAAAAATGAGTTGGACCCCCTCAAGGAGGCACCCCCTTTGACCCCCTCTTTCTCTGATTGGCCAGTTTTTCTTTTTTCTTTTTCTTTTTTTCCTTCTCCTCCAATCCCCACCCGCCACGTGTGTGTGGGGATGGTGGGGGTGGTGATTGGAGGGGATCTCAATCACTTATATATATATATATATATATGGAGGATTCTCATTATTTTAATTTTAACTTACCAAGATGCAATTGCATTGAGCGCTTAATACCAAAAGTGTGTTTGATTTGAGTTTTTTGGATTATATTTTTTGAAAATTGAATTTTTTAATTTTTGTGTTTTTTTGTTTTTAGTGATTTTTTTTTAAAAATTTAAACATTTTATATATTTTTTTAGATTCACCTTACTTAGATGTATCTAAAAACTAAAAAATTTGTAAAAAAATATTTTAAAAAATTAATAAGGCCAAGTTTGGCATATTGTAAAAAAACTAAAAAGTCAAAAAATTACTCAAAAAGTTAAAAAATTAACACTATTCACCAAAAATCAACAATTACGGCTGCACAATTCCCAATCCTAATTTTTCCCTACAAATCAATTTTTACAATTTTTTATTACACATTTTTCTATAAAAAGTCAAAAAGTTAACCCAAACATCCATATTTTCTTCCTCAATTTTTTAGTCCAAAAAGACAAAAAGTGTACTTATTTAGAACACCCCAAACAACCCCTAAATACATAAAAATACAAAAACATGTATTGAATTCTTTTTTCTTTTTTTCTTTTGTATTTTTGGTATTTAGTGAATTTTTAAAAGGTTTTTTTTACAAATTTTTTACTTTTTAGGTATATTTATGTTAGGTATGTTTAAAAATAAAAAAAAAATTGCTTAAAATATTAAAAAAATTCAGTAAAAACAAAAAAATACGAAAAACAAAAAAGTAAAATTTTTTGAAAAGTGTTTTTAGAAAACTCTTACCAAGCAAAGTTACTGGAACGCTTTAAGTAATTGATTTCACCTTATCAAACTTCCCTTCAACTCAATTCACCATTTTGATATTAAACTTTTTTGGTCTTAGGTACGGGTGGGCACGGGTCGGTTGTGGCCACGAACCTCCAATCCGCCATCCGTCCGCCAGATTGGCGGATTGGAGAAAATCAATCCACATCCATTCGCCAATCCGGTGGATGTGGATTGAGCGGATTGGCGGTTTGGCGGATGGATGTGAATCGGTTTGGCGGTTTAAGATTTTATAAATTTTCAACATAATTCAACTTGTGCACTTTCTCAAAAAGAAAAAGAAAAAGAAAGTATTACAGTCAATGACTTAAAAACTATTACAATCACTGTATGTCTCATCTAAAAAAAGAAAGTTTGAAACTTTAGAATATCATAATCACGGCATGGCTCACCCACATATTACAATTACAGCATGATTCATCCACATAAAGTATTACAATCAGTGGTTCTTAAAATATAATAACAATTCAAACCACCAAAATCATGAACAGGACAGTAGTAGAGATTGTATGTCTCTGTATTGTTATATCTATATATATTTTTGAAAACAAAAACCAACCAGCATTTATCATATTTTCTATTTATTATTTTTAGAGTTAAATTTAAAAATCAAAAAATATACAAAAATAATACGTTTATTTTTTTCAATTTAAAAAATATATTCAAGTTGAAAACTTTTTTTCAACAGAATATTTAAACTCTTTTTCAATTGAAAACACAAACAAAATATTTAAACAAATTGAAAACATAAAGTCTTATAAATTATTAGGGGTGCTCGCGGTTTGGCGGTTCGGTTGCTGCCAGATGAATCTCAAATTCGCCATCCGTTCGCCAAATTGGCGGATTGGAGAAAATCAATCCGCAACCGTCCGCTCGTCACCACGCATCCGTCCAAAATGCGGCGGATCGGTTCGGTTTGGTCGGTTTTGGCGGATTGATATATCCGCTGCTTACCCCTAGTCTTAGGTCTTGTTTGAGAATATGTTTTTTTAGTATTTTTTAATTTTTTGGTTAAAATATGATGTAAAAAAAACTGGTATGTTTGTGATGATTTTTTAGCTTTTTACGAAAATATATGTAAAAGATAGAGAGAAAAGAGAATATTTGACTTTTTGGTATATGTTGTTGACTTTTTAAATTTTTTAGTAACTTTTTGACTTTTTGGCTGAAAAAGTCACTTGGCAAACGAGGCCTTAATATTCTCTTTATATGACTTTAAATTTTATATCATTTCAAGTTCTGCTTCAATTGTTTGCTACATTTACTTAAAAATTAAAATCTCTATAATTGAATTAACTATTATTTATTGTGTGGGGACATATTTTGTGAATGACAACACGTGGCCAAGGTGGCACCGGAGTGTTAGCTGAGGTGCCACGTGTCTTGGTCATGTTGTTGAGGTGATCTCGGATAAGCTGAGGTTATCTGCGGAGATATCGAAATCCAAGATCAACGAATAGGGGACAAAAGTCCTAGAACGGGGGAGGACCTCAGTCTGGATAAAGATAAAACTCTTAGGGAGTTTATCTCTATCTGGCTGGGAGTCCAAGATGAGCATTGAGCCAAAGTCCATTGAAACTAGGTTTCTACAGGGATCAGGTTAGTGCTGACTATAAAAGTAAGGCACCATCGTGGGTCTAAGGTACGCTTTTTGATATTTTGGCTAGTGAGTTAAGCACTATTTGCTATCTTTAAGAGATAATTAAGTACTGACTTGATTGTTGGAGTGCCCCTGGGTGGACGAACCACTGTCGGAGTCTTATCTTTCTGTGATAGGTTGTTCGGGCGTGATCTATTCTGCCTGTGCTCTCCTACTGAGTTCCTGTTTGGCAGTATGGTCGGAAATCAGCACCCACATATTGAATTATGGAATAGATTATTTATTTAATCGTATTTCCTAGTAATTATAGAAGAATTAATTGAATCTCAACCAAGAACTCTTGACTCAATTCTATAACTAAAAATGTCAGAAAAAGTAATTTTTAGGTGATACAGCGTTCAATTTTCTTTAATGTTATTGATTCTATCTTTTTAAGTGATATGTAGAAATAGAGGGCCCGAAATTAATACTTCACTTTGGGCCTGTAAATGTTCAAAGCCGGCCTTGACCATAACCATAGTCACCACTGTATTACCAACCTCACAATAACAACCACTACAACCTTTCACTTCAACAACCATTGCCATCGTTGTCAAAATCACAACCATCATTCCACCATCACAATAATTACTATCATTACACTATGGCTGCCACCATTGTTTTATCTCTCCATCATTACCACAACCACTATTTCTATATTTCCACCACTATTGTCATTAGTGTTATAGGCACTATTGTTGCCTCCACGACTACTATCACTATCACCATCATCAACTCACTATTACAATATAAAATTAAAAAATAATAATTTCAAATTTAATATTCTACATATTAAATAACTTGTTTGAAATCAACAACAGTTAAATTTTTATCAAATAAATTTTTAGTTTAAAAAATTAAATATTCCACCGTTAGTATTTAATTATCTGTTATCAATTTTATCAAAAATTATATTTAAAAAAAAATTACATTTAAATCATTCATCACTTTTAGGATAAGTTTCATGGTTAACTTTTTTGGAAAAGTTTCATGGTTATTCCTTTTCGGCCCAGGCTTCTCTGGTCTGAAATAGGATTGGACCATGTTATTGGGTTTTGTGGGCTTATTATGGAGTTTACATCGATAATTTAAATTGTTCAATATTTCAGATTAATCGAATATTTTATTTTTATAAAAAATTATATTGATCGAATATCAATAGTTAATTGATCTGATCAAATTTATGTTAACGATAATTATGATTTTAAAAATAAATTGTTTATACAAACGTGATTCGATTAAGTAATTATTGATATCTGATCAACATAATTTTTCATAAAAATATAACACTCAATGAGTTGTACATATTGAATGATGTGAATTATTGATATAAATTTCATAAAAAACTTACATAGGTTGAACAAGAGCTCGAGCTGAGAAACCCAATTTAAGAGAAGCTGATTCCTTATGTGTAAATGTGTCAGATCTTTTACTGTTCCTAATTTGTCTTTCTCATGAGGGTTGCTATTAGCACCTACCTCTTTATTTTAGACCCCCAATTCTTTGAATCCCCACCTGACAAAATAAGTCCCTACAATTTTTTCTTTGAACCCCCATTTTAATACTAACTATACTCCTAACCCCAAACCCAAACCCTAGCCCTTGCTCCCAACTACCATCTTCGGCACCACTTCTATTACCTTTGGCACCACCACCTCCTCTGTTTTACCATCGCACCACCACAACCTTGAACCCAGAACACTAACTCTAGAAACACACACACATTACATATATACATTCACAGAATATATTATATCTTCTCCTCCCCAAGCACCTTTTCTTGTCTTCTCTCATCCGCCTCATTCGTCGCCGACTGGAGCAACAACGTTGTGAACATCATTTACCGGTACTCATTCTTGGAAAGGTCCAGTACCATTAGAAGCGGCGATGATGACTGACACAAGATAAGCTATTTAATATGGATAGAAAAGACCAAATTTAAAGATTAAAATAAGTAAAAAACAATGATGTAGAAAGCTTAAAATTGACATCGATGGGCCCATATAGGCTTTTGGCCCACCATTTAGAGCCCAATTCACGGTTCAAACACTAAAATCCAACACCATTGAGAACCCAACGTTGAATCAGGAACCAATGACATCTAAACACCTGTCAAGAAGGGAATCAACCACATAAGCAGACAAAGATCCTGTAGAGTTATTGCACCACACATCAGCCATTAATGAGGCTCCTACAGCATTAAATGCGATAACCCCTTCACATCTGTCATGACTCGAACCCGCCCCTATGGGTTAAGGCCATAACCGGCCAGTAATCACGAGATTACCTACGGCCTCAAACCAAATAAGACAAAACTCATCAGAGTAAAGGGGCCAAGCGGAAGCAAATTTAAAACTTTGTCCATAGAGTCGTGCTTATATGCACATCATAACATTCCATACATACATATGTTAATAACTCACAGCAGAAAGTATAGTAACATAAAGTTCTGTACAGATAGGATCATTCAAATCTAAGTTAACCAAACAAAACTATACACAGACGTAAACCAAAGTCCTCGCCAACATGACAAAATAATATAGAATGGCAAAAGGGCGAAGACGTGTCTCGTGCGTGAGACGCAAGGGCTGACTCTTCAAAACCTTAGTTGTTCCACACAGACTTCACTGAGGCTGGGTCTGGACCTCTCTTGGCTCACCTACAAACACATGAATGAGCGTGAGCGAAAGCCCAGTGAATAATATCAAATAAAGAATATACATTGGAACAATATACCCCAAACGGCCTTGGGCCCAGTTTATATTTCTAACTAATACACACACACATAGACATATGTAAGTTAAGTAACTGCGGTTCCAAACACATCATACGGCCTCGGGCCCAATTCATTTGTATCATTCAGGTCAAACTGGCCTTCGGCCCATTCATACTTTCATGTCAAACTGTTATTCGTGTCAAGCTATCATTCGTGTCAAACTGGCATTTGGTTCATTCATACTTTCATGTCAAACTGTTATTCGTGTCAAATTGGCCTTTGGCCCATTCATACTTTCATGTCAAACTGTTATTCGTGTCAAGTTATCATTCGTGTCAAACGTGTCAAACTGCTATTCGTGTCAAACTGCTATTCGTGTCAAACTGGCCTTTGGCCCATTCATACTTTCATGTCAAAACGGCCTCTGGCCCATTCGTTCATGTCAAAACGGCCTTTGGCCCATTCATTCTACTATTCAGATCATACTGGCCTCTGGCCCACTCATTTGGTATAGCAAACATTGTCCACCAATCGAATCAACGAACTTATAAAACTTACATAGAAGTAAGCAATTGGACAACAACATATTTCAGATATCTTTGTTAAGATATTACTCACAGTGATCGGCTGATTAACTTGCCCTGGAGCTTGACCCTACACATCACATAACACATATGGGTCACAACCGATTCAATCCGTTCTTAATTCACATATTCCTCTTTAGGCTTAATTCTTATTCTTTTAACTCATTTACAATGCTTAATGTATGCCTAAGAGTACTTAGAAGTGAAAGGGAACGGAAAACGGAACACATAATGCATTTTCAAAATTTCAGAAAACAGGGTCCCTGCTCAAGCGTGGACTTCCCCGCTCGAGCGGACCCTTGAGGCCTGCAAAAGTTCTGGATGCATCGAATTTACGCTCGATCTCGGACTCTGGCGCTCGAGCAGAAGGCCTCTCTACATGGCTCCTTGCTCAAGCGTGAACTTCCCCGCTCGAGCGGACATCCATGTTTGCAAAAATACTGGGAGCACGAATTCCCCGCTCGAGCGACACTTCCCCCACTCGAGCGGACATCAAAAATTCTGGGTTTTCCAGAACACATTCTTGAGCTTTAACTAGGTATTCAAAGGTTCTAAATGCATGATTTTGGCTCAAACTTCACATATACATATTCTAACATGGTATAAACACCAAACTACAACACAATGAAACTCAATTTCACAATTTAATCACATGCATGTCTCAAATTAACTCAAACTCATCACCAACACACTAGATTCAAACAGGCAAGACTCAAACTCCCATGATTTGCACTTACATGTGAAATATACACAATATCCTCAACTTAATTGGTGAAGAGATGATCAAATAAATGGTTATTAATCAAAACTTCAACATGGATTACATATTTTATGCTCAAACATGGAAATTCATAGTAATTTCCTACATGCATGCATCTATTGACTTTAATTTCAACAAATGCAACTCAATTTCATGCCAAACTTACTCTTGATTACCCAACTAGCTTGAATACACAAAATTACGAACTAGAATCCATGAAATACTCACCTAGGAGCTTTAATTCTCACAATCTATAGCAAATTCTTGAGAAATCTTCAAGGTTTCCAAGCTTTGAGCCAAAATTGCACAATTTCTCCCCCTTTCTCTCTCTATGGCCGGCCCTCTCTCCCTCACAATTGTATAACTCAGATTTTTGAGCTCAAAGGAAATAAAGGAGAGTGTATATGGCCCTATAAATAAAAGTCCCACTAACCAAAATTATAATATTGAATAATTTGAGCACTATGCCATTAATTAAATCAATTTAATCTGACCCGAATCAATTTCTAATTAAATTTCACCGTAGGCTCTAAAAATTACGCTAATCACAATGGCGCAATCAATTTCGGGTTTCGTGGCCGATAGGGCCTTCAATTTAATTTCCAAAGCGGATAATCAAACAGATATTCCTACGGTGAACAGATAGAAATTCAAAACCACATATTCTCACATAATGGCACATAGAATTATATCAAACACATAATCACATTTATAATAAGGACCATTTAGCATAATACGGAACAGGGTTATCACAACATCGGAACGGGCAACCTCATCGTGAACAATGCAAGCAAGAGTATGGACTTTCGGCCAACATGACAAGTCGGAGTGGACAAGGAAATGATGAACAAAGGATATAAGGAGGCTTCCAAGACACATCAAAGGTTAAGTTCTCTATTCTGATTCTCTCCCTCTCTCTACACCCTCAATCTCCTCTCTTCTAACTTGATCGTCGGAGGGTCCACTGGGGGACTCCCGTTCCCCGTTGGACATTTTTGCAGGCACACTGGCGAGCTTAGTGACCGGTGAAAGGTGTAGGAAGCGTGGGTCTGCCCGACTTGCCTTCCTTGGATCAGCAACATTATCAGTTGGCGTCATCTGTGGGAACGCCATTCCGGGTAATAGTTGTGCTCATTGTTGCCAGAGACCCGTTTCCAATAATTTCTCCTTACCTGTCATTGAGGTGGATGGTTACAATGAGATCCATGGCTTCTCAACACAATGTTGTCGACCCCCAAGCCGGCCCTCCCAACCCAAACAACCCACCTCAGTGTTTCACAGAGCTCACTAACAGCATCAACTGCTTGGCTGAGCAAAGCCAATCCTTGATCAACGCTTTACTCTAGCGAAACCTTCCTATACCTCCTCCACCACCACAAGATATCCCTCCCAATCGAGAACGGACCCCGAGCCATCCTTTTCAACAAGCCCACCTCTCCAACTTAGAGGGTCTGCAAGCCCCACCTCAAGACATAAACCCACCATCTTAGGGTTTAAATCTATCAATTCAAGCACTTGCCTTTGAAGGAGAGGCTAGTAATGTTCAGCACCCGCTACACTCTAGAGGGGACAATGTTCCTAATTGGGATGCAGAACTTCAAGCCATGAAACTCCAGCTTCAAGGAGTCATGCAGAGCATACAAAATACACCCTCCACAACAACTAACTCCCCGTTCGTCGCCTCCATCATGGACAAACCCCTACCCCCAAAGTTCAAAATGCCCTCAATCGACTCCTTCGACGGCATAACGGATCTGGTTGACCATTTGGAGACCTACAGGACCCTCATGATCCTCCATGTTTTTCCTGACGAGATCATGTGTCGGGCTTTTCCCGTGACGCTTAAGGGGTTAGCCCGACTATGGTTTAGTCAGCTACCGCTGGATTCTGTCTCTACTTTCCAACACCTAAGTGATTCCTTTCTAAGCCATTTCATTGGTGCTCAGCGCCAGCGGCGCCCAACAACTCAACTGCTTAATATCCGATAGACGGAAGGGGAGTCATTACGTAGCTTTGTCACCTGTTTCAACACCGAGGCCCTACTGGTGGCGGAAAACGACGACAAGGTCATCTTCATAGCCTTCATGGCCGGTTTACGACCATCCGATTTCCTTTTCTTCCTTGCTAAAAACCCTCCATCCACCATGGCCACCCTTCTTTCCAAAGCCCAAAAATATATGAATGCCGAAGACTCTTTGGTAGCCCGCCAAGATACTATACCTAAAAATCCAACCCTTAAGAACAAAAGAAAGGAATCCGAAACTAGATTCTCCCAATATACACAGCAACCCCCTCAATATACTGATTGACTCGCTCAAGCCGATCGACCGGCCCTTACCCGACCGCCCGGTCAGTTCGAGCGATACACCCCCTCAATTCCCCCATGGAACAAGTTTTGAACCAGATCCAACGAGATTACAACCTGAAATGGCCCCAACCATTACGGTCTCCCTCCAACCGGTGAGATCAATTCAAGTACTGTCGTTTCCATTAGGACCACGACCACAACCATGACACTGAGGAATGTGTTAACCTTAAAGACCATGTAGAGAATTTGATACGCCAGGGACGCCTCAGTCAGTTCACTGCAGCACGTCCCCAGCAACGACCAAAGACCGACCCACCGGGGGACCATCGCCGACATACCCCCCTGACAACTCGCACAACCTAAGCGAGACAATGATCGGCCCCCACCACAACCCCGGGCACAAGTAAATCCCGCTCTCCTGGTCGGAGAGATTAGAGTCGTCGCTGGCGGGCTGGCAAACGAAGGGCCATCTCGTTCGGCCTAGTGAGCCGAACTCAGAAAAATCAGACAAGGCTCCAACAAAGAAGTCACGACATTGGATCGCCCCTTCAAACACCCCAAATAATGGTCTGAACCTATCACCTTTATAGAGGCTGACTGCATAGGCATTCGTTACCTCCACGACGACCCCCTCGTCATCTCCACTCTCCTATCCAATTACAAAGTCAGACGGGTGCTTGTCGACAACGGTAGCTCTTCAGACATCATCTTCCTGAACGCCTATTGCCAACTCAAGGTCGGAGAAGAAAAGTTGTCCCCTCTCCAAACTCCGCTAGTCGGCTTCACTGGCAATCGGGTGACCTCCATAGGCTCCATCAATCTTCCCATCACCATCGGAGAATATCCACGGCAGACCACCAAACTACTCGCTTTCCTCGTTGTAACATGCCCGGGGGGTACCCGCGCGCGTTAAACAGTTCGGACTCCCGAGATCTCTTTGATCTCAAGTCTCACGAGTGCAATGTGAAACATAGATGAGAGTCCAGATTTGGCAACTTTTATTGAAAATCCATTTTATTGCAATTTTGTCAAAAATGGACTGCGTCATCAGATCTCAGAGTCGCCACCTAATATTTTGGGAAATTAGGAAACCCATGACTCGGTGCCAAGGCCACTGTTCGTCGTAACCAAGGATGCTTGGCTCGGAACCTTAGGTATGAGAGGGTGTAGACGTCCCCGAACGCCCCGGGAGGGTTAGGTCCCGTTCTGTTCATATTGGGGTCACTACAATTCAAGGACTCAAATGTTATGGTTCTTAATCTTGAACCAAAGAGTCCAAATCCGGCAAATCGTTTTGAAAACAGATTTTTTGAAAGAAGTGCCAAACATGGACTGCTTTACCAGATAACAGAGTCGCCACCTAAATATTTTTAAAATGGGAAATTTAGGAAACCCTGACTCGGTGCCAAAGGCCACGTGTCCGTCATCACCAAAGTTGGCTCGGGAACTTGGGTACGATTGGGGAAGGTCACATCGTGAGCACCCCCGCTCGCCCGGTCAAAGACCGGCCTCTACTAACCATGATATCTGTTTTTGAAAACATTGTGAGTTCTTATTCCGGTTATTAGCCTAGGTTACTATGTGATGCTCGCAGCAAACAAGTATAGACTGGGCCGCGAGGATTGGAACGAAACATTTCATGTTTGTTTGTTTGAAAATGGTTTGATGGTGCTACCCGCAGGTAGGCTAAGACACGGATTTGCCACCCTCAGGTGGGCTTAGAAAACATGATTTTGCCACTATCTAGTGGGCTTAAAACAAACATTTGATGAATTGTCCAATCCAAGTAACTCAACCTCCACCCACAGGCATTCAAGGCAGTTATATCACATAAGCAAATAGCCTCATGGCAAGCATGCTATTCATGGCAACACTCACACGCATGTAAGGATGCTAAAGCATAAGTACTTACCGAGTACTCCAAGTCAAAACAGAAAGCTAATTAGAAATCATGCATGATCCTAATTTATACAGAAATGCCTAATGCAGCGCATGCAATAATACAACTATAGCAGGCTCGGCTATTCTAAACATGGTATATGGAATGCTACAACTATCACGTATTCAATTTGGAATTGAAATACAAATGCAGTTTGTATGATGTGCCGAGCCCGGTGCGTGCAAAACAGATGAATGATGCAACATGCTATCATACTGTATGCTAATTGAAATATGCCCTATATCTAACCATCGTAAGCGGATAAATAAAAGGGAGAAAGAAATGGGGGTTGGAAGACATACATCGCACACACCCACACTTATTACAGTTATGCCCTCGCGCAGAGGGTCCGAATAAATAATAATACAGTCCGAAATAATACAGATTTCTAAATAATTAACAAATTAAGTAAGAAAAACTGTAAACTGGCATGCAAGCCAAGGGCTGCCTCGCTTCTGATGAATGATGCATGTTGGGCTTCCTTCTCGCGGAAATCCATTGGGATGCCCAATTTAGCCTCTGTTTGCGATATTTCTCGAAATGCGCGCCATACTCCGAAAAGTTGCTGATTCCTTATTTTGCTGCAACAGAGAGCAGGAAAGGGGCATAGCAATGTATTTCACAAATATATGCATGCCTCGATCCTCGTGCCACAAATCACGCATATCGATACATGATGGCCGAGGAGTCGGATTGCACAACTCAATATGGGATGAAATGCATATGAATGCTACAACAAACCTTAACTCCATCATGGGTAATCCGGAGTGTCGGTGACTGGGGAATTGAGACCCGTTCCGTCACTCGGAGTACGAAACGTGCCTCGTTTCCCGTGCCCGGGCTAACTCCTATCCCGAACACGATGCGATATGCATGATATGTATGAAATGCAGCTAATATGCAATCCTAGCATGCGCAATGCTGATGAAAATGAGATGTCTCGAAATGCGTGCACACGGACACGCAAACCGAGAAAATACATGAATGCAATCTAAGATACAACCTGGTATGCACTATGCTGTGAACATGAGATGAAAATGAGACGCCTCGAAAAGCGTGCACGCGGGCACGCAAACCGAGACGATGATGTGAAATGCAAATTGGATAAAATCGAAGTGCCTCGAAATGCGTGCCCACGGGCACGCACACCGAGGCGATGATGTGAAATGGAAATCGAATAAAACCGAAGTGCCTCGAAATGCGTGCCCACAGGCACGCACACCGAGGCGATGATGAAATGGAATGAAATGGCATACGGAATGCCACGATGGGCTTATACCAACATGGGAGAGCCTCAGCTCACTCACATAGGAGGCCGTCGGATAAGAATGAAGTGCCTCGAAATGCGTGCCCACAGGCACGCAAACCGAGGCAATGATAAAATGCGATGGAAATGCAAATTGGGCTTATACTAACATGAATGGACCTCAGCCACACTCACATCAGATGCCGTTGCGTAAAACAGAGGTGCCTCGAAGTGCGTGCCCACGGGCACGCAAACCGAGGCATGGCCCGAAGGCATGAAATAGCACGGGAAATGATATGCAAGCATGCAAACCAAATTTCAGCACCTAAATGAAAGGGAAAACAGCCCCGAAATGATGCGAAATGACAACCAATGCATGAAATCATCCCGAAATGTGATTTTAAGTACCCGAAATGGCCTATAGCCATACTAAACATGCACAACATGATCATGACATGCAAACCAGTAGCAAGGCAGCCCCAAATATGGCATTTTTTCAGTACAAAGCAAGGCTAAAAAACAACCACAAGTATGGCAAACTTAGCATGCAAAAACGGGGAAAAAGAGGGGAATTACAAAGCAAGTAGTATATACAATGCTCAAACCAGAAAAATCAGTTCTACAAAATTAAAGAGGGACCAAAAACATGCACATTTACAGTAGATTAGATCCTCCAATTCAGTATGTAGATATGCTTAAAATAGCATGCAAAAATGAGCCAATAAAGGGCTACAACATGAGGTACCATAAGCAATCACCAAACAACTTTGAACCCTTAACAAAACATGAAGAATGAGTCATTTCAAGACACTTTCTAAGCCTGATGAAGGCTCAAATCAGAATCTAAGCAAGCCTAACAAAGCATGCAATTTTACGGGAAAAATGGAGGGTACAACATGAAGTACCAAAAGCATGCATCAAACAACTTTGGACCCTTAACAAAACTTGACAAGAAGGCCAAAATAAGGATATTTTCAGGCCTGATGATGGCTCAAAACAGGAGCTAAGTAAGCTCAAAAAGGGATTCAAGATGGGGCCAAAGAGAGGTATAAAGAGAGGTACAACATGGAGGCCTCAAACCAATTTGATCCCTTCTACAATGTTGTAGAGGGACCTAAAATAAACTCATCCTCAGTTAATGGCATGCTCAAAATCAGATCATAAACAGGCCAAAGAAGCCATGCAATGTTACGGTAATTTGAAGGAAATACAAAGCAAGTGCATGATAGAGAGGCCAAACAGGGTTGAGCCCTTCTTCAATGTTGAATAGGGGCTCAAAATAGGCCCACTCACAGTTTATTGGATGCTCGAAAACAGATCACTCATAAGCTAAACAAAGCATGCAAAATATTGGCATAAAGAGTGATAATGAAGGAAGAGCATCATGGAGACACCAAACAGGGTTGAGCCCTTCTACAATGTTGTAGAGGGGCTCAAAATAAGCACAAAACCAGTAGGGGTCAAAGCCCAAATCAGTGAGCAAGTAGGGTAAAGATTTGAAGCAAAATTGTGCAAGAAAAGGGGAATTAGTGACTTACCCTTGAAGATCAAGCTTTTATGGCTTCTTGGCTTGAATTTGTTGGTCCTTAGCCTCTGAGAAAGCTTCCTTTGCTGCTGGAATGGAAGTGGTGATGGTGAAGCTTAGGGTTGATGAACAAGTGGGCTAGGGACTTGAAGCTTTTTTTTTGAGTTTTTTGAGGATGAAAATGGAGGCAAATGGTTAAGGGTTCTTGAGATCAAAGCTTGTAACCTCAACAAAGGAGGAGGCCATCCCCTCAAATAGGAAAGAAAGGGGTGTAAAAGGGAGGGAAATGCACCCAAGCTTTCCCTCCCAAAATATCCCCCGGATGCTGAGATATTTTCGGAAAAACAGCTGGATAGCTGTAAAGTGCTCAAAAGCAGAAAGCTGGCCGGCCAGGTGGATTTCTTGAAGGTGGCCGGCCAGCCACCCCCCATGGCCGGCCAGCCACCTCCCATGGCCGGCCAGCCAAGGGCAAAAATGAAAAGTTGAATTAGTGGCCGACCACCATTTTTTGGTGTCCTCCCATGTGTGTAGAACAAGGTTCCAAGGTCGGAAATTGGCAACTCTGAAACAGGAAACACAACATTGCACTTGAAGGAGAGGCTCAAAAATGAAAACAACAATTACTGGCCGACCACCACTTTTTGGTGTCCTCCCATGTGTGTAGAACAAGGTTCCATGGTCGGAATGTGGCAACACTGAAGCAGGAGTCACAACATTGCATTTGAAGGAGAGGCCCAAAAATGAAACTCTGAATTGCTGGCCGACCATGCACTTTTAGGGTCCTCCCATGTGCCCTCATCACAGATATATGGTTGTGGTTGGAAGAAAATGGGCCTAGGGTGTTCAACATTAGCCCGGAAGTGAGCAAAACGGGCGCCGGAGGAGCGAAACTGGTTATCTGGGATAATTGCTGGCCTCCCCCCCCCAGTGATCTTCCTGGTGCTGAAACAGAGGTACCTGCCAAAAATCGGAGAAAACCGATGAAAAATGAATGCTCGGGGGCCAAACCGCGAGGTTCGGGGCCCGAAAACCGGCTGTAAGCACCGAAAGTGGCATTCAGCCACGAAGTGGGTATCTGCGACCCCAGTGTGCCCTGTTATGACAAAACAGAGGTACCTGCCAAGAACCGGAGGAATCGGAGACGGTTGGGCGGTCCCGAACCGAGGCACACGGCCTGACGGCTCCGAAAACCGGGAACCGGGCTCCGAAATGGGCAAAATGGCCTACGGCCACGAAATGTAGCACACGGCCACCGAGAGATAGTCTACGGGACCACTCCCTCCCCTCAGGAAAGAAAACAGAGAAAACCGAGTCTGGTTCGCAAACCGAGACAAGGCACAGAAGAGGATTCGGAAGTTCGGAGGCAGGGCGCACGGCCGCGACTCTGAGACTTCTGAACGAGCACAATATGCAGCATCACCGAGCGCTCAATCGGTGACGTCTGAGTCTTAAGGTCGGTCAAAAATGGGATGTCTACAGTTGCCCCTCTTTGACAGAACTCGGAAGTCACAAGTGACGGGAGTGAATGTCAAAGCCCAGAGACGACCCATTTTTGACAAGGCCGAAGACTTGGACAATCATACAAGATGAACAGAGATGTGCCCGCAGGCGTGCCCGCAGGCAGGGGCAAAATGCAAATGATATGCACAGAGCCAGATGATCATGCAAATGCAGCAAGCTGTAATGAAGCAAGTATTCGCAAATAGATGCAACAGTTTTAAGCAAGAATGCAAAGCAACAACTACATTTCATGCAGTTAAGGATGCGGAGAATTATGGAATCTTCACGAACATGTACGATAGATACACAAAGTGAAGCGAGTGTGATGGATACACTATATGAAGCAAAGTGTGATGGATACACTAGGTGAGTGTGTGTGATAGATACACAAAGCGAACGTGTGATAGATACACAAAGTAGGCATAGTGTGATAGATACAAAGCAAGTGTGTGTGATTGATACACAAAGTAGGCATAGTGTGATAGATACAAAGCAAGTGTGTGTGATTGATACACTAAGTAGGCATAGTGTGATAGATACAAAGCAAGTGTGTGTGATTGATACACTAAGTAGGCATAGTGTGATAGATACAAAGCAAGTGTGTGTGATTGATACACTATATGAACACAGTGTGATTGATACACTAAGTGAAGGAAGTGAGCAAAGTGTGATGGATACACAAAAGGCAAATGCAAAGTGTGATAGACGCACAATAAGTGAACACGAAGTGTGATTGATGCACTTAGTGAACAAGTATGATTAATATACCAAAGGTGAACACGAAGTGTGATAGATGCACTTAGTGAACAAGTGTGATGGATACACTAAATGTGAACACGAAGCGTGATAGATGCACTTAGTGAACAAGTATGATAGATATATTGAATGTGAACACGAAGTGTGATAGATGCACTTAGTGAACAAGTATGATAGATATACTAAATGTGAACACGAAGTGTGATAGATGCACTTAGTGAACAAGTGTGATGGATACACTAAATGTGAACACGAAGTGTGATAGATGCACTTAGTGAACAAGTATGATAGATACACTAAATGTGAACACGAAGTGTGATAGATGCACTTAGTGAACAAGTATGATAGATACACTAAATGTGAACACGAAGTGTGATAGACGCACTTAGTGAACAAGTGTGATGGATACACTAAATGTGAACACGAAGTGTGATAGATGCACTTAGTGAACAAGTGTGATTAATATACCAAAGGTGAACACGAAGTGTGATAGATGCACTTAGTGAACAAGTATGATAGATACACTAAATGTGAACACAAAGTGTGATAGATGCACTTAGTGAACAAGTGTGATGGATACACTAAATGTGAACACGAAGTGTGATAGATGCACTTAGTGAACAAAGTATGATTGATATACTGAATGTGAACACAAAGTGTGATAGATGCACTTAGTGAACAAAGTATGATGGATATACTAAAAGCGAACACAAAGTGTGATAGATGCACTTAGTGAACAAAGTATGATGGATATACTAAAGGTGATGATGTGAATATGTGCATGATAGATACACGAAATGAGGATGTGTGTGATAGCTACACAAAATGAATGAAGTGTGATTGATACACTAATAAATGATCTCAAACGGAACTTCTTTGAATGAACCGTACATACAATATCGTGCATGATTGAGAAAGAAACTTGATAGGTACAATGCATTACAATGCATGATGCTTAAGGAAAGCAATAAATGGACAAAGCGGCGCTTTAGAAAGCACCTCATGAGGTGAGTGGCGGTGAACCGCTCTTCTCCGACGGGGATCTCCCCTTGTGCTCTTCGAACACTTTACCTTCAACTCACAGTACAAAGGCTCTGGAATGCTGACAAGGGTTCTACACGTAGAATACTTTGGATGCTGCCTTTCTTCTTGATCATATTCACAACTTTCCCTATTCTCCAACGGGGTGACAGACTAGGTTGGTTCAGTATCCAGAATTGAGGTGCATACACGCTGTCTCAACCGATGGGGCTTCCATACAGATTTCAAGCCGAGGACACGCCCCTGGGTATTTAAACCAGACTTTAGTCCCGGAAATCCCGAACCTTTACGTTCTAGGCATCAGCCATTCGAACTCTAGTTTCCACCGTCGCAGTTGGTCTCCTAGGAACTCATCGCAAACATGGCCAAGATGTCCCTGGCACGAAACGGTACTCGAGGAGAGCACTTCTGATCGCCATTTTGGCTTGGGGCAGACTTGATCTTGAGCTTGAGGTAGAGGCACACTCATACTTCGGAGCATTGGCAAGGCCGGTACATACGGGATGCAATCTCGGAACTTACTGAAGTTGGAACAAAACTCAGATGCCCGATATTTTCCTCTTTTGCTTTTGCTTTGCAGCCCGGAATTCATAGCTTCAGATAGGTCCTGGTTTTACTGTTCTCACATGACCTGGGTTGAACCCGGTGGTTTTATGAAAGAACAAATTCTGTTTTGAACAAATGTGGAGAACGGCACGGCACTCGGAGCACAAAACGATTTTATTTTGAAATTGAGAGATGAGTTTTCGACCAGGTATTGAGCCTACGACTGAACGCAGCAAAACGACTCAACAAGGAAATAAAAGGCACACAACCTAGACACATCGAGTAACACTCGAAACGACCCAAAACAAAATCGAGATAAAACAAAAAGACACGACACCCAGACGTGCACAGGGAGCCTGTTTCCTTGGTTAGTGTTTCCCACCCTTTCTCATTTGTGGTTCTCACATCACTCGGCCCTCAAGCTCTGTTTTTCTGAAAAATCCCTTTTCTCACTTTTTCTCTCATCGCACATCTCTCTATTCTTCAATCTCTCATTTTTCATCCCTCCCCTGGGTGGTTGATGGATAAACAGGAAGTTGCGGGCTCTTGCCCCTAACATGCTGCTAGATTCTTTTTCTCCTGCGCATAACTAGTGAATTTCTCCCACAGAGGGGTTATGCTACAAATGAGTGTGTAGCGAATCTGCAGCTGACACCGGTTGAATGATGCTTTGCAGGGGAGCTTGGACGTGATCAGATATGTTAAGATGAGGGAGTGGAATATCTTGATCGATTCCCGTTCATGCTTCGTACTTGGCTTGATACCTTGCTGCTTGGAGGGTGAGAGAGCCTTTTCGACCATTTTGTTGCCGCCTTCAGTTGTGCCTTCTTCTGGCAGGTAGAGTGCCCTTCTTGGCAAATGCATTGATAACGGGGAAAAGACAGAACACCTGACTCAATTGTGCCCTTAGTTCATCATTTTGACCATTTTTATTTTTGCCTTCTGCTAAAACAATTTTGACCAAAATGAGAGTTAGATTAACATGCTTGTTCACTTTTTGATTTGAAATCACGCAAGTCAGGCTATGAGCACTGAAAATTTTCCTTTTTTTTGAGTCCAAGAAATTGTCCAATTTTTGGAAAAGATAGAACGATTTTCGAGAAAATAGTCAACTTCAGTAAAAATTCTCAAAAACTATTTTTGCAAATGGCCACTTGCTCAACGAGCATGAAACCTACTCCTGAGATGCACAACCTCGGATCCAAAGGAAAACTGCCCCGTGCTTGAAGAGAGCTGCACGGCAACGGAAAGTTGCCCCTTGTTTAAATGGCACCGCGGCGCATTGAATGGCAACGGAAAGTTGCCCCTTGTTTGACTGGCGCCGCAGCACACTGAATGGCAACGGAAAGTTGCCCCTTGTTTGGATAGCACCGCGGCGCATTGTAGTCAGTCCTCAGAGTGACGAACACAACCAAATCCTCAGATACAGAGAGGACAAAGATGACCAGAACCATCGCATGGACACAATCAAATTGAAGTGCTTTACGGCTGGACTTCAGGATGAAGTTGCCTACGTATCCCAAAGATGGGAATCAAGCCTTACGTAGTTCGGGGTTAAGGTACACTCGGGTATTTAACCTCTCCTTTTTATGCTCTAACTTTTGCCAAGGCGCCTGTTGCAGGTTTTCAACCTTGCGAGCTTTGCTTTTTTTTCTTTTTCATTTCTTTCTCTTCTTCTTTTTTCATCTTTTCTTTTTTTTTTTTTTCTTTTTCTTTTTTTTTTCCTTATTTTTCTTTCATTCTTCTCTTTTTCTCTTTTTCTTTTTTTTTGCTTTTCGTATATATTTTTCTTGCTCTAACTTTTGCCTGGGTCGCCCTTCCGGGTTTTCGGCCCAGCGAGCCTCTCAAAGGGTAAAAGTGTAGCTTGATCCATGCCAAATGGTTGTAAGGTTTTGAAGTCATCCGTATCCAGAGAGTGGCTGTTGATTTGCAAGAGGACTCATCTTCGACTCTTCGAGCACATCGGACATTTTTTGCCCCTAGTTCGAGGGGTGCTTCTGATCTAGCTTTGCAAGCTTCTTCTGATGAGGTCTGACCTTCTTGATCTGACTTTGGTGCCTCTTGTTCGAGGCTGCTTCAAATCTGGCCACACAGGCCTCACATTGTAGTTGACCGTTGAACATTCTGAATTCAAGTTCAAGGTTTGGAAGCAAAGGGGTTGAGTCTCGAGGCCGAGAGCGATCCTAAGCTGCACAATCTCAAGAACGATTCCACACATGTCTTCGCAGGACCGCGCAAAACATTTTTTGAAAGTTTTTAAGAAAACGACAAATCGCTCGCGCTGAAGACAGTGTAGGACCAACTTGGATCAAAGCTAGGGTCCTTCTCAGTACTCACACTAACAAGCATGATTTCATTCATTAAGGGCTTAGCACGCCTCTCTTTCTCTCAATTGATCAAAATTTTGCAAAACCCGAGGAATTCCTTCCTCTTCTTTTTCACCGCAGTGTTCAAAAAAAGTTTTGAAAAACTCAGGTCATTACAATGACTTCAAGGCACAAGAGAGCAGGTGGAATGCACTGCCATTTTATTCAAATCCCGGCACAACTAGCACACGGCAGAAGCAAATGCGAGAGTGTGGAAATCACTGCTGTTTCATTCAAAATCTATTGGCACAACTAGCTCCCTGGCAGAAACAAATTCAAAACAAAACAAAAAGACGAACGCAAAACAAAATGGTGACGCCCGAGGTAACACCTCCAGAATCACCCGACTCCTATACAACAGGACTGACTCGATACAACAAGACAGACCCAAAACAAAAGAGACTGACTCAAAACAAAACAACAAAACTGACCCAATACCCAAGTCAGAAAGCACAAAATTAACAGCACTTGTATATTGCTCAAAACAGTGCATGCCATCCACCAGAGCTGGAGTATTCTGAGCGCCATCCGCAGGTGGTTCATCCCATCGATCACATAGTCACCTTATCCCCCACAAGTTCACTGATCAAGTGCCGATAGACTTTGCAGGACCTGGTGCAGCAATGACCCCTTTGTCAAACAGATCTTGTACATCATGGCGCAGACGAAAGCAACTGTCGGTGTCATGACCGGTTTGCTGATGGTAGGCACAGTATTTAGTCTGGTCATGCTTTGCAGGGATAGGATCGGGTAGGGGGCGTTGTTCCAACGGTTTCAAATGTCCTTCCCGGAGTAAGACCTCTAGAGCCTTTGACAGAGGCATATGAAGTGGAGTGAAAACCTCTTGACTCGGGGTGGATATTTGGCCGTCTGTGAGTTACTCCCGGACGCACCGGTGGATGGGGTAGCCTTTCTTGATGTGGTGGTAGTGACCATGCCCACTTCAGAAGATCTTGCAGCTGCATTACCACTGGTGGTCACATTCGAACTGCGGGAAAACGCCCGCCTAGGCTGCTCTTTCTCCTGGTCAATAAGGCCCTGCTTCATGGCATCCTCGATCTGTACTCCCATCTCATGCAAATCTGAAAAGGTAGGGAAGGGGAGCACGATCATTTTCTGCATTAGTTTGGGCTGGAGGTTGCGCACAACCATCCGTATTTGATCCTTATCCGTTGGCCTAATGGTCATCATTGAGGCCTTGGCCCTCCAGCGGGCTACAAAGTCAGAGAAACCCTCTTTTGGCTCTTGCCTGGTCGTCTCGAGATCACGGGTTGTGATCTCAATCTGGGTATTGTATGAATATTGTGCGACGAAGGCCTCGGCCATCTCCTCCCAGCCTCGTTTCACTGAATCCTCCAATTTGGCGTACCAGATGGCCGCAATACCCGACAGGGTCCTGCCAAAAAGGGAGAGCTTCTGTAATCTTGTCAAGCCCATGGGCGCAGAACATCTGAAAACAAACTCAGGTGGACCATGGGATCTCCTGACCCGTCAAAACGGTCGATGTGAGGCATCTTGAACCTGTCCGGCAATGTCACCACCGAATCAGTATACCCATCTCCAATGTCCGGGATGGAGTTGACTCCCTGAGATTTCTTAAACATCTTCTCAAGTTTGCTCAATTTCAACGCTGTAGGGTCGACCTCGAACTCGAAGGGAGAGTCCGGCAGATTGGTAGGTGCTTTGGATAGCTGGGGTAAAATTGGGGCGGAGCAGGCCCTACTGGAATGTCCGTACCTTCCTGGACATTTGGCATCTCCCAGGTGCTGGAGCTCCTGCTGGGGGAGGAACTTGTTGTGAAGCAGACGCGCCGCTTTGCTGTTGCAGCCTGGTGATGAGCTCAGCCTGCTGAGCCATGATTGCAGCCTGCTGCTTGGAAATTCCGCTTGGCGGACAGCGTCCTCCTGCATGAGCTTCATACTTTCTTGCATCTGACGCATCATTGCCTCCATCCCTGACGTGTTCTGCTGATCCATCTGACTGACCGGTATCTATCCCTGCAGTAGAAACTGAGACCTCAGCCTGACTGTTCACTGGTGGAGTGGATAAGGGCCACTGATCTGGTAACTACTGAACTGGTGATCTGTGCCTGACTGGCGCTCTTCACCCTGCCTCGGTAAAGGAACACTGATTGCCCTTGAACTGAATCTCTGACCCGACAAAGTCTATCAACACAAGTTCGGTGTACCCGGGGATATTGGAGCCTTCTGAAGCTATGGTTCCAGACTACCCTAGCAAAAGAGAAAATGGACAGCATCTCAGCCTAATTTCACCTGAACAGATACGAGCAAAGTTTGAATGAGTGTGCCCTCTACTGAATTCTGCCCAAAATCTGCCTGTAAACTGATACCCTCAGGTAAACTGAATCCCAAAATACTGAACTGGTGCCCGCAGGCCTGATGCCCAAACTCGCAACTGATACATGCATTCCTGTAGAGACGCACTCTAAAGCACATAACAATAAGAGAGAGCCAAACACCCCTATGTTGGGGTAGGGTTTCCCTGTCCTATTTGTCAGGAGCTAGGGTTTCACTACGCACGCAGCGGTTTCAAACAACCTATAAACGGGTAAGCAACCTGTCCTAGTTTGGAATGGTCACTATGGATCCGAATATGCACTAGGTCGAATGGTCAAAAAGGGTGCCCCGGTAAAACCGGGGTTTGTGTTCCCATGCTGTCAGAGCCCAGAGCCGATCAGCCTTATGGACATGACTTGACAAGACAAGCCTCCGGCAAATCGTTCGGGAATGGCATATGGCAAACACGGTGTCCTAGGCGCACCAATGCAAATGCAATGCAAAGAAACACACAAGTGTAGTCAAAAACAGATATCATGAGTTCGAGTCAAGTTCTCTAAATCCCCAGCAGAGTCGCCAGAAACTGTAGACGTCCCCGAACGCCCCGGGAGGGTTAGGTCCCGTTCTGTTCATATTGGGGTCACTACAGTTCAAGGACTCAAATGTCAGGTTCTTAATCTTGAACCAAAGAGTCCAAATCCGGCAAATCGTTTTGAAAACAGATTTTTTGAAAGAAGTGCCAAACATGGACTGCTTTGCCAGATACAGAGTCGCCACCTAAATATTTTTTAAATGGGAAATTTAGGAAACCCTGACTCGGTGCCAAAGGCCACGTGTCCGTCATCACCAAAGTTGGCTCGGGAACTTGGGTACGATTGGGGAGGTCACATCGTGAGCACCCCCGCTCGCCCGGTCAAAGACCGGCCTCTACTAACCATGATATCTGTTTTTGAAAAATTGTGAGTTCTTATTCCGGTTATTAGCCTAGGTTACTATGTGATGCTCGCAGCAAACAAGTATAGACTGGGCCGCCTGAATTGGAACAAAACATTTCATGTTTGTTTGTTTGAAAATGGTTTGATGGTGCTACCCGCAGGTAGGCTAAGACGCGGATTTGCCACCCTCAGGTGGGCTTAGAAAACATGATTTTGCCACTATCTAGTGGGCTTAAAACAAACATTTGAATGATTGTCCAATTCAAGTAACCAACCTCCACCCACAGGCATTCAAGGCAGTTATCACATAAGCAAATTAGCCTCATGGCAAGCATGCTATCATGGCAAACTCACACGCATGCAAGGATGCTAAAGCATAAAACTCACCGAGTACTCCAAGCCAAAACAGAAAGCTATTAGAAATCATGCATGATCCTAATTTATACAGAAATGCCTAATGCAACACATGCAATAATGCAACTATAGCAGGCTCGCTATTCTAAACATGGTATATGGAATGCTACAACTATCATGTATTCAATTTGGAATTGAAATACAAATGCAGTTTGTATGATGCGCCGAGCCCGGTGCGTGCAAAACAGATGAATGATGCAAACATGCTGTCATACTGTATGCTAATTGAAATATGCCCTATATCTAACCATCGTAAGCGGATAAATAAAAGGGAGAAGAAAATGGGGGTTGGAAGACATACATCGCACACACCCACACTTATTACAGTTATGCCCTCGCGCAGAGGGTCCGAATAATAATAATACAGTCCGAAATTACAGTTCGAAATATACAGATTTCTAAATAATTAACAATTAAGTAAGAAAAACTGTAAACTGGCATGCAAGCCCAGGGCTGCCTCGCTTCTGATGAATGATGCATGTTGGGCTTCCGCCTCGCGGAAATCCACTGGGATGCCCAATTTAGCCTCTGTTTGCGATATTTCTCGAAATGCGCGCCATACTCCGAAAAGTTGCTGATTCCTATTTTGCTGCAACAGAGAGCAGGAAGGGGCATAGCAATGTATTTCACAAATATATGCATGCCTCGATCCTCGTGCCACCAATCACGCATATCAATGCATGATGGCCGAGGAGTCGGATTGCACAACTCAATATGGGATGAAATGCATATGAATGCTACAACAAACCTTAACTCCATCAGGGTAATCCGGAGTGTCGGTGACTGGGGAATTGAGACCGGTCCGTCACTCGGAGTACGAAACGTGCTTCGTTTCCGTGCCCGGGCTAACTCCTATCCCGAACACGATGCGATATGCATGATATGTATGAAATGCAGCTAATATGCAATCCTAGCATGCGCAATGCTGATGAAAATGAGATGTCTCGAAATGCGTGCACACGGGCACGCAAACCGAGAAAATACATGAATGCAATCTAAGATACAACCTGGTATGCACTATGCTATGAACATGAGATGAAAATGAGACGCCTCGAAAAGCGTGCACGCGGGCATGCAAACCGAGACGATGATGTGAAATGCAAATCGGATAAAACCGAAGTGCCTCGAAATGCGTGCCCACGGGCACGCACACCGAGGCGATGATGTGAAATGGAAATCGAATAAAACCGAAGTGCCTCGAAATGCGTGCCCACGGGCACGCACACCGAGGTGATGATGAAATGGAATGAAATGGCATACGGAATGCCACGATGGGCTTATACCAACATGGGAAAGCCTCAGCTCACTCACATAGGAGGCCGTCGGATAAGAATGAAGTGCCTCGAAATACGTGCCCACAGGCACGCAAACCGAGGCAATGATAAAATGCGATGGAAATGCAAATTGGGCTTATACTAACATGAATGGACCTCAGCCACACTCACATCAGATGCCGTTGCGTAAAACAGAGGTGCCTCGAAGTGCGTGCGCAAACCGAGGCATGGCCCGAAGGCATGAAATAGCACGGGAAATGATATGCAAGCATGCAAACCAAATTTCAGCACCTAAATGAAAGGGAAAACAGCCCCGAAATGATGCGAAATGACAACCAATGCATGAAATCATCCCGAAATGTGATTTTAAGTACCCGAAATGGCCTATAGCCATACTAAACATGCACAACATGATCATGACATGCAAACCAGTAGCAAGGCAGCCCCAAATATGGCATTTTTTCAGTACAAAGCAAGGCTAAAAAAACAACCACAAGTATGGCAAACTTAGCATGCAAAAACGGGGAAAAAGAGGGGAATTACAAAGCAAGTAGTATATACAATGCTCAAACCAGAAAAATCAGTTCTACAAAATTAAAGAGGGACCAAAAACATGCACATTTACAGTAGATTAGATCCTCCAATTCAGTATGTAGATATGCTTAAAATAGCATGCAAAAATGAGCCAATAAAGGGCTACAACATGAGGTACCATAAGCAATCACCAAAACTTTGAACCCTTAACAAAACATGAAGAATGAGTCATTTAAAGACACTTTCTAAGCCTGATGAAGGCTCAAATCAGAAGCTAAGCAAGCCTAACAAAGCATGCAATTTTACGGGAAAAATGGAGGGTACAACATGAAGTACCAAAAGCATGCATCAAACAACTTTGGACCCTTAACAAAACTTGACAAGAAGGCCAAAATAAGGATATTTTCAGGCCTGATGATGGCTCAAAACAGGAGCTAAGTAAGCTCAAAAAGGGATTCAAGATGGGGCTAAAGAGAGGTATAAAGAGAGGTACAACATGGAGGCCTCAAACCAATTTGATCCCTTCTACAATGTTGTAGAGGGACCTAAAATAAACTCATCCTCAGTTAATGGCATGCTCAAAATTAGATCATAAACAGGCCAAAGAAACCATGCAATTTTACGGTAATTTGAAGAAAATACAAAGCAAGTGCATGATAGAGAGGCCAAACAGGGTTGAGCCCTTCTTCAATGTTGAATAGGGGCTCAAAATAGGCCCACTCACAGTTTATTTCATGCTCGAAAACAGATCACTCATAAGCTAAACAAAGCATGCAAAATATTGGCATAAAGAGTGATAATGAAGGAAGAGCATCATGGAGACACCAAACAGGGTTGAGCCCTTATACAATGTTGTAGAGGGGATCAAAATAAGCACAAAACCAGTAGGGGTCAAAGCCCAAATCAGTGAGCAAGTAGGGTAAAGATTTGAAGCAAAATTGTGCAAGAAAAGGGGAATTAGTGACTTACCCTTGAAGATCAAGCTTTTATGGCTTCTTGGCTTGAATTTGTTGGTCCTTAGCCTCTGAGAAAGCTTTCCTTTGCTGCTGGATGGAAGTGGTGATGGTGAAGCTTAGGGTTGATGAACAAGTGGGCTAGGGACTTGAAGCTTTTTTTTTGAGTTTTTTGAGGATGAAAATGGAGGCAAATGGTTAAGGGTTCTTGAGATCAAAGCTTGTAACCTCAACAAAGGAGGAGGCCATCCCCTCAAATAGGCAAGAAAGGGGTGTAAAGGGAGGGAAATGCACCCAAGCTTTCCCTCCCAAAATATCCCCCGGATGCTGAGATATTTTGGGAAAACAGCTGGACAGCTGTAAAGTGCTCAAAAGCAGAAAGCTGGCCGGCCAGGTGGATTTCTTGAAGGTGGCGGCCAGCCACCTCCCATGGCCGGCCAGCCAAGGGCAAAAATGAAAAGTTGAATTAGTGGCCGACCACCATTTTTTGGTGTCCTCCCATGTGTGTAGAACAAGGTTCCAAGGTCGGAAATTGGCAACTCTGAAACAGGAAACACAACATTGCACTTGAAGGAGAGGCTCAAAAATGAAAACAACAATTACTGGCTGACCACCACTTTTTGGTGTCCTCCCATGTGTGTAGAACAAGGTTCCATGGTCGGAATGTGGCAACACTGAAGCAGGAGTCACAACATTGCATTTGAAGGAGAGGCCCAAAAATGAAACTCTGAATTGCTGGCCGACCATGCACTTTTAGGGTCCTCCCATGTGCCCTCATCACAGATATATGGTTTGGTTGGAAGAAAATGGGCCTAGGGTGTTCAACATTAGCCCGGAAGTGAGCAAAACGGGCGCCGGAGGAGCGAAACTGGTTATCTGGGATAATTGCTGGCCTCCCCCCCCAGTGATCTTCCTGGTGCTGAAACAGAGGTACCTGCCAAAAATCGGAGAAAACCGATGAAAAATGAATGCTCGGGGGCCAAACCGCGAGGTTCGGGGCCCGAAAACCGGCTGTAAGCACCAAAAGTGGCATTCAGCCACGAAGTGGGTATCTGCGACCCCAGTGTGCCCTGTTATGACAAAACAGAGGTACTTGCCAAGAACCGGAGGAATCGGAGACGGTTGGGCGGTCCCGAACCGAGGCACACGGCCTGACGGCTCCGAAAATCGGGAACCGGGCTCCGAAATGGGCAAAATGGCCTACGGCCACGAAATGTAGCACACGGCCACGAGAGATAGTCTACGGGACCACTCCCTTCCCCTCAGGAAAGAAAACAGAGAAAACCGAGTCTGGTTCGCAAACCGAGACAAGGCACAGAAGAGGATTCGGAAGTTCGGAGGCAGGGCGCACGGCCGCGACTCTGAGACTTCTGAACGAGCACAATATGCAGCATCACCGAGCGCTCAATCGGTGACGTCTGAGTCTTAAGGTCGGTCAAAAATGGGGTGTCTACAGAGGGGAAGGTCAATAATGAGCACCCCCACTCACCCGATCAAAAGATCGGCCTCTACTAAACCATGATATGACTTTTATTTTCTTTATATGTTTATGTTCTGATTATTTTAGTAAATCCTAAAATTTATTATGTGAAGCATACAAGTATAGACTAGTTTGCTCAAATTGGAACAATTCAATCTCATGTTTGTTTTTTGAAAGGGATTTGAATTTGCCACCTCAAGTGGGCTTAGAATTTGTGAATTTGCCACATTTATTGAATTATTCCAATTCTAACAACAAGCCTTCATCCACAGGCATTCAGACAGTTATATCACTTAAGCAATTGGCCTCATGGTAGGATGCTAAACATAATAAGAAAATCACACACAAATGGGATGCTAAAGCATAAAAACTCACAGATTGACCGACGTCCCTGGAACAACTACAAAACAAAGTTAGTAAAATATGCATGATCTTATATACAGAATCCTAATGCAATTCACTGATGAGATGCACTAAAGATTCGGCTTCTAAAATATGGCATGGGAATCATCTAAAAAACATGAGGTAGCGCATAGAATCACAGAAGAATTGATTAAATCCACACATGTAAATATAGTCGAATCTTAATGCATGAGACATAAATGTAAAGCATGGATATGCATGGCATGTCAGATATATACATACACACAGTTAGGCAAAGCGATAAAAGAATGGGATAGAAAGAAGCGGGGTGGGGGAATTATTACAATACTTAAATTATTACAAATCTGAGAGAGGTGAATGAAAAATAAAATCCTCACAAACACTCAAAAGAAAAATAAAAATAAAGAACTTCATCACTGGCACATTCCACTCCTTTTCGCATGTCCCGGGTTCCGCAACATCGCATGATTCACATTTTCTGGATTCAAGCGGCAAACCAAGGAACGGATTTGAAATCTGACTAGCATGGCTTATAGGGAAATCACTATTGGATGATGTGCAAATTTCCTGAGAGTGTAGAGAGAGAAAGAGTGACTATCTCCTCTTCAGAACTTCGGTTTACAATCAATAACTTACATCAACAATTTGAAATATCTCCAGGTGACAAGATCATCAATCATCATAACAACAGAAAATAAAACCCAAAAAAAAATGGTTAAGACTTTAGACAGATCCATGAGACATAAGCACAACACAATCTCCACTTAAATTCCACCGCAATTTGTTTCTTTCTTTATTTCTTTTTTTTTTAAGCAAATCTTTTTTTTTTAAGCAAACACAACCTTCACATTCTATCTAACCTATCTAACCAAAAAAAAGAAAAGAACAGGAAATATATATATATATATAGAGAGAGAGAGAGAGCCCCCGTGGGTGTGTGAGTCAGTGGGTTTCTTGCTCTTACCACCTCTCATCCCGTGTATCTTCAATTTTGAGAGAGAAAGAGAGAGAGGGAGAGAGAGGGAGGGAGAGAGAGCCATCTAGCCCGTGTCTCTGTTGCATTTCAACTGCTCAAACACTTCCTTAATAGGAACTTTTTCCAGATCAATAGTCTCGTTTTTGAGGTCTTCAAGACCGGTTGCTTTATCACCAGCCATATCTTCACAACAACAACAACAACAAGGACTAGAGAGAGAGAGAGAGAGAGAGAGAGAGAGAGAGTGTTTGGTTCTGTCGTGGGTGTATCCTCCCTCTCCCCGCGTGTGTCGTGTGTGTGCATGTGGGGGTGTGAGTGTGTGAATGTGTTACTGTGTGTGTGCATGTGAGGTGCCGTGTGCCGTGAGGGAGAGAGAGAGAGAGAGCTAGCCCGTGGGTCTCTCCTCCGTTTGCATGTGTGCCTGTCCTCGGTGGTGAAGATGGCAGTGTGTGTGTGTATCAGCTACGGTGGTGGTGCTGTGTTGTGGTCGTGTGGTGTGTATGGTGCTGTGTTGTGTCTCCGTGTGCTGTGATGTGTGTGGTGGTGTAGGTACATGATATGTTAGCCGAGAGAGAGAGGCAAGCTGGGTTGGTGTGGTGCATGGGTGTGTGAGTTGTGGCTGTCCATGGCTGGACTGCCGTGAGTGGTGTGTTTTTTTTCTTCTCCTGGGTGTGTGAAACTACCAATCTGTATGCATGTGTGTGTCACCACCGTGGGTGTGTGTTTCACCACCCTTCCCCTCTCTCTCTACCCATGTGTCTGTGTGTGTTCTATATGCCCCTAACCCGTGTATCTCTCCCTCTGCCTGTGTTGTGTATCCTCCTCCCCGTGAGTGTGTATGGTGTGTCTTTTTATTTTTTCATCCTCTTGTCCCACCTCCCCCATGATCAATTATATTCTCCATCAGCACAATTCATGATTCTTCCACCACCATTTTCTTTCTTTTGTTTTCTTTTTTTGGTTTATTGCCCACCAAATTCTACCACTCCACCACACACTCAACATCTTTTTCTTTTTTTGTTTTTATTTTATTTTCTAAACCACCCCACCCTCTTTTGTTGATTCCCTTTGTCCCCATTTTTTATTTCTTTTTATTGATTTTCAAAATTTTTTTTTTATGTTTTATTTATATTTTCCCTTTTTTTGTGTTTTTATCATTTTTTATATCATATGCCAATTTATACAAACACACTTAAAACACACAAAATTATAAAAATATAAAGTCAAAATAAAAATATTTTAATTTGATCAAAATGAGTGAGTTTTGGGATTAAAATTTCAATTTGATTTTTTTTGGTGAGAGTGGTCAAAATAAAGTGCCCAAGTCTTAGGGCTGGTCAAAATGGGGTGTCTACACTCGTCGTCGACTGTCTTTTTGCTTATAACATAATCCTTGGACGCATGACTCTCAACGTTTTCCAAGTTGTCACCTCCACATACCATCTAGCCATGAAATTCTTGACCGACCTCGAGGTCGGCACCGTGAGGGGCGAGCAAACGATGGCCAGAGAATGCTACGTCGCCTCACTAAAGGAGGTCAAGATGAAGGAGGCTATGATCATCGAAGGTCTCGACGTCAGAGACGAGGAATAGTTAGTCAGAGGGGAACCAGTGGAGGAACTTGTCGAAGTGCCTATCGATCCTACCAACTCAGGCAAAACAGCCAGGATCGGCAGCCAACTATCCTCTCAGGCCAAGGCCGATCTCACAGCTCTTTTAGCTGAGCACAACAATGTCTTTGCATGGACCAATTCAGACATGCCAGGTATCAATCCTTCTTTCATCACTCATCGTCTCAGGATTGAGCCCCACTTCTGACCTTTTCGACAGAGGCAACGTATTTTTCACCTGGAACGCAATACCCTCATCGCCTCTGAGGTGGACAAACTAATGAAGACATAGTTCATCAAAAACGTGGACTACCCCAGGTGGCTGTCCAACGTAGTCTTGGTCCGCAAAAATAATAGTAAATGGCGACTTTGCGTCGACTATTCTGACCTCAATCGGGCTTGCCCCAAAGGTAGTTATCCCCTCCCCCAGATAGATCTACTGGTCAACGCAATTGCCGGACATCAGATGCTTAGCTTTATGGATGCCTTCTCCGACTATAATCAAATCCTAATGCACTCGGCTGACCTGGAACACACCTTCTTCATCACGGACAGAGGAACTTATTACTGTCGTGTTATGCCATTTGGTTTGAAAAATGCCGGAGCAACTTACCAACGCCTGGTTAATGCTGTCTTTCAATACCAAATAGGTCGGAACATGGAAGTCTACGTCGATAACATGCAAGTCAAGAGTAAACTCTCCTCCGATCACTTGGCAGACCTGCGAGAGACCTTCGAAATCTTACGCAAATATCAGATAAAGTTGAATCCTGAGAAGTACGCCTTCGGCGTAGGTTTTGGGAAGTTCTTGGGCTTCATGGTTAGCCAACGGGGCATTGAGGCTAACCTCGAAAAGATCAAGGCCCTGATAGAAATGTGGTCTCCCAGAACGGTCAAGGAGGTTCAACGGCTCACCGGCAGAGTTGCCGCCTTTAACCGCTTTATTTCCCAGGCAACCGACAAGTGTCTTCCATTTTTTAAAGTCCTCTGACAGGCGTTCGAATGGAGCACCGAATCCGAGGAGGCTTTTCAACAACTGAAGCAGTGCATGGCCAACCCTCTCCTCCTCTCTCAAGTGCTACCAGGTGAAACTCTCTTCCTCTACTTAGCTATGTCAAACACTGCGGTCAGTGCTGCCCTCATCAGGAAAGACGACTTAGTATAATGTCCAGTCTACTACATTAGCCACGCTTTGGGAGGGGGGGTAGAACAGAACTACCCTCTGCTGGAAAAAATGGCCCTCGCCTTGGTCATAGCCTCCAGACGCCTCCGACCTTATTTCCAAGCTTACTCCATAGTGGTTCTCACTGACCAGCCATTGAAAAAGGTCATGCAACAACCAAAATCGTCAGGCAGACTTATGCCATGGTTCGTTGAGCTAAGTCAATTTGAAATCTCTTATTGACCTCGAACAGCGATCAAAGGTCAGGCTGTCGCTGATTTTATCTTGGAATTCACCGATCTCACTCCGAACGTGTCCCCTCTACTAGCACGTTGCACCACTGATGCAGAAGAACCCCACTCCTGGACCCTCAGTGTTGAAGGTTAATCCCGCAAAAAGGGTAGTGGAGCTGGTCTAATCCTCATCACTCCATAGGGTGAGTACTTCAAGTGTGCCCTTCGTTTCCTGTTCGATGCAAGCAATAATGAGGCCGAATATGAGGCCTTGATAGCAAGTCTTCGACTAGCCAGAGACATTGGTGTAAGCCATATCTAAGTATTCAGTGATTTCCAATTGATTGTCAGACAGATTACTGGGGAGTTCGACGCAAAGGAAGAGACGATGCGAGCATAGAGGGACATTGCCCTTCCTCTTGTCCGCCTCTTCAATACTTTCCAGATCAAACACATCCCTAGGTCAGAAAACTCCAAGGCGGACGAAATGGCTCAATTAGCCTCAGCTGACCAGTCAGACTTCAGCCATGGCATCCGAATTGGCCAGTAATATTTTCCACACGTTGGGTATAAGCTAACCTGGCGCCACCTCCAACCGGTTCAGCACATCCACCACTATTTGTGGGAGCGGCAACCTCAGCCCCCCCTTGCAACACCTCCTCGTACAGCGTGAACTCCATCAGACGTGCATCCGACGCCCTTTCCTTGGGCATTGACAACTTTAACTCTATTTTCGCAGGAATCTGGTACTTCTTACACACCTCCTCCAACTCCTCTGTTGTAAACGTCGATTTGTCAGCCTTGGTGTGCCAGTGGTCAGGTCCCACTTGGCTAATCAGCCTCGCGACCACGATCATTGTGGACGGACGAGGTCGCACTGCTTGCTCCGCCTTTCTTTCCTCCCGCTTCTCCGTCCTATATTTCATGGCTGGCGCTTCGTCTCGAGCTATCTCTTTTACGTTTCTGTATATTGCTTCGGACGCAGGCGTAAGGAAGTTTGCAAACTTTTGGAGGGGAGTGTCACACGAAACGAATGAGGTCAAGTTTGGGATGTGTTGGTTTTTCGTAATGAGATATGTAAAACGGATAACTCCGAATGCCCACAGCTTGCCTATTTTCCAAGGATCAAGGTTAAATTTCGTAAGTTTAAAAATTTCAAAAATTACAACCCCCGCCTTTTTCATGTCCTATCCTAGTCCTAACCTTTCGCTTCCTACTAACGCATCACCTCCCTCACCATTGGTTTAGACCATACCACGTGTATAATCACGATTCCTCATCCATTTTCCCTTCTCCGTCTATTCCGTTTCACATCATCACGTGTCTCATCGCTCCTCGAGGCCTACGCGTCGCCACCACCTCTTGCTCGACCCCCCTTTGCGGTTGGCTCTCCTCTCGGTCGGTCTTAGTGTTCGATCCCCTTCGCGGTTGGCCCACCTCTCGATCGGTCTCCGCACCTGACCCCCCTTCGAGGTCGGCTCTCCTTTGGGTCAGTTTCCGCGCTCGACCCCCTTTGTGGTCGGCTCTCCTCTTGGTCGGTCTCCGCGCTCGACCCCCTTTGTGGTCGGCTCTCCTCTCGGTCGGTCTCCGCGCTTGACCCCCTTTGCGGTCGGTTCACCTCTCGGTTGGTCCTCTCGCTTGGCCCCACACACCCCCCATTTTTCTTCTTATTTCCTTCGTTAGACTAAAGCTGCACTTGGAAATAGAGGACTACTGACATCGGTGGGCCCACAAAGGCTTTTGGCCCACCACTTAGAGCCCAATTCACGGTTCAAACACTAAATTCCAACACCATTGAGAACCCAACGTTGAACTAGGAACCAATGACATCTAAACACCTGTCAAGAAGGGAACCAGCCATGTAAACAGACAAAGATCCTGCAGAGTTATTACACCACACATCAGCCATTAATGAGGGTTCTACAGCATTAAATGCGATAACCTCTTCACGTCGGAATGGGCAGCCTCACCGTGAACAATGTAAGCTAGAGTATAGACTTTCGGCCAACACGACAAGTCGGAGTGGACAAGGAAATGATGAACAAAGGATATAAGGAGGCTTTCAAGACACATCAAAGGTTAAGTTTTCTATTCTTATTCTCTCATTCTCTCTACACCGTCAATCTCCTCTCTTCTAATTTGATCGTCGGAGGGTCCGCTGGGGGACTCCCGTTCCTGTTGGACATTTTTGCAAGCACACCGGCGAGCTCAGTGACCGGTGAAAGGTGTAGGAAGCGTGGGTCTGCCCGACTCGCCCTCCCTTGGATCAGCAACATCATCAGAAATGATTGACAATTACAATGAAACATTCATATATATCATGAGTGTAATGAAGTTATGGAAATAGGGGAGCTTATCAAATGCAGATTACCAAATAAGTTGATCACAAATCTTGAATAGGAATTGAAATTCAAAACATGGAAGACATACAATGATGAATTATGAATCGAACCCAGTAGAAATCTTTTTCCAGATCTGATACAAAGATTATTCAAATTACGAAGAAATGAAGAAATTAAACAAATGAGAGCGATGATAATCTAAAATTAAATCAATTAAAAAAAAAACAAGAGAACAATTGAATGAATGAAGTAACCTTCAGATCAACAAAGGAGGAGGATATATTCAGGATCTGCAAATTGTGGATCTTAGATTTGCTAATATAAGTTGGGTATATGTGTGCATGCATGTAACGTAAGTATGTATATATGTGGTTTTGTTGAGAGAGAGAGAGAGAGAGAGAGAGAGAGAGAGATTATTGGCGGTGTCAGCTAGAAGATCCGGGCGGCGTAGAGAGTCGCATCCTGACGCGCTGCCCTCGGCCGTTCACTTTTGTGTAGCGGTCTTTGGAAGAAGAAGCATGGTGGCTAGCAGAGGTGATGAAATTAGGGTTAGGGTGAGAGGGTTAAGGATGAGGGTAGAAATGAAATTTTATTTTTGGACAAAATTGGAATTAATTTTTTTTTTTTGAAAGAATGGGGGTCCAAAGTAAATAGGTAGGTGCTAATAGCAGCCCTCCTTTCCCATATCATTCATGTAACGTCCCCAAAATAATACAATAAAAATAACCCAAAGCATAAATAACAACGACATAAATCTGAGTGTAAAGTTCTTTCATTTCATAGCGTTAATAGTACAAAGAGTTTAACAGAAATAAATGCCTTTAGGCTTACACCTTTCCAAGCCTTGGCTTGGTTACAACAAAAGTAAGACTAGCTCATACAATTTTAGCCCTAGGCTATACAAAAATAAAACTAAACAAAGAAGTTCTTACTTCCCAAAAATCCCTCCAATGCTATTGCTTTGGTAGAGGCATGCCATCAATACCTGAAAACGTTTTTCCCAAATAGGGTGAGCCACAACCCAGTAAGAATAATCTAACACAATATATAAGATTTAATAAAGGTATAAGTACAATATGCATAAACAATACTCGTGATAAAAATATCCACATTTTTATATAGTTATAAGATACCAAATCCAATTCTTAATCCATTTCCATTCGATTCATTTCATTACATGAGCCAATTTCATCATATCTCAATAACCAAATGAGACTACAACTTATTAGTTCTATAATCACATCATCAACATATAAACACTTTAAACTGCAATTTTACATATATTTCATCTGCGGGATCGACACCTATGTATAATTTTAATTTGCCATTTTACAGATATTTCGTCCGCGAGATCAGCACCCATGTATAATTTCGGGACTTTCACCTAGGACACTTTGACCAACTTAATTATAATGGAGTTTATCCCCTTTCTCCTCCCAAACAATGGAGTCCATCCCCTTTCTCCTCCCAAACAATCATACATATACAATGTATTTAAGCATAGTCATGTTCAATGACAACCAACAAGAGATTAATTTCAATTTACCTAATCCTCTTGTAATTTCTACAACAATCATGACTATCCTCTACCGATAGCCCAACACAGTTATTTCTAAATAGATATACAATCTCAAGACAGTAGTTTATTCAAAAAATTTCCAAAGGTATGAGATAATACTTATCAAACCCCATCATTTATATCACTAATCGACAAATTTCACATTTTTAATGTCAATTCAATTATTCATCCAAATTAACATTTTGATCCCATTAGGGCAAATCCCCATTTTTTTTCCTTCCAAATATCAACCCATGTACCAAAATCAACCATTTAAACACAATATGGTCTCATATTCAAACCCCAAACCTACTTATTCCACATCCCTCAAAAACCCCTCTTTTCATCTTATATCCCAAACCCTAGGTTTGTCCATAATACTCCCAAAATCACCATTGTTACACAATATACAGATAACTAAGTTAAAAACCATAACAAAGTGTAGAAAAATCCCTATCTCAAGAAGAGAAGACGAGCAAAACAAGGTTAAAACTCCAAAGACACCGAAATCCAAGTTTGTTCGGATCAAAATGAAGATTTTGAAGCACTCTACCTTTTTCTCAAAGGCACTAGGGTGAAGAGATCAACGAATCTAGATGAAATAGAAGAGAGAAGGTGAGTTTTAGAAAAGAAACTCAAGATTTAGGTTTTTGGAAAGTTTTAGAAAGAGAGAGAAATGAAAAAGTGATACAAAATGTCATTTTCACGGACTGTTATACACGCAGCCCGCTCGAGCGTGGAAAGCGACGCTCGAACATCAGACACAAAGTTCCGCTCGAGCGTGAAAAGTTACGCTCGAGTGTGGAATACACACTTCCAGAAGTATTGCAGATGAAGGACCCCGCTCGAGTGCAAGACTGGACGCTCAAGTGTAAAAAACACCGCTCGAGCGTCGAACACACTCTCCCAGTATTTGTAGGTTTGCAAAAATACTGAGAGTTGACAAATCCCGCTCAAGTGCAAGAATGGTTGCTCGAGCGGAGATGCAAAATTTGTGAAGCTCGCTTGAGCGCAAGAATGCCCGCTTGAGCAGAAGAGCCAAAATCTGGGTATCACAGGTTTGGAGAAACAAGCAACCAACCTGTTTCAAACGCACAATTACAACCCGAAAACCAAAATAGAGGGGAGACAAGTGAAACAAGATATGAATAACCACTCAAAACCATACGGACCCAAGTCCAGAATACGACAAGTGACGGGTCAAAATCAGAATCACTATGACTCAAAGGTCTCATAATCCCTAACACTTCATTTGGATGTAAGGGTTTGGTATGAAAAGAAAAGAAAAGGGTGAGAATGAGAAACTTCTTACTTGTTTGGATGGTTAATTATGGTGAGAAATGGTAAAAAAAGGACTCTCACCAAACCTGAGTTTTGTTTTTCACCAAAATGGTGAGATTTTGTGAGGAAAAAAAATTTGGTTTAATGAAACTTTTTTAAAATATTAAAATTACTTTATGAAAAAATATATCTCATTAATATGTGAGGTTATTTTAGTAAAATGAAATAACTCTATTATTTCTTTTCTCTTATTTACTTTGGGTAATTCTATTTCCAAACACCAAAATCTCTCACTCTACATCCTCTCTTAATACACACGCCAACTAATTTTAAATTTTGTAATTTTACTTAATACACAACTTTTTTTGCCAAAAATATCCATCTCTTTAACATTGAAACCCTAAACCAACACCCATTACTACCCATCGATCACTACCGCCTTATACTTACCGAAAAGCAACTGAAGCACCATATGGGTTCCAATATACCCAGCACCACCAGTCACAAGTATGTTTTGCGCCGTAACTACATAAACCCAATTCACATATAGTTATATATCTTTGTGTCTATATAAAGAGAGAGTAATTTAAGACTTTAGACATTTTGGATCTAATGACAATTGTGTCTTTTGTTATCCAAAAGACAACCTAAGAGGGGGGTGAATTAGGTTTTTACAAATAAAATAATAATACCTTAATAAAAATTATGACTAGCACAATAGATAAATATAGTTAATGAAATAAAAATAATTAAAACAAGTGTTCTAACAACTATGTCAATTAATGATTTTAGCACAATAAAAATGTGAAATATAGTTATGGCAATTTAAATAAAATAAAGAGATAAGGGAGAGAGAGGCAAACAAATTTATAGTGGTTCGGTTTCAACTCGGCCTACGTCCACTCCTCAAGCTTCACTTGAGATTTTCCACTATTCTCTAGTTTCACAGGGTGCTAGCAACCTTTTCATAGATGGAGCAATCCTCTACAGATTTTACACAGACTTTCTAAGTTCAAAAAACACTGAGAGTACTTGTTGGCTTATTTTTCCTACGAAGGAAAATATCATAAATGAGAGCGTGCCAGCAAGAATTGAAAAATCCTTACAGATTAAATTCAAGCCAATTATCAAGCGATTGTGTTGACGGTTTTTTGCCTCAATGAAGAGGACTTCAAAATTGCCAAATGTAGAGAAAAGAAAAATTAAAAGAAGAATAAGGGAGACGGAGAAAGACGATTGAGTGAACAATCAAAGTAATAATTACTTACCTCTACTCCTATGCTTCGAAAAGGAAGTACATAAAATGCTTTGAAAATGAATTGCTGAAAATAAATGCTTCGAAATATAAATTTATGTTAAACTACTCCTAAGATAAGGAAAATGACAAGAAATATTGAAATCAATTGTCTTTGATTATGAATTCTGGATCTCTTATAATGTAGCCATGAATGGCTATTTATAGACAAATATTTGTAGGAAAAAACTTCTAGCAATAACTACCCAATAACCACCAAAAACTACCCACTCTTCCATCTCCATTCCCACAATGCCACATATCCCTCCATGTCTTCATAACTTCCTTTAACCTCCAATTCATGCTCTATGTTCTCCACTTTATTCTCCATCATCTTTTCAGATTTTATAACTTCTCATAACTTCCAAATGAGTAGGAGGATGCCACATGTCCTGGAATTATATAAATAATAAATAATAATAAAATTGTAGATTTATGGTGCCAACAGTACTACACTCTTACATGATTGAAAAGAAGGTGTTTTTGCTTTCACAGAAAGCTACAAGAATTATCTCTCAAAGATAGATATAAAAATGAGACTCTAATTTTTCTGTAATCCTCACACAGGAAAGATGGGTTTAAAGCTATACGACTTAATGTATAATTTCTGAGAGAGAATGTAAACAAAAATTGAAGAACACTTCTCAGAAAAATTTTTAGAGAATAAATGAGAGTGATTTTAGATCAAAGAATATTTTTTGGTTTCTGTAACTTGTTTGTGGTTGCTGTAAATTGTTCACATCAGAGGCTTTGGTATATATAATGAAACTTATAGCCGTTGTATTCATTTGAATATCTTCCACTCCATCATTACTAATTTGAATATTTTCCATTTGAACCTTTTGGCCTGTTGCTGTGTTGGGCTGTTTGAACTTTTGTTTTGGGCTGTTTGAACCTCTGATTTAATTAAATATTAAATACATTTTAACAACATTTAGGATAACAGTTTTAGGTAAGAAATAATAGGACAAAATAAATTTTGATTTTATTTTTCTCTTTCAAATAAATCATCAAAATAAAATTTGATTCTATTTTTCTCTTCCAAATAAATTAAAAACATAATTAAATAAATCAACAAAATAAATAAGTCTAACAACCTTGATCAAGATTTAACAATTTGTAAAGTAATCCAGAAACTTTATTGAAAAAAAATTTGGGAAAAAGATAAACATAGTGGATTGGGTTAGACTTTGGACTCGTCTAGAATTTGGTTCTCAAATGCTCCTCCTAGATGAAGAAGAAGAAGAAAAAGAAGACCAGAGAGAGAGAGAGAGAGAGAGGGGGGATGGCGGTTTTGCGATAAGAAGTTATAGTGGAGTTGATGGCGGCGGCGGCGGCAATAGTGGTGGGCGGTGGCTACGGTTAGGGTTAAGAAACTAGAGTTTTGGTGGAAAAGATAAGGACACTTTAGTAATTTTTTTTTAGGACAAAATTGTAATAATAAAAAAATCATTAAGGGTGTGTTTGATTGAACAAACTGGATAAAAGGGGATTAGAATCCATCGGACTTAAATCTTGGGACTGTGAATCTCCCGGATTATTTGGTTGGATTGGATGTGTATCCCATATTTGTTTTTTCATGGGATTAGATATCTGGAAATGACTATTTTTAGTGAATCCAATGTTTGGTTGGACGGACTGAATAAGATAAATGAACAAAATATTATTTTATTCTTTTTTAATTGATTACTAAGTAATAGCAATATTAAACATATCTTTAAAATTTTAATTATTTTTAGCTAGATTAAATAAAATTTTATTTTATTTTATTTTTTACACAATTAAATAAATTTATTTTTTAAAAATTAAATAAATAAAATATCAATAAAAATATATGTTATTTTTTAATTAAAATTTTAAATAAATTTATTCTTAAAATAATAATAATTAAACAATGAAATTAAATAAAACATCTATTAAAATTTAAATAATGAAATTAAATAAAATATAAACAAAATTTTAAAATAAAACATCAATAAAATATTATTTTAAAAAATTAAATAAATAAAACATCAATAAAAAGTTAAACAAAATTATTTTATTTTTACATTGAGACATTTAAATTTTATTGAATTTTACTAAATATAATGCATAATTAAATAGTAGAGGGTCAAAATGGTCATTTCACATTCTAATCCCAACAATAAATAGTCCAATGAAAATTGTCCCATACTCCCCCTAGGATAATAGAATCCCCCATATGGGAGATAAGAAGTCCGGTCGAACTTCACGTCCGGCGGACTGAAAAAAAAAAAAAAAAACGCCGGATAAAAAGCTTCTCCTGGATTATAATTCCACCAGTGGATAGTCCCCCCATTATCCCCCCAATCAAACACACCCTAAGGCTATGTTTGTTTGGGCGGACTGAATTAGGTTGGATTAGCATATTCCCATGACTAAAAGTCTTAGGACTACGAATCCTTATGCATCATATTCTATGTTTGGATTGAGTTAGGAATATAAGGAGGGATTAATAAAATATTATCTAATTCGATATTTGTTTAAGGAGATTGAAATGGATATGACATGTGATATTCAATATATTAACCATAATACCTCTATTATGGTCATTTGATAAGTTAGTCTAGACTTTGACTTAATCCCTCGATTATATCCCACCCCTTATATGGGATTGAATAGTCTATCATATGTGGGATATTATATCCAGATGGATTGTTAGTCTGTATTTCAATTTTTTAACCAAATATGGGATTAATAATTTTATTGGACTATTAATCCAATCCCAAGCATATGTCTGTCCAAACAAACATGGCCTGAGTGTATGCAAAAAGATAAGTAGGTGTGTGGAAATAAAATTTTCTATTTACTCTATTTAAATAAGATAGGTGAAAAATTACATTTATCTCTCTTTTATTCATTCAAATATGACGGTAAGAAATCATAATCATTTCAAATTTTTTTTTTCCTTATAAACCATGAACATTTCTTCTCTCTCTCCCTTCACAATCCAAACGGAGTATGCTCTGCTCTGCTCCATCTATTTCACCGCATTTTTTTTCCCCCAATTACTTGAGCTCCCTCCAAAATCAATCGCCCAAAATTTTCAAATTTCATTTCCATCCTCAAAATTTTACAGGTACATTTGTCCTTTCTAAGAGCATCTCCAACCCAATCCTCTCACCAAGAGGATGAAAATAATTTTTTTTATTCAAAAAATAAATATAGAGTATGTCACTATTCATTCAAACTCTAATCACAAATCTTCACAAGCCTTCATTTTCTTCCGCATTGGGTGTCACCGGACGTTCGCCCGGAAGTCCGGCCAGTCAATTGACCGATCAATAACATTTTTTTATTTTTTTTATATAACTTGTTGGGCATTTTTTCTTAAACATTTATCATAATTTTCTTCTCTAAAGATTTCTCTTGAAAATATTTTCATCAAAAAGTAAATAAATTTTGTTGATTAACATATATTTAATTTTGAAATTTTTGTAAAATATATTTAATATTATATTCATTTTAAACATATAATTTCACTCTTTTTAATGATGTCAATTTTTTAAAAATTAAATTTACATATTAAAAGTTATTTGTAATATAATAAATAAATATAAAATGAATAATGTTATAGAGATGATCCTTCTTTTTTCATATTCCCTTTAAATTTGAAAGATGAAACATCCATCCTCCCAAATGGAGGAGGATATAGAGGATGGGTTGGAGTGAAATTTTTTCGCAGAACCTTCTATATTTGAAGATATAGATCCTCCATGGGAGATGCTCTAAGCCTTTCATTCAAGAGAAACAACAGCCTTCATCTTAACAAGAAGAGACCATGATGAAACAGAGCATATCGAAGAAGAAGAAATACTCCATACCAACAGAACTTCCAACCCAAATCATACTCGAAATCCTCTCAAGACTCCCCATCAAAACCCTCTTCCTTTGCCAACTCATTTCCAAACACTGGCTTTCTCTCATTTCAGACCCTCACTTCGTCAATCTCCACCTCTCAAGATCACCAGTCAGCCTCTTGCTCAAACCCTTCTACCGCAACCGTGGATCGAACCAACTCCACTTGGTTGACCTCCAAACCCTCCATAAAATCCATCCCCGCGAAGCCCAATTGAAACTTAACCCCAAAATTAACTTCCCACTTCTTGGACACCAAATAGTTGACTCTTGCAATGGTTTGCTTTGCTTGTGTAATAGATCAGAAATTTTCGTATGCAATCCAATTCTGGGTGAGTACATTATCTTACCATGGACAACATATGATGGGATTAATGCTCTCGGTTTTAGTCCCAAGACTAACCAATACAAGGTGATACGGTTTTTCCTTCAACGGGTCGTTGAGTCTTTCGACCCCTTTACTGAGTTAGAGACTTATCGGGATGAGGCAAAGGCTAAGATTTACACAATTGGTGAAGGGTTGTGGAGAAACATAGGGAGTGTTCCTTACTATTTGACAAATCACTCATTCAATTCTTTTGTCAATGGAGCTCTTCATTGGCTTAATTTCGCATGTGATAGTCCCGACTTCATTTGTTGTTTTGATTTTGTGAGCGAGCAATTTCGGGTTGTTCCTGAACCTCCTGAGTTTGGTCTGCATGAGGAGTTTCCTGATCATATACGCATGGGTGTGCTACGAGATTGTCTCTCCATTTGTGATTTTTCTAGTCCCCTTCGTATCGATATATGGTTAATGAAAGATTATGGGATCAAGGAGTCTTGGACCAAAGAGTTGGTTATTGAAAATGAGATTGGTAAGAGAGGGAATTGGGGCTCTTGTGAGCCAATTATGATTCTAAAGAGTGGGAAAATCTTGATGCTTGTTAACAAGGATCTTCTCGTGTTGTATAATCATAAGTTGGGTAGTTTTAAGAAGCTAAATATTTATGGGATCAAATCAGAATTTTATGGGATTGCTCATATTCCAAGCTTTGTTTCCCTCAAGGATGTTGCCAAAGGTGAAAGCTTGATGGTACATTTCTCTCTTTTTTGTTTTGTTTTGTGAAGGTAAATTTTTGAAATTGAAATCGTTTGAGTTTTTAGTATCTATTTTGAAAGCTCTTGTAAATGTTATACTTGTAGACTGTCATGTGTTCTGTTTTAAATTTGTTTGTTATATATTTTTGTTGTCTAGTATTTCAACTTTGTTGAAATTTTTGTCTTGAACAAAATTGGCTATTTTGCAGCATTTAATTCTGCTTGAATATGTTGAAGATATGACAATTTCTTGAGGCCTAATGCTTTTATACTATTTGTTGATGAATATGTTTTTGAAGAATTTGTGACAAATTGTTAGGATGGTGTCTTGAGTTTAGAGTGGCCTTTCTGCAAGCAACACAAGCCTAATGTTTGCCAAATTAGATTCTTCCTTCTTCTTAGCTTTTTGTTACCTTTGAAGGAATCCAATGGTAATGGCCCCAACCCAATTTTTTTTTTTTTTTTTTTTTTTTTTTTTTTTTTTTTTTTGTGGTTCTAAACCCATAATAGTGTTTTTTGGGATTTCTCTGGGAACTCATTTATATAAAAAGGAATGGGTGGGTATCAGGGAAATTTTTTTTACAAATCAGCATTAAAATTTACCACGGTGATGTTATTCCCCAAAAGGAATTAAGCTTGGAAGAGCTTGGAGCAATGTGCTCTACCATCATGTTCTTTACCACGGTGAAATATTTCATGTAAAGTCTCTTTACTTTGTTTGTGTATGCATTTTGCAACGTTTCTCTTGGTTCAGAGTTTATCCCTGTTTTGCATTGCAACAGAACTGTTTTTTATTTATTTATAAATTTTTATACCCACAGTTTATCACTCGTTTTTGAAACTTTTTTTTTTTTTTTGGGTTGTTGCTTTTATACCCACAAAATATCAACTATGGCATGTTAAACAACTATTTTGTACGCTATGTTTATTGTTCCACTATTAATTTGAAGACGAGGATACAAAACAAACCTCAATTTTGGATAAATATTTATTTAACAAGGTCTTGAAACTCTTGTTGCAGTAAAAACCATTGCATGGGTGCAGAGTAGTTTGCCATTTTGCATGCAATGGAAGCTAATCTGATTCAATAAATTAGTACACATAATGTGGGTGTTTGGGAAGTGGATTTTTATGTAGGTTTTTTTAGTTGTAGGGATATTATTGGAGAAATTTTTTTTTTTGTGTTTGGGAAGATAGTTGGGTTTTTTTGTGGTTGGATGTAATGTTTGTGAGAGAAAAAGTGAAATGATTATGGGGTTGGATATGATATTTTGTTTAGATGTGTTTTTTTTGGTTTTGCAAAAAGTTCGTCTTTTAGTGGAAAAAAAAAAAAAAATCCCAAACCCAAGTTCCCAAACACCACCAATGTGTGTTTGGGAGGGAGGGAAAATTGAGTGCACACCTAACCTTTGATATAATATAAAAAGCGGTGGCCTCAAGGCTTGAACCTATAAACCTCAAGGTTATTAGACTAGGTGTTAATTAACCATTGAACCAATGGTGACTCCTAACCAGTCACAGATTTGCAAAATGATTATTCATGTTGCTGGAATAAATAGGGAACAATGACTAACTGTAAAGCATAGTAGTAACCCTGATCATTCTCTTGTATGTGTTAAAATTAATACCATATTTACATTAGATACATTGGATACATTGCATGCATTGGATGCATTGAGTTCATACATTCTTTGTATTCATGTATTTTATATTTATTAAGTACATTGTCTAGATTAGATTCATGTATCTAGTTAATTGCAAGGTTGTTTAGTTTGAACTTTTGTATAACCTTCTCTATATAAAAAGATGTAAGCCTATGGGTAAAGAATATGAATAATAAGAGAGAAAAATTCAATACAAAATAATAGTTCATTCTAGAGAGAGTTTTATCAAAAGCTAACAAAAGTGGTATCAGAGCCTTGGTTGGGTCAAGAACAAGCTGGGCGTAGAGATCGGATACGGGAAAACAAGCCCCGAACAAGAACAAACCGACGTCCATGGCGAATCCCAACAACCAAAATGTATCTACTCCTATCTTTAATGGTGAAAATTTTGATTTTTGGTATGTGAAAATGAGAACTATTTTTGTTTATACGGATCTTTGGGATCTTATTGAAAATGGGTTTGAGGAACCTGAAGATGAAGGAGCTTTGACAAATCCCCAAAAGAACCAATTAAAAGAGCAAAGGAAGAAGGATTCAAAGGCTCTTTCTTTTATTCAACAAGGAGTTTCAGAAGTAATCTTTCCAAGAATTATCAATGCAACAAAAGTGAAGGAGGCATGGGATATTCTTCAAAAAGAGTATAGAGGGAACTTGAAGGTAAGAACTATCAAACTTCAATCATTGAAAAGAGATTTTGAAAATTTAAAGATGAAGGATATGGAATTGTTGAAGGATTATTTTTTCTAGGGTTATAGAACTTGTAAACCAAATGAAAATTTATGGGGATAATATTACTAATCAAAGAGTTGTTGAGAAATTTTTTTGATAATTTTGCCGGAGAAATACAATCCTATTGTTGCTGTCATTGAAGAAACTAAAGATTTTGCTGATTTGAGTATTGAAGATTTGATGGGTTCAATTAAAACATTTGAGCAAAGGTTGAGTAGGCAATCTGAAAAGTCAATTGAAAGTGCCTTTCAATCCAAGCTTAATGTTAGTACCTCTAATTCCCAAGGAAGAGGAAGAGGAAGAAATGCAATTGGAAGAGCAAGAAATGCAAGAGGAAGAGGAATGTCTAATTTTCAAAGAAAGGAAAATGAAGAGTCCACTCAACAAAAGTGTAGAATTTGCAACCGAAGCAATCATGTTGATAAAGATTGTTGGTTTCGAGGAAAGCCAAAATGTTACAATTGTAACAAATTTGGGTATGTCAAGAAGGATTGCCAAGTCAAGAGCACTCAAAGAGCTAATTTTTCCGAGGAGCAAGAAAATGAAGGGCACATGTTCTATGCTTGTCACAAGGCATTGGATCAAAACAAGGATGTATGGTTTCTCGATAGCGGATGTCGTAATCACATGACAGGAGATGAGAGCATTTTTGTGAAAATGGATGCATCCTCCAGTTCTTATGTAAAAATGGGGAATGGTGCCTTACTCCAAACAAAAGGAAAATGTACTATTGCTATAGAAATCAAGATGGGTACAAGATTTATTTCCGATGTTCTCCTAGTTCCAGACTTGGAGCAAAATTTGCTAAGTGTTGGACAACTTATGGAGCATGGATATCTTGTTCACTTTGAAGACGATTTTTGCAAAACTTTTGACAAAGGGGGAAAAAGCCAAGTTGTAGCAAAAATCAAGATGGAGAAGATTAGAAGTTTTCCTCTCCTTTTTCGGTATAGCAAAAATGCGGCTTTGAAGATGAATGTGATTGATAATTCATGACTTTGGCATAGAAGATTTGGACACTTGAATTTTCAAAGCTTGAAGCATCTACAACAAAAGAATATAGTTTTTGGGTTGCCAACCATTCATGAAGTGTAACATATTTGTGAAGGTTGTGCACTTGGAAAGCATCACTGGGAGTCATTTCCAAAGGAGAAAGCATGGAGAGCTAAAGCACCATTGGAGCTTGTCCATACCGATGTGTGCGGACCTATGGATACACCAACTCATGGAGGTAACAAATACTTCATTATCTTTGTTGATGATTTTACTAGAATGACTTGGGTGTATTTCATGAGACAAAAGAGTGAAGTTTTCTCTATCTTTAAGAAATTTCAAAATATTGTTGAAAGACAAAGTGGTTGTTTAACGAAAGTATTGAGAAGTGGTAGAGGCGGAGAATACAAATCAAATGAGTTTATGAAATTTTGTGAAGATATTGGAATGGAAAGGCAATTGACTGTTGGGTACACTCCACAACAAAATGGTGTGGCAGAAAGGAAGAATCGAACCATAGAGGAGATGTCCAAGTCTATGCTACATGAGAAGGGGCTACCCAAAACTTTTTGGGGTGAGGCCGTGTATACAGCAGTTTACTTGATGAATAGATGTCCTACAAAAGCTCTTAATGACAAAACTCCATTTGAAGCTTGAAGTGGAAGGAAACCATCGGTGAATCACTTGAAGGTGTTTGGTTGTATTTGTTATGCTCATGTTCCAAAAGAAGTGAGGCACAAGCTTGATGAAAATAGTAAGAAATGCATCTTTGTGGGTTATAGCTCGAAATCCAAAGGCTATAGACTCTTCGGTTTGGATCAAAAGAAGGTGATTATTTGTAGAGATGTTCTCTTTGATGAGAAGACGTCTTTTGATTGGAAGGAAAAGAAAGTGCAAGATCAAAGCATTGCTTTCAATGAAGAATCAAAAAGTCCACAAGTTGAAGATGTTGCAACTCTTGAATCTCCACAAAGAGTGTCACCAATTGCTAGTTCACAATCTTCTCCAAGTTCAAGTTCAAGTTCAAGTTCTTCATCTCCAAGTTCAACTCCAAGAAATATAAGGAGTCTTAGTGATGTGTATGCAAGATGCAATTTATGCATTGTTGAACCTGAAAATTTTGAAGAGGCAATTAGAGATGAAGCATGAAAGAAAGCTAAGATGAAATTCATGTGATTGAGAAGAACAAGACTTGGGAGTTAGTGGAGAAACTAAAAGAAAAAGAAATAATTGGTGTGAAGTGGATTTTCAAAACAAAGTTCAATCCGGATGGCTCTATTCAAAAGAACAAAGCAAGACTTGTGGCAAAAGGGTATTCACAACAACCTGGAATTGATTTCCAAGAAACTTTTGCTCCTGTGGCTCGACTTTATACAATTAGAGCTATCATTGCTTTGGCAGCTCAAAAGGTTGGTTCTTGCACCAACTTGATGTAAAATCAGCATTTTTGAATGGAAAATTAGAAGAAGAGGTGTATATTGATCAACCTCAAGGCTTTGTTGTCAAAGGCAAAGAAGATAAAGTGTACAAGTTGAAGAAGGCTTTATATGGCCTAAAGCAAGCACCCCGAGCATGGTATAGTGAAAGTTGATGCTTACTTCAATGAAAAGGGTTTTCAAAGAAGCAAAAGTGAGCCAACTTTGTACATCAAGAGGCAAGGTACAACCGGTATTCTCATTGTTTCACTTTATGTTGATGATTTGGTTTTTACCGGTAGTGATGAAAATTTGATTGAAGATTTTAAAAGGGAGATGATGAAGAAATATGAAATAAGTGATTTGGGGCTATTGCATCATTTTTTAGGCATTGAAATCTATCAAAACAATGGTGGTGTTTTTATTTGCCAAAAGAAATATGCTCAAACACTTGAGAAATTTAAAATGAAGAATTGCAAAGCAATTGCTACTCCCTTGATTGTGAATGAAAAGTTGTCAAAGGAAGATGGAAGCAAAGATTATAGAAGTTTGGTTGGAAGTTTGTTGTACTTAACTTCTACAAGACCAGACATCATGTATGCTACAAATTTATTGTCTCGGTTCATGCACAGTCCAAGCCAAATTCATTTTGGGGTTGCAAAAAGAGTGTTGAGATACATTTAAGGTACACTTGATTATGGAATTTTTTATGAGAAATTTGTTGATGCAAAGTTACTTGGATTTTGTGATAGTGATTGGGCTGGATGTGTTGATGATATGAAAAGCACTTCTGGGTATGCATTTTCTCTTGGATCGGGTGTAATTTCATGGTTATCCAAGAAACAACAAACTGTGGCACAATCATTTGCTGAGGCTGAATATATTTCAGCATCATTGGCAACTACACAAGAAATTTGGCTAAGAAAGATTTTGGATGATTTTGGTGAGAAGCAAGGTGAAGCTACTCCAATTATGTGTGATAACAAGTTTGCTATTGCTATGGCAAAGAATCCCGTCTACCATTCTCGTACCAAACACATTGCTATCAAACATCATTTCATTAGAGAAGTTGTGGATGATGATGAGATTCAAATCAAGTATTGCAAGACTAAACATCAAGTTGCAGACATCTTCACCAAAGCTCTACCAAGAGACAAGTTTGAATGTTTTAGAGAAATGTTGGGTGTCACACAATATGGCATTAAGGGGGAGTGTTAAAATTAATGCCATATTTACATTAGATATATTGGATACATTGAGTTCATACATTCTTTGTATTAATATATTTTTATATTCATGTATTTTATATTTATTAAGTACATTGTCTAGATTAGATTCATGTACCTAGTTAATTGCAAGGTTGTTTAAATTCATGGATCTTATTTATTGAAGTTTTGTATAACCTTCTCTCTATAAAAGGATGTAAGCTTATGGGTAAAGAATATGAATAATAAGAGAGAAAAATTCAATACAAAATAATAATTCATTTTAAAGAGAATTTTATCAAAAGCTAACAGTATGACGACGGACATTACATATGTTGCAATTGCACTTCCCTTTTCATGAAACCCTTGATGGCTCCCTCTCCTACCAAAATGATATATTTTGTCGGCATACTGAGGCAGCTTTTTCCCTTTCCCCCACAACTGTCAATGGTTTTGTTACAATTATGCAATTTCAATCAGTCTATTTCCCTTTATTAATTTCTAAATTTTTTCCTTATATTTGCCTTGTAATTTCCCAAACTTTTTTCCCTTGTTTTCCCTTGAGTTCTTATAATTTCTTTCGTTATTTTATTAAAGTTATCTTTTCGATTCATTTGCAGTCAAACAAGTTGTGTGCCAAGTTCAAGATGAAACCATTGGCACATGAGGATTTGATGCGAGACGTGTTCTCAGGTAAAATCACGGTGAGGCACGCAATTGGTGCATCCACGAAGTATGCCATTGAGGATTGTATGCACCGGCTTATGGCTATACCCAGTTTTGTCAGTACCCCTCTATTCCAACGTTAGTGGTTAATGGTTTTACAATGGTTGGTGCTCGTTTAATTCCTATGGCTTTGATATTGAATGGTTGGGTACGTTAATAATTTATTAATTATTGGTCGGTATTTGAAAATTTAATTGGCATGATGGGTATTTTCATTTAATTTTTGGACAAAATTTAGTTGTGATTTGGGCTCAGACTAGTTTATCCCCATATCGTTCAAAAATAAATAGGCAATTTTGTTGTCATTTTAGACTAAATTACAATATTAATTCTGTTAACGGAAGATGTGAAATTACCTTAATACTCCTCTGGCCTTCTACCTTTTTTATTTTTTCTTTAAATTTATTTATTTTTTCACTTTGACATTTTATATTTTAAATTTTTTTCAATTTTCTTTTAAAGTTAATATTTGTTAAAAATTAGATAAAAAATGACACATTATCAGTTATGTGGCATAAAAATATTTTATTATATATGATTTACACCTTTAACATAAACTTAAATTCTAATATAATAATATATTTTTTATGTTGTGTAATAGTAATTATGGCATTTTTTGTCTAATTTTGAACAGAAGTTAATTTTCAGAGTAAAATAGAAAAAACTTGAATCATGAAGGGCCAAAGTAGGAAAAAAAACAAATTCAAATTTAAAGGACTAAAGTAGGAAAGTGATCAAACATAAAGGGGGAAAGTGTAATTTACTTGAAAATAAATAATAAATAAACTATAGATCTCTAGTTTTTTATTTTAATTTTTAACTTTCTAAACTAATTTTTATTTTATTATATTTTACACAAATATGTGGTGTTTTGGAAAGTTAGTAAAAAGTTAATTTTTTGACTTTTTTAATCTATTTTATCTTTTAATAAGTAAAAAATATAAGAAATAATATGATCCAAAATAGATAAAAAAAAAAGAAAAAAAGAAAAAAAAAGTAGTAAAAGCTGACTTTTTATTTGATTAGCAAAACACCCATATATATATATATATATACAAACACAGATTGTGTCAGTGAAGCACTTGGTATTTTCATTTTATTATATATATATATATGTTGGATAATCTTCACTGTATTTAAAAGATTTTAATTCTATTGTGTACAAAATAACAATTAGAATTTAAAGAAATAAAGAAAATGAGAGAATTTGTTTGATTACAAAAATCAAACTCGAAATAATAAATAAATAAATAAAACAGATTTTATTTTGTTACAAAAACAAAATTGAAATCTGATTAAATAAACAAATAAAAACAGAATAAAATTAAACAACTTACTTGGTTAATTTCTTTGAATAACTTTTCTGATCAAGTCCAGTGTTTAACACTGTGTCCTTAAGACAGATTCGTCCTCTCCATGGTGCTTTCAGAATTTGGACGTCTATCTCCCAGGATGAAATGATCTTTCAACGAATAAATGCAGCACTACAATTTATTCGTCCGTCGAACACACAAAATGTTTACACTCTTTCTTTCAGAAATAAAATGCAGCAATATGGCAGAGATCTAAAGCAGAAGAATGAGTACGAAAATTGGAGTAAAAATCCAAATGGGAGGCTGGTCTATTTATAGATGTATAAGTGGCTCTTGGTTTTGAATTAAACAGGTACTGTACCTGTTCAATTTGAATTAAACAGATACAAACAGGTTAGGCACTGTTTGGTTTGAAATTCAAACAGATTTAAATCTGTTGGGTTCAAAAACGGGAAGGGCCCTGTTTGGATGAACAATAAATCCAAACCAATTTAATTCTGTTTGAAAACGGGAAGGGCCTTGTTTGGATGAACATTAAATCCAAACCAATTTAATTTGAATTCTTTCAAATGTTTTTGGCCCAAAAAGATTAGTATTGGGCCGAACAAGCCCAGCCCAACCTCACACCACGCACCTGCGCCCAAGCCTAGGCCCAACCCAGCCCGACCGACCGGACGGACGGACGGCGGCGGCGCGCGCGCGTGGTGGTTTTTGGGTCCAATGAGTCTAGCCCATTTTGCCCATAACCTCTCCCTCTAAAACACTTGGGTACCCCTTGGGGCACACCCCAAGTACCAAACCCATGCCTTATAAACCCTCTCAAAACCTCCCACCAAATCAATGTGGGACAAGCCTTATACAAACCTTTAAGGAATTTCCACAAAAACTCCATTTCCATGGAGCATACTTTGGCTTCAATTTCCCATTCACTCGGTAATGGTTTTGAGCATATACCGCGTGAATCACAACGCGGCATAGAACGCGTTACCACTTTGACCCGTGTAAATCGATGCACGGGGCCCACCTAAAAATTAGACCAAACTTAGGAAAAAATTCTGGTTTTACCCAGAATTTTATAACCATTTCCAACAATCCCCCACATGAATGGAATTTGATGACAACGGAAATGCAACAATATGCAGACTTAACGAAAGAGTATAAGTCGAAAATATATTGCATCAGGATTGGTAGTTTTCGGCCTTGAACCTTCCCTAGTGATAACCTATCGGACTTACTGGCTAACCAATGGACGCGATGCCTTGAATTGTTCAGCCGTTTGTGTAAGCCAAGACAATAGATTTCACACAAAATATCTTCTAACACATCGTGGTTCTCACTGTTGTGTTCATTTTGGCCTTGAACGCTCCTGGTTTTCATGAGTGTTTCTAGAGAATGTAGCCTCTTTCATTCTCATAGAACCGGCCCCAGTTCAACACTCATATAGGTGATTCTTATTGTGAGTATCTCCTTATACTCGTCTTGATTTTATGCCTTAATCAAGATATAAGTAATCATTAAAAGCAAAGCTTATCCTTATACCCCTGTAGACAACATATGTTGCAGATATCACTCTCACCATAGGAATGGGTAGGAATTTTAATCCCTTGGTGATTTCTGGCGAGCCATACATAACTTAGTTGTCCCTTTGAACTTAGTTCTTGGGATCTCCAGTCATATAAGTATGGTTACCATTATGACGACTCTTATGTAATAGGCTTTAATCCCATCTCCTTTGATGAACTATACACTAGCTCTTTTGTCAAACCTTTAGTTAACGAATCCGCAATATTCTCTGTAGATTTTATATAATCTATTGAGATTATCCCGTTTGACAACAATTGCCTTACGGTATTATGTCGACGACGAATATGTCGTGACTTACCGTTATACATGTGATTCTGTGCCCTACCTATTGCAGATTGACTATCACAATGAATGCAAATAGCTGGCACAGGTTTTGGCCACATTGGAATATCTTCTAAGAAGTGACGAAGCCATTCTGCTTCTTCACCTGCTTTATCTAAAGCAATAAACTCGGATTCCATTGTGGATCGTGCGATGCAAGTTTGTTTCGTGGACTTCCAAGAAACAGCAGCGCCTCCTAGAGTAAAGACATATCCACTTGTGGATTTTGAATCTTTAGTATCCGATATCCAATTGGCATCACAATAACCTTCAAGTACTGCTGGATATCGAGTAAAGTTCAAACCATGATCACGGGTGAATCTTAGATATCTAAGAACCTGAATGATCGCTTTCCAATGGTCTTCTCCGGGGTTACTAGTGTACCTACTCAATTTACTGATAGCATAAGCTATATCAGGACGAGTACAATTCATTAGGTATATTAGGCTTCCAATGATTTGGGAGTATTTTAACTGAGACACTGCATCACCTTTATTTTTCGATAAATAAAGACTGATGTCTACAGGTGTTCTTGCTAAATTCAAATCATCCTTGATAAATTTATCAAGAATTTTCTCAATGTAATGAGATTGAGATAATGCATATCCGTCAGATGTTTTAGTAATTTTCATTCCTAATATAACATCTGCGACCCCCATATCTTTCATATCAGATCTTTTGTTAAGCATTTGCTTAGTTGATTTGATCATGTTTTGACTGCTTCCAATGATAAGCATGTCATCCACATAAAGACAAACTATGACATATCCTTGGTCAGTGTTTTTAACATAGACGCATTTGTCACATTCATTTATCTTAAACCCATTAGTAAGCATTGCATGATCAAATTTTTCATGCCATTGCTTAGGTGCTTGTTTTAATCCATAAAGGGATTTTACAAGTCGACAACCTTTCTTTTCTTGCCCTGATACAACAAACCCTTCGGGTTGCTCCATATAGATCTCTTCGTTTAGATCACCATTTAAGAAAGCTGTTTTAACATCCATTTGATGTATTTCTAAATTAAACAACGCTGCTATTGCAATAAGCATGCGAATGGATGTTATTCTTGTCACAGGGGAATATGTGTCAAAATAATCCAGACCTTCCTTTTGTCTGTAACCTTTAACTACAAGTCTTGCTTTATACTTGTCAATTGAACCATCTGCTTTCATTTTTCTCTTGAATATCCATTTATATCCAAGAGGTTTAGAACTTGGTGGAAGATCCACCAATTCCCAAGTATGATTTTGCATAATGGATTCAATTTCATTATTAACAGCCTCTTTCCATAAAGGTGCTTCAGGACCTGTCATTACTGCCTTAAAGCTTTGAGGTTCATTTTCTAACAAGTATGTCAGAAAATCTGGACCAAAGGATTTTGATGTTCTCGCTCTCTTACTTCTTCTTGGTTCATCATCAGTTAAATCCTATTGGTTGAGACCATTACTAGTCTCTTGTGTTTGATTGTCATTAGCCTCTTGACTTTGTGTACAATCATAAGTTCTTTTCTTTGAACTTAATTCCTGTCCTTTCTTGTAAGGAAAGACATGTTCAAAAAACACAGCATTCCTTGACTCTATAATAGTGTTCACATTTATATCAGGTATTTCTGATTTATAAGTCAGAAACCGATATGCACTACTATTCTGAGCATAACCAATAAACACACAATCTACTGTTTTTGGTCCAATCTTAGTCTTTTTAGGAACAGGAACTTCAACTTTTGCCAAACACCCCCACACTTTTAAGTATTTGTAGGAAGGTGGTCGACCTTTCCACAATTCATAAGGAATGCTTTCGGTTTTCTTGTGGGGTATTCTATTAAGAATATAATTAGCAGACAATATTGCTTTCCCCCACAAGTTCTGTGGTAAGCCTGAATTTAGTAACATGCCATTCATCATTTGTTGTCTATGATGTGCTTGATTCATAAATTTCAAATCCAAAAAACCAAAATAATTATGACTACACAAATCAGAATTAATGTTTTGACAAAATCATATCCTCATAAAAAATTTGCCTAAGAAACGAACAATTCAAAAACCCAATTGATTGTATACATTCTTGCAACTCATTTATAAATAAATGTCACTGTCATAAAAATATTTGTGACAGAAGAAAATTAAATTATCTCAACTAATGCAAGAAATACACCCCATATTAATAAAATGGTTTATGGTTTAACAATTTCTACTACGCAAGTAAAATAATTATTAATGACATCTCATTCAAAATAAACCAATAATCAACATAATAGATTTCTTAAATTACTTCCCAACTAAACGGAACGATATAATTACATACATCTTCATGTTTAAATTTCTCTGGTGTTTAAACACCCATTTAAAATTGATTAGAGATATTTAAATTAACCTGCTTATGTCTAAAGTTGACATAACAATTTATCATTCCAAATCACTTGAAATTATTGTTAAGAAATAACTTGAGTTGATATCATACATGCATATCAAACGCATCAAATAATGAATTAACAACATAAATCAATCATGCATGATCCCATCACTTGCATTATGAAATAAAAGGATTCTCAACTCATAAATAAAATCCAACGCATTTAAATTTTAAACTTCAAAATGACAAAACATACATTCATTTAATAAATTTGATTTGTACATAAATAAACTAATTAAATATGCATTCAAATGTTCTTGTGAATATATATATATATTTTCGACTCATGTGCAGAAATTATTCACGACTACGGATCCATACACAGAAAATAAAGAATGATTCAGAAAATCAATAAGAAAATAATCTTGCTACAAAGGTTTCTTCATAATAAAACTGAAATTTAGTTTGTAAAACTAATATATAACTCCAGAATTAAATACTTCCATGAACTATAAAAAAAAGTCAAAAGAATTAACACCTTTTCAAAAGGGTTCAAAAATTAAGTGATTTCCCAAATGAAACCATAAGTCACCTACAATATTTACAGATTGTAACCGAAACACAAAGTTACATGATTGATTAACAAAATTAATTTTCTAGTTACTAGAACCACAAAATAAATTACAATACAAAATAATTTTATTTTCTATGTTACTAAAACTAGAAAATAAAATACCACAAATTAATTTTCTAGTTACTAAAACCAAAAAATGAATTATAATACAAAATAATTTTATTTTTCTTGTTACTAAAACTAGAAAATAATATAATTTTATTTTCCTTATTACTAAAACTAGAAAATAAAATAATTTTATTTTCCTTGTTACTAAAACTTAGAAAAATAAAATACCAAAATCATATCTGATTACAAAAATCAGAAAAACACAATATAATTTTCTAGTTACCAAAACCAGAAAAATAAATTCTAGTTACTAAAACCAGAAAATAAATATAACAACAAAATAATTTTATTTTCCTTGTTACTAAAACTAGAAAAATAAAATACCAAAATAATTTTCTGTAACACCAAATAATATTCTGCAATTGTTAATGACACCAGTATATTACTACTAGTTGTCAAAGAAAAGAGACAGCATATTACTACTATCTGTCAAATAGCATAAACCACTATTTGTTTTTCCAACCAGAATATTACTTTGGAAACACAAAAAATTAAATACAATGAAGATACCAAAAATATTATGTCTTAAGATTGTTGGACAATCTTCACTGTATTTAAAAGATTTTAATTCTATTGTGTACAAAACAACAATTAGAATTTAAAGAAATAAAGAAAATGAGAGAATTTGTTTGATTACAAAAATCAAACTCGAAATAATAAATAAATAAATAAATAAAACAGATTTTATTTTGTTACAAAAACAAAATTGAAATCTGATTAAATAAACAAATAAAAACAGAATAAAATTAAACAACTTACTTGGTTAATTTCTTTGAATAACTTTTTTGATCAAGTCCAGTGTTTAACACTGTGTCCTTAAGACAGATTCGTCCTCTCCACGGTACTTTCAGAATTTGGACGTCTATCTCCCAGGATGAAATGATCTTTCAACGAATAAATGCAGCACTACAATTTATTCGTCCGTCGAACACACAAAATGTTTACACTCTTTCTTTCAGAAATAAAATGCAGCAATATGGCAGAGATCTAAAGCAGAAGAAGGAGTACGAAAATTGGAGTAAAAATCCAAATGGGAGGCTGGTCTATTTATAGATGTATAGGTGGCTCTTGGTTTTGAATTAAACAGGTACTGTACCTGTTCAATTTGAATTAAACAGATACAAACAGGTTAGGCACTGTTTGGTTTGAAATTCAAACAGATTTAAATCTGTTGGGTTCAAAAACGAGAAGGGCCCTGTTTGGATGAACAATAAATCCAAACCAGTTTAATTCTGTTTGAAAACGGGAAAGGCCTTGTTTGGATGAACATTAAATCCAAACCAATTTAATTTGAATTCTTTCAAATGTTTTTGCCCCAAAAAGATTAGTATTGGGCCGAACAAGCCCAACCCAACCTCACACCACGCACCTGCGCCCAAGCCTGACCGACCAGACGGCAGCGGCGCGCGTGGTGGTTTTTGGGTCCAATGGGTCTAGCCCATTTTACCCATAACCTCTCCCTCTAAAACACTTGGGTACCCCTTGGGGCACACCCCAAGTACCAAACCCATGCCTTATAAACCCTCTCAAAACCTCCCACCAAATCAATGTGGGACAAGCCTTATACAAACCTTTAAGGAATTTCCACAAAAACTCCATTTCCATGGAGCATACTTTGGCTTCAATTTCCCATTCACTCGGTAATGGTTTTGAGCAACCAAATATACCACGTGAATCACAACGCGGCATAGAACGCGTTACCACCTTGACCCGTGTAAATCGATGCACGGGGCCCACCTAAAAATTAGACCAAACTTAGGAAAAAATTCTGGTTTTACCCAGAATTTTATAACTATTTCCAACAGTATATATATATCTATAGATACACAATGTATATACACTACATACAGACTGGAACACCAATATATAGATACTAGAAAACAGAAACACATGTATAGGAATAATATATATGTAAAAACATTGAAAGCAGCCTCCCCCTTAGATCATTTGACTCTGATCTGCAAGGCTAGTTTAATAACTACAAGACTTTGACAATGCAGCATACAGAAAATCCTCCATGGCTTTGGCTGAAGACCCCTTGAACCCTTTCTCATCATTCTTGGCATTGTTAAGCATCTCCATAACCTCACAAGCTTTGTTTTTCATGTCTTGCCCTTTAATTGATCCACTCATCACCAAATCAATCTTTTTCACTATGTCTTTATGATTAACCTCTCCGCTCCCACTTGCCACCCCAACACAGAGTCCCATCTCTTCCTCCAACATCTTGGCATTGAAGTTTTGCTCTGCCCCCATCGGCCACGAAAGCATTGGGACTCCATTGCTGAGAGCTTCGAGCACTGAATTCCATCCACAGTGGGTTAAAAACACACACACAGATTTATGGGACATAATTTCCAACTGAGGTGCCCATTGTTGCACTAGCAGCCCTTTGTTGCTATCTTGAATACGCCTCTCAAAGCCTCTCGGCAACCATTCTCCATCATTATGGTCATGATCTGTGACTGAGTTCGATGGTGGCCTAACCACCCAAATGAAATTTTTGTCACAAGCTTCCAAAGCCATGGCCAACTGGATTGTTTGTGATGGTGATGGTGCACTTTGTGACCCAAACGCCACATAAAGAACTGAATTTGCAGGCTTCGAATCAAGCCATTTCATGCAAAGATGCATTGTGGCTTCAGCGTCATCACCAGCACGAGCTTTGCTTCCCAAGGAAGACAGAATAGGCCCAACTGGCCATACGGAACAGCCAATTTGCTGCCTAAAATACTCCATCCCAACATTGTCAATCTCCTCCATGGTGTTGAACAAAATCCCATCACTCTCCAACCAATCTCGAAACATATCTTGTGAAAATGAGCACCACGAATCACCGGGCACCGCTACTTGAAAATGTTCTGGTAACTGTTTGGTGTGAATCCGGTGACCTTTGCGGAAGCCCGGCAAAGGAAACTCCTCGGAATTCACTTTCTTGTAAGGAAGGTGTAGCCATAAAGAGTGAAAAGCAGCCATGCCATAGCCTCCACCAGCATTGAATATAGCATGAAATGCACCGAATTCATGAGCAATTTTGGCAGACCATCCGAAGAACATGTCGGAAATAATGCAAAGTGGTGGGCGGCCATGTTCGAGGACAAGGCCAGAGATGAGGTCTCGGAAGGCGGGCTCGAGAGCGGGAGAGATGACGATGAGGTGGATGAGGAGAGGGAGAGGGAGAGAGTCGGTGTTTTCGGAGTCTGGAGGGAGGCCGTGGTCGGAGCTGTTGAATGGGATTTCAAGAAGGCGAATGGATGAGTTTGGGGGGATCGCAGGTCGAAGTTTCTTGATGTTGAGTCGAGTGTTCACAAAGGTTATGGTGTATCCATTTTTCTTTTCTAACTCAAGTGCTAATGCTAAGAAAGGGATGATATGGCCTTGTGCCATAAATGGGAACATCATTATGTTTTCTTTTCTTTCTGTCATTTCTCTTTTGAGAGAGAGAGAGAGAGAGACAGTGAGAAAGAGAATGGAGTGGATGGTTTTTGGACATTCCACAAGGCTGTATTTATAGGGCTCGAAACTTTGATTCTAGGGTTTTCATGGGGAAGCCATTAATATCGATGTTCTCATTAATTTACATTTGCATACGCGTGCCAAAGTAAACTATTGACATGGTTTTCAACTATAACGGCAAGAAAATGAGTAGGAAAATGGTTTTGAAGTTCACGTTTTAGATTCAGTTTTAAAATTTAGTAATATGTGAAAGAGATGATTAGTTGTTTATAAGGGAACAAAAAAAAAAAAAAGAGACCGCGAATTGACTTAAATATTCTAGTAGATTATCATATTATTTCATTTGAAAAATGAAAATAACTTTGAGTTAGACTAACACAACTTTTTACTATCTTAAAAAAATATATTTAAAAAGAAAAAACTAATAAAAAAATCTATGTATGTATATCATTACTACCAACTCATCTAAAAATTATACCGCGCGTGTATTAGTTTAACTTGTTAAAGAGATATGAATAAATTTAGTATTTAAATTATATCCCCAACACGCTCTCTCGCGTGTGGTTTGATTCTATTTCGTAAGCTAGGCAAACACGTACGCATGCAAATATTTTTTTTTATTATCGGGTAGTAAATGATCGAAGACATGACATATTGTCTACTCTAATATTATATTGAAATGTTAATTGTGAACTTATTTAAAAGTTTAATTAGAAAGAATGATAACTTTAATTATATTATATTTTTAACACAGCATATTATTACTTCTTAATTGTGCTAGAAATACACTAAAATTTCACAGATTGATTCATAAATACAAGACAAAATGATAGCCCCACCTCTTTGTCTTGCATCTATAATTGAGTATGTGAACATTTTCAGTGTGCTTGACATTTTGATTACTTCTAGATACAATCAAAGGTTAAGTAAATCACATTAAAATAGCACAAAATACATTAACAAATATTAGGTCAAGTTTGGCATAACCTAAATAATATAAAAAGTCAAAAAGTCACTATCCTATTTAAGTCACATCATCTTATTTAAATCACATCACCTCTCTAACACATCATATCAAACCTAACCCAAACCCAACCCAACCCATATAAGCCAATAAGTCAAAAAGTGCACCTTTTTAGAACATCCTAAACCAACCCTAAGGTGTGACATTCCATCATAAATATTATAGTTTTAGACAGTAATTGTTAAAACTAATAGTCTGGGGTAAACTAACCTAAGGATAATCCCAATTCCAAGGTAAGTGGCCGAACGGTAAAGCTTAGAGGATAAAATCTAAATGTCTCAAGTTCGAGCCACATCTTAGGGTCACTGGAGGTTTGTCCGGCCGTTAACTTTAGGGCCTCAAGATTAGTTGAGATGCGTGAAAGTTGAAAAAAAAAAAAAAAAAGGATAATCCCACCCAAATATATGTAGAGAGAGTTTTAAATAAAGAGACTTCTTGTTAGTTTATATCATTTGAAGTGCAAGAATATTTAAGTGGAGTGCAAATAAGCCTCCTAAAATTAATATCTCACATCCATAACACAAATCTATTACTAATAGTTTAAAAGACAAATTATGATGGTAGTCTTATATTTTATTCATTATATTATTTTAGTTTTTATATTTTTAATTGGCTTAATTTTGATCATGAATTTATAATTTTATCTTAATTTGCTCCAATTAATTACAACTCTTATCATTTTTTTTTATTTATAAAAAATACGTATATAAGTGTCATCACATGCCATATTTTTAATGAAAAAATTATAAACTATTCAACTCAGTTAATCTCAACAAATTTAATGATAATTTTTTTTAAAAAAATACTAATGATATTATTAATTAAATTAAATTAAAATAAAATATAAAATTAAAGGTAAAAATTAAGTCAATTGAAACTGTAAAAATTAAGATGACATAAAGTATAGAACATAAGAACCACCGATTGAAAAAGTATAATTAGGATACATGTTATATAAAAGATAAGGTAAAGTAATGTAGCCAATGGTGGCCTAGTTTAAAAAGTAATGTATGGTTGACTCATAAGTAGGAGTATTATGGTATCCCCATCCAACAAGGTAGGTCCACCATTGGTTACATTATTTTATCACGGGTGTAATTTGCCTAGTTTAAAAGTATTATTAGGATACATGTTATATAAAAAAAGGGTAAATTACACTGACACCCCTGAAGTTTAGATTTACTACAGTTTTCCTCCTCATCTTTTAGAAATTGCATCTCCCCCTTGAGATTTAAAGTTTCATTACAGATTTCCCCTCTCAGCAATTTAATTTTTTTAAATACCAAATTTGCCCTTATTGGGTAAATTACATTGATACCCTTCACATTTTAGAAATTACAATTCCCTCCCTAAGGTCTAAAGTAGTATTACCAATTGCCCCCTCGGTTAGTATTAGTTGGAAAAAAATTCATTGAAAAAAAAATTAATTGGAAAAAAAATTATTTGAAAAAAAAAATTAATTGAAAAAAAAATTGTCGGTAAAATTTTTAAATTTTTGTTTAAAAACCAACGTAAACTCATTTTTTGAATTTACGTTTTTCCTCAAATTTACAAACTGAGACAACCATTTATAAACCAAAAAAATTATTAAACAAGTTTTTATGACAGTTTTTAAAATTTTTATAAATATAAATTGAAAACTAAAAACGAAATGGTTACCAAACAGGTCTCAGATGGTAAAAATGTCATAAAATTAACAAATAATTAAATAAGTTACCAACGTAAGAAATGACTTATCAAAAGATTCTTAGGCTATGTATAGTTTGATTTTTAGAATTTTTTTTTTAAATTAAAAATTAATTTGGTTAAGAAATAAAAAATAATAATAATTATCATTTAAGGGTAAAAAATAATTATCATTTTAACTTTTGAGCAGGTTATATACATACGTATAGCTGTTTCAATTTAATTTGTAAAAAAATTATTTCTAACCACTAGAAAGATAAAAATTATATAAAAATGATAATTATTTTTTATTTTTTATTTCTTAAACAAATTAATTTTTAAAAAATTTTTTTTTCATTTCTTACGTTGGTAACTTATTTAATTATTTGTTAATTTTACGACATTTTTACCATCTGAAACTTGTTTGGTAACCATTTCATTTTCAATTTATATTTACAAAAAATTAAAAAACTGTCATAAAAACTTGTTTGATAATTTTTTTGGTTTATAAATGGTTGTCTCAGTTTGTAAATTTGAGGAAAAAACGTAAATTCAAAAAATGAGCTTACGTTAGTTTTTAAACATAAATTTAAAAATTTTACTAAAATTTTTTTTTTCCAATTAATTTTTTTTTTCAATGAATTTTTTTTCCAACTAATATTAATCAAGGGGCAATTGATAATGTTACTTTAAACCTTAGGGAGGAGATTGTAATTTCTAAAAGGTGAGGGGTGTCAATGTAATTTACCCAATGAGGGCAAAATTGATATTTAAAAAAATTAAATTGCTGAAAGGAGAATCTGTAATGAAACTTTAAATCTCAAGAGGGAGATGTAATTTCCAAAAGGTGAGGGAAGGAACTGTAATAAATCTAAACCTTAGGGGGTGTCAGTGTAATTTACCCATAAAAAAATAAGGTAAAATTCACTTTATCTACTTTTTTTTTTTTTTTTTTTTAATTTTATATTAAAATGTTACCATGAATTTTTCTAGTAAAAATAACAAAGTGTGCACACTCTCCTGAATTGAGAGTGGACAGTCCAAAAATTCCAAGTCAAAGTAAAAAATAAGATCAAATGTCAAAAATACCCTCATATTCATCTTCTTCTCCAAATTAAATCATACTCCTAACAAAATCCTAACCATAAGCTTACTGTCGTTTTCTATCAACAATTTAGTTTAAAACGTTATTAAATAAGAAATTTTAGTAAAATTTTAGAATTAGATTAAAGTAATTCTATGGTAATGAATTAGGGTATTTATGATTTAATTTATTAAATAAATATATATATAATAATGTTATTAAGTAAAAAATTGAGTTAAAATTTAAAAATTAGATTAAAATAATTTTATGGTAATAAGTAAGAGTGCTTAAGTTAATTTATGATTTAATTTGTTAAATATGTTATTAAGATAGAAAATTATATGTATTAGAGAATAGAGAAAAAGAATATTGTATAAGGGTATTTAGGTAATTTTGTCACTATTATTAACAACGTTAGTTTTGCACTTAATTCAAAACTATAGTGTTCTCGATCTATATTTGAACTATAAGAAATAAAGTGACTTTTACATTTAAAAATAATTATACATTTTTTAATGCACTAACTTTTTTTTTTTTTTTTTGGATAAGTCTAAAATAAATGCAAAGAATATACACATTTATAAGGAACATATATACTCTAAGGCCTATTTTGGAAAGTTGGTAATAATCAGCTTTTTGGTAAAAAGCTGATTATAATCAGCTTATAATCAGCTTTTTTGTGAGAGGAGAAGTTGGTAATAATCTGAAAATCAGATTATTACAATGTTCCCAAAAGAGGCCTAAGTAATACAACAAATTTAAAATTGTCCCCCTCCCCTAAAAAAAAGAGGGGGAAGAGTAACAAAATAGACTGTAACAAATCTCAAAATTGCAAGAGAATCAAACAGAAAGCCACAACTATTATCCAAATTTGCCCATATATCAATTTTTTTTATCCCCAAATCACCCTTACTATAAAAAATAATAGATGGAAACTTAGACAAGATATATAAGCAAGTATATAAAATAAAACGACAAAAACATATAAGAATCTCACTAATACACATGCTAAGACAAAAAAATAAAAAATAAAAAGCCTATAACAATCATCAAGACAATCAAAATATGATAACCACCCCCATAAGCCCACAGTCTTTGCCACATATAAAACATAGAGTATTAAAGTATCTCATAACAGTGACATCTATAGTCACTCACCAAGCTGTCGCTCAGTGACTCAGAAAAGAAAACCCAAAACTGCTAACTCGCGAATGCACAGCAAAATTCCAACCCGTGGGCCCTAGAAACCCACAAGGAGCACACAACTTTACAACCCAATGGCCCAATAAAAAACAGTCCACCAGATTTTAATCAAAAACCGTGGGCCATAACAAAGCCCACCAGATTTTATGAAAAAAAACTTGGGTTGCATTTGCTCATTCAGCAAAGAAGACCACGTGTTTGGAAAGTTACTAGTAGATTATTTTAATTTTTAATTATTTTAATAGACTAAAATTTTTGTGTTTGAGAAGATAGATAGATTTTTTTTTATAATTAAATGAGATGTTTGTGAGAGAAAAAATGAAATGATTATGGATTTGATATGAAATTTTATTTTATTAATTATTTTAACCTATTTTATATTTTTTTAAATTTTAACTAAAAAAAAAAAAAAAAAAGACTAAAATTCAACTTACCTAACACCCCTCTACGGAAGTTTACGGAGTGCTTTTCTTGAGTTCTCACAACCAATCACAAATGCACATGTGGCCTTCCTCTTGTAATAACACAACAGAAGTCTTTAAGAAATAAAGAAAGAAAGAGGACAACCTACTCTCACTTGCATTTGTGCGTATTTCTTTTCCATAGCTTATAGTAATACCAAAAATAAAGAAGAGTACTCTCGTGCCGCTCTCTAGGTGGATTCTGACGATGTTTCGGTGGTGTTTTCGCAATATTTTGTTTTGGTGATTTATTTTATATTTTTAGAGTGTAGATTTATATTTTTAAAGTATAGATTTACAGTTTTAGAATATAGATATGAATATTTTATGTCTAAAATAAAAATTTTGATAGCTTTCTCTTTCGATTTGGACATAGATTTTTTGTTTTCCGACACTCATAATAGTTTTCTATTATCTCAAGCTTTCTTCCATACCATTGTAGGTGTACTTCCTTATCCGGCGACGGCGGCAGAGTTGGGCAGCAGTGAGGAGGATGGGAACGAAGTTGACAGGAATGGTGAGCTTTCAAGCAGATTTTGCTTTTTAAGCCACATCTTTGAGCAAATTGGTAGTTTTTCCTGAATCGTAACTGTTTTTTTTGCGGATTTGTTTTTTGTTTTTTGTTGGTTTTTTGGTTTGGTTGGGATGACCCTTTGAGGTCTTGTTTATGTATAGTTGTTGTTTTATTAATATAATGTTTTCCGTGTTCTCAAAAAATAAATAAAGAAATAAAGAAAAGCCTCATATATTTATATATATATAAGAACTGCTTAGCTACTTAAGATTTGTCTTTTCTTTTTAATTTTGACTTTTCATTTTGAATAATTTATTAATGGTGGCCTATATGTTGAGTGAAGATTTTTTCATAATTACGCAAATATTCTTGGTCAATCATGCAACATGTTTTTTCGTAATTACGTAAACATTCTTGGTAAAGTATGAAACAAGTTTTTTGTAATTACGCAAATATTTTTGGTCAATTATGAAATATAAATCTTTTATTTTTTAATAAATTACAAATACACCTATAAGATTTGTTTAAAATGTGAATCAGTCTTATAATATTAAAAATTACAAGTATCGTTTGTTATAAATTTTAATATAATACAATATTCAGGGAAAAAAATTATTCTCCTATGCAAAAATAAATTATCAAAATTGTATATTGAAAAATATTTCTCATATTATTAAAAAATATTAATTAATTTAATGATTTATTTATTAACAAAATGATTAAGTGAAAAATATTTTTCATATCATTAAAAATTATCAATTTACTTAATGATTTACTTATTAATAAAATTGATCGTTTGTTATGCGAGTATGATTTATGTATTAATAAAATTAGTCATTTGTGTATATATATATGTGTTGTCTTCTGCTTGTTTATTAGTTCAGTGAATTATTGTAGTAGTTTTTTTTAGATGAGAGAATTATCTTAATATTAGTTTTATATTTATATGTTGAGAAAAACTATAAACCACAATTTTTTTTATAAATTCGAAAAAATATTAAAGATTCATAAATTCACCCAAAATGATATGATAATAGAATTGGAGTCTACATCATTAGGTGTATAGCAAATCAAAAAATGATACATAGCATATCACATAATTCTATCACATATCTAATGATTTATTCTATTCAATTTCATAGAACAATACTCTAATTTAAAAAAAAAATCAAAATACAAAATTTAAACATATTGCAATAATAGCCTGTGCCGGGCCTTTTTAAACTAGTATATATATATATATATATATTTGGATTTCTTGTGGTATTTTTTTTTGGGATTATCATAATATTTATTAAGTGATTTATTAGATGAGTACCTTTTGCAATATTTATTATGTGATTTATGTGAAAGTTTAGTTTTACTATACTTATTATGTTTTCGATGTGCTGGTGTTATTGGAGGTAGATCATATTATTTGAAAAAATTTCATAATTCATATTTTGCTTTGTATTTATCTTTGGCAACTTTTTAACTATATACACTAGTTTAAAAAGGCTCGTGCAAGGCACGAGCTATTATTAGAATATGTGTAAGTTTTATATTTTGATAATTTTTTGAAAATTAGAATATTATTCTATGAAATTGAATAGAATAAATCATTAGATATATGATAGAATTATATTGTATGATATGTATCATTTTTTGATTTGTTATACACCTAATGATGTAGATTCCAATTCTATTACCATATAATTTTGAGTGAATTTATGCATCTTTAACATTTTTTCCGAATTTAAAAAAAAAATTATGGTGTATAACTTTTCTCAACAGATAAATATAAAAAAAATATTAAGATAATTCTCTTATATAAAAAAAATTATAAAGATAATTCACTGAACTAATAAAGACGTAGAAGAAAATACGTATATATACAAATGATTAATTTTATTAATACATAAATCATACTTGCATAATAAATGATCAATTTTATTAATAAGTAAATCAACAATTTGTAATGGTATGAAAAATATTTTTCAATTAACCATTTTGTTAATAAATAAGTCATTAAGTCAATTAACAATTTTTAATGATATGTGAAATATTTTTCAATAAAAAATTTTGATAATTTATTATTGTATAGGAGAATAGTTTTAGTTCCCCTTGAGTATTGTATTAAATTAAAATTTATAACAAATGACAGTTGTAATCTCTAATATTATAGAACAGACTCATATTTTAAACAGACCTTATGGTCGTATTTGTAATTTGTTAAAAAATAAAAGATTTATATTTCATAATTGATCAAAAATGTTTGCATAATTATGAAAAACTTTCACTCAACATATAGGCCACGATTAGTAAATTATTTAAAATAAAAGGACAAAATTGAAAAGAAAAGACGAACTTCAAGCAACTAAGTGATTCTTATATATATACTAGTTTACACAGGCCCGTGCAAAGCACGGGCTATTATTACAATATGTTTAAATTTTGTATTTTGATAATTTGTTAAAGATTCAAATATTGTTTTATGAAATTGAATAGAATAAATCATTAGATATAAGATAGAATTATGTGGTATGATATATATCATTTTTTAACTTGTTATACACCCAATGATATCGGCTCCAATTCTATTACCATATCATTTTGGGTGAATTTATGAGTCTTTAACATTTCTTCCAAATTTATATATAAAAAACCAAATTATGGTGTGTAACTTTTCTCAACAGATAAATATAAGGGTACACTACCAATAGGTTCTACTTTTGGGATTTATTACCCATTAGGTCCTATTGATAAATTTATTAAGTAATAAAGATAAATTTATCAGTCTTTATTTTTATGAATAAATTTATAGTGATAAATTTATCAGTCTCTTTGTTTTTATGAATAAATTTGTAGTGATGAATTTATCAGTCTCTTATTTTTATAGTGTTAAATTTATTAGTTAGGACCTGTAGGTAAATAAGTCTAGTCAATAGGACTGATTGGTAAGTACCCCTAAATATAAAACAATTATTAAGATAATTCTCCTATCTAAAATAAATACTAAGATAAGTTACTGAACTAATTAAGAAGCAGAAGAAAATACATATATATATACAAATGACTAATTTTATTAAAACATAAATCATATTCGCATAACAAATAATCAATTTTATTCATAAGTAAATCATTAAGTAAATTAGTCATTTTTAATGATATGAAAAATATTTTTCAGTTAATCATTTTGTTAATAAATAAATCATTAAGTCAATTAACAATTTTTTCATGATATGAGAAATATTTTTCAATTAACAATTTTGATAATTATTATTGCATAGGAGAATAATTTTTTTTTTCTTGAGTATTGTGCTAAATTAAAATTTATAACAAATGATAGTTGTAATTTCTAGTATTGTAGGATCGATTCATATTTTAAACAAACTTTATGGGTGTATTTGTAATTTGTTAAAAAATAAAATATTTATGTTTTATAATTGACTAAGAATAATTGCGTAATTATGAAAAACTCTATTTCATAATTGACCAAGAATGTTTACGTAATTACGAAAAAACCTTTTGTATAATTGACCAATAATGTTTGCATAATTATGAAAAAAATATGTACTCAACATATAGGTCACCATTAGTAAATTATTCAAAATGAAAGGACAAAATAAGAAAAAAAATACGAGCCATAAGCAAGAAAGAGCTTCTTATATATATGTATAGATATATATAGACACTATATATAACACCAAATTGTTTGAGGAAGATGATAGAATCAGTTGAATCAATTGAATCAATTGACAAATCTAAACAATTATTTATTCGAATCAAGGAGGTTTTTTTTAATATCCTAAAATATCAAACTATTTATCAAAGTAACTCACTTTTCAAATTACTTATTAAACTAACTTACTTTTTAAAAAATATATGTTCAAATTGCGACTTCATCATGAAATCACACCTTCATATTAATATGACTTACTGGTGTGTAGATGTGGGTCATGTCAATATAAAATTACATGTTCAAGATGCGATTTCACCATGAAATCGTATTTTGAACCCGCAATTTTAAAAAAATGAGTTAGTTTGATAAATAATTTGAAATGTTGGTTATTTACCTAAATAGTTTAATTTTTTAGAATATTCACAAAAAAAACTCCAAAATCAAGAGCAATTATATACAAAATGGGTGTTCTTCATAGGTTTTGAAGAACCATTAGTAAGGAAAGGTGGCAACAGTGGTGTTCCTTGAGGGGATATAAGTCGACGATCCAAATCTGAGATGGAGAAAAGGCAGCGATCTAGATCTGAGAGGGAAGAAGGAGCGATGATGAGAGGAGGGGAAGAGATAAAAGGTTTCGGCAGGTTGTTGGGAAGAATGATGGGGCAGTCGGGTGGGACAAATGGTGGTGAGAGGAGGAGGAGGGTTAGAATTAGGGTTAAGGTTTGAGTTTTATGTTGATTGGAGAAGAAGATGAAGGTGAATGGCATGTTTGTCTTTTAATAATGAATTTTTACTTTGGTTTTTAATTTTTTTCATTGCCAACTCTTAATTTTGGTAAGTGTGGAACACACTCCGTCATTTTAAATGGAATTAATAATGGTAAGAAGGCAATGTGCAAAATGGTCAAAACTATAAGGAGGCTTATTGGTGATTTTTAAATGATTGGGGGATAAATTGCTTCGAGCCCAAACCATAGGGGGCTAAAGTGAATTTTACCCTTAATTTTTTTATTGTGTCGGACTTAATGCTTTTAATTGTGGTGCAATTTACAAGTTGAGTTTTGTGTCGTATGTGTAGGCATCGAAAAGGTTTAAACAATGTTTAAAGGTCAATCAAGCAAAACTCGAGATTTTGACGATGAAATTATCGAAATGTTAATTGAAGGACACAATCTCTATAACTGCACATACGTTGAAGTAGCTCACCATGTAATGGAATATTACCAGACGTCCATGCAAAAGACCCCATGTTGGACTTCAATTTTGACCGGGCGTAAGTAGATAATGGAATTATTTTTTGGCCACTTAGGCCGTTGTGAAGAAAACTTGCATATGTCGAGGTAGATGTTTACAGCGTCGTGTGAGACCTTATTTAGGGACTTCGACTTATAGGTACACCTATACGTGACCATGGACTACACGTTCAAGAAAGTGTTGCAATGTTTATCCATGTCTTGCCAGGCTGCCAAAATCGAGAGCTTCAAGAACAGTTTCAACACTCGGATGAAACCGTTTCTAGACATTTCTATGTTGTTTTGGATACAATGAAGTTGTTCATAGTTGTGCACTGTAGGCCCACAAGAGATAAGAATTAGAGGCATCCATATTTGCGGTCAAGAGCTAAATGCATACCATTCAAAGTGTGCATCAACATGTCGGTACTTTCTTTTGTTACGATCTTACAGTTGTGTTGTATCATTGGTAGGATTGTATTGGCACATTGGATGGCATGCATGTTCAAGCCATCCTGGATGCCCACGAAACGGGATCGTATTATGGTTGAAAAGGGTATCTCACGCAAAATATTTTAGTTGTATGCGACTTTGACTTGTGCATCATTTTCATTTCTCTTGGCTGGAAAAGAAGTATGCATGATTGTTACATATTCAATGAAGTTCTTCAAAATGAAGATGCACCGTTCCCCACCCACACAAATGTATTAATTGGTTGTAATAAGTTGGGATTTTCTGTCATATGTGAAATGAATAAATATACTTATACAAAATCAATATTATAGGTAAATACTACCTTGTGGATGTTGGATATCCTAACAAAAGGGGTATCTTGCACTATACAAAGGAAATTGGTATCACTAGGATGAGTTTCAGCACAACGGAGCACCAAGGAATGCAAGGGAATTGTTTCACAAGGCGCACACATTGTTAAGGAGTGCAGTGGAAAGAACATTTGAGGTGTGGAAATCACGATGGAAATTCCTAAAAAGGATGTCACAGTATGATTTTTGAACTGTCAAGTGCCATTAGTTGGTGCGTCAATGGTGTTACACAATTTCATCGTTTTTGGATGGCATAGGGAGTGAAGAAAATGGAGGTAATGATCTTGATGATGGCCTCATGGTTAGAGATACGGATGTGGATATGGCGAGAGTTCGGGTTCGCATCCGAGACCATTTGCTTAATCTAGACAACATCGCTTGTTGTGAAAAGTGTTGTCTGATGAACTTCTAATGTATGTGTTAGAAAATGCTTGTGTGCATTTTCTGTTAGGACTCTGAGACACCAGAAATCAATCACACACAATAACACAGGAGATTTATGTGGTTCGGCAATTGCCTACGTCCACGGGAGAGATATCCATTATAGAATTATCCTAGAGGGAGATTACAATACTCATACCTCACAACTCTCTCTATAGCACTCTCACTCACAGATTATACACTCTGTGTCTGCTTTTCAGCTCTGTGTGTCTCCAATCGCTCCTCACTCATCTCAATTTATACACAAAAGAGGAAGAGTATGTGAAGAGACAACAATGGGTGGGCTTAGTTGGTGCTACCTTTACCATCTACCTTTAGCACATAGTGCCACCCTCACCATGTGGATAGTAGGCTGGAGCTACCCCACTATCTTCCTTTAGCATATGGAGTGGGCTGGAGCTAACAATTCCCACCTCTACGCCCACTTGGATAATTGACTTCTCACTTGAAGTCTATCCCGGTCAGATTCTTGCAAACTTCCAGTTTGTCTTTGATGACACCCTTGGTCATCATGTCAAAAGGATTCTTGTCCGTGTGAATCTTCACTAGTTTCATTAGTTGCTTTTCCATCACTTCTCATATCCAATGATACCGAACATCAATGTGTTGTGTACGTGAATGGTACATGGAATTCTTGCTCAGATCAATTGCACTCTGACTATCACAATGTACCTTGTATTCTTCCTGCTGTAGACCCAATTCTTGGAGAAACCATTTTAACCATAACATTTCCTTTCCAGCATCTGTAGTAGCAATGTACTCTGCCTCTGTTGTAGATAAAACAACACACTTTTGTAGTTTGGACTGCCATGAGACAGCTCCCCCTGCAAAAGTGAATAGAAATCCTGATGTAGACTTTCTACCATCAAGATCACCTGCCATTTCGGCATCTATAAAACCCTCAAAAATTGGTTCAGTTCCTTCGAAACATAAACACATCTTTGAAGTTCCCTTCAAGTACCGAAGAATCCATTTGACTACCTCCTAATGCTCCTTTCCTGGATTGGCAAGGAATCTGCTCACAACACCAACTGTGTGAGCTATATCTGGCCGAGTACACACCATTGCATACATCAAACTTCCTACTGCGGAAGAATAAGGGATCGCCTCTATTTCTTTTCGTACAGAGCTGGTCGTGGGACACGAACACTTTGTCACATTGAAATGGTTGGCCAGTGGTGTGCTGACTGGCTTGGCATGTTTCATGTTGAACCTTTCAATCACCCGTTCAACATATTCCTCCTCTGATAGCCATATCTTCTTGGCTTTCCTGTCACGAACAATCTTCATCCCCAAAATCTGCTATATTGGGCCTAAATTCTTCATGTCAAAATACTCTGACAAGTCCTTTTTCAACTTGTTAATCATAGTAATATCTTGTCCGATGATCAGCATGTCATCGACATACAACAGTAGGATGATGAAGTTTCCATCCGAAATCTTTGTGTCATCGACACACTGGTCTGCTACTGTTCTTGTGTACTCGTGATCCACTATGAATGAATCAAACTTCTTGTACCATTGTCTTGGTGCCTGCTTCAGGCCGTAGAGACTTTTCTTCAGTTTGCAGACTAGATTCTGTTTTTCCGTAACTTCAAATCCTTCAGGTTGCTCCATATAGATCTCTTCCTCCAAATCACCATGGAGAAAGGCAGTATTGACATCCATCTGTTCTACTTCCAGATTTAAGCGAGCTGCTAATCCTAGAGCTACTCGAATGGAAGTCATTTTCACAATTGGGGAGAAGATCTCATCAAAATCAATTCCTTTCTTTTGCCCAAAGCCTTTGACCACTAAACGAGCTTTATGCTGCAATAGTTTACCATTTCCATCTTTCTTCAACTTATACACCCATTTGTTCTTCAAGGCTCTCATGCCTCTTGGAAGTGGAACAAGCTCATAAATGTGGTTCTTCTGCAAAGAACTCATCTTCTCTTTCATGGCTTGTATCCAACAGTCTTTCTCTGTATGACTCTTTGCTTTTGAAAAACTCTCGGGCTCCCCCTTATCAGTAATCAAAATATACTGAGAAGCGGGATATTTGGTTGATGGCACGGCAGCTCTTCTAGATCTCCGCAATTGAGGCCCAGTTGCCTCTAGTTGAGGAGGTTGCTCCTCCTGCTCAACACTCTCTTCATCCAGGTCTTCATCTCTTTCCTCTTGATCCTCAATTTCTGGCATATGATTCTGCAACTCTGGTACTTCTTGTTATACATCATCATATCTAGCATTTTGTGATGGCTCGGGAGATGGGAACAAGTTTGGAGTGATAACATCTCTAGACTTTGCAGATTTCTCAAAATATGCTATGGTCTGGTCTCCATGGAACACGACATCTCTTCTCCTGAACATCTTCTTGTTCACTGAGTCCCACAACTTGAATCCAAGTGTTGCATCTGAATAGCCCACAAATATGCATGGAGTGGACTTGTCATCAAGCTTCGGTCTGTTTTCCTTGGAGATATGTGTAAACTCCTTACACCCGAAGACTCTCAAGCGAGAATATGATACCTTTCTTCTGGACCAAACTTCCTCAGATATCATAAAATTCAACGGGACTGAAGGCGACCTGTTGATGAGATAACAGGCTGTACGGGCGGCTTCAGCCCAGAATGACTTTGGTAACTTTGCCATTCTGAGCATGTATCTGACTCTTTCAACAATAGTGCGGTTCATCCTCTTTGCCACACCATTGTGTTGTGAGGTGCCGGGAACTGTTGTCTCGTGCCGGATTCCTCTACTAGCGCAATATGCTGCAAAAGCATTGGAAATGTACTCACCTCCATTGTCTATGCGAAGACACTTCAACTTCTTCCCAGTCTCTCTTTCCACCATTGCATGGAACTCCTGAAAGTGCTGAAATACCTCATCCTTTGTCTTCAGGAAATACACCCACAACTTCCTTCATGCATCATCAATGAAAGTCAGAAAATACTTGCCGCCGCCGAGTGACTTCACTTCGATTGGGCCACAAACATCCGAGTATACCATACTGAGCACTTCTGTTTTCCTCTTGCTCGTTGAACTGAATGATACTCGATGTTGTTTGCCATAAAGGCAATGATCACACGGCTTTAGGGCACTCCCTTTGGATAAGGGTATCCTGGATTGCTTTGCCAACAGATGCAATCCCTTTTCACTCATGTGAGCCAGTCTTCTATGCCATAAGTCCGGTGACTCCTTGTCTTCTACTGCATTAAGACTTTCCAGACAGATCTTCATTTGAGTCTTATACAGTATTGAAGAATCTCTCCTCTGGCGATTGTCAAAGCTCCTTCTATCAGCTTCCAACGGCCATTTCCGAATGTACTTGTATAGCCCTGTCGGTCTAGGGCGCTTCCGGAGATAAGATTGAGGCGCAAATCTGGAACATGCCTCATATCTTTGAGAACCAGCTTATGCCCGACATTAGTCTGAATACTAATGTCTCCAATACCCATAATCTTTGAATAGCTAGAATTCCCTATTCGAACAGTGCCAAAATCTCCAGTATTGTACAAGCTGAAGAGTTCTCTGTGGGAAGTGGTGTGATAGGATGCAGCTATGGCTATCACCCACTCTGTACAGTTGTGGTAAGCTACGTGAAGGCAATTCTCCTCTTCACCAACTGCAAGAAGTATTTCATCAATTATTGTGGCTGTTGTGTTCTCATCTCCCTTTGGTTTACTGCTTTGGCCTTTATCTTTCTGGCTTGAACAGTTCCTCTTTATGTGATTCTCCTGGCCACAATGAAAGCAAGTGAAGCTTGAGTTACCTCTACCTTTGTTGTCTCTGGATTTACTCCTGTTGTTCCAGCTGCCTCTATTCTTGCTTCTTCCCCTGTCTCGTCCTTTACCTCTGTCTCTACCTCTATCTTCTATGACAAGAGCATGGGACTGATTACCTCCCATGTCTTTCCGCCCTGTCTCTTCATTATACATGGCGTCTGTGACCATGCTTATGGTCAGCTTCCCTTCTGGTGTAGAGTTGTTGAGAGAGACTACCAACGTCTCCCAATTATCCTGTAAAGAACTGAGCAATAATACGGCTTGCATTTCATCGTCTAAGCGCATCTTAACGGTTGCAAGCTGATTCACCAGATTTTTGAATTCACTGGTGTGCTCGGCGACGGACATACCATTATTCAACTTCAAATTGACAAGCCTTCTCATCACCAAGGCTTTGTTTCGAGCGGTCTTTAATCGGTACATGTCGTTTAACATTGTCCATAGAGAATAGGCATCTGTCTCCTCAGTGACATGATGGTACACACTGTGATCTATCCATTGTCTGATACAATCGATAGTCTTGCAGTTCATCTTTATCCAGTCATTATCTTTCACTTCTTCAGGTTTAATCTCTTTTACAAAAATAGGGTCAAATAGGTCTTTATAATACAGGATGTCTTCCATCCGTGACTTTCAAATTGCATAATTGAAAGGAGTCAACTTGAACATAGATCCTGAAATTGATATGGATTCCTCCATCGTATTCTTTCTTTTGACAAAAAACTCTGAATGAAAAATCTGACCGTACGGATGTGTTCGGAATACTCCAAATAGTTGGAAAGTACTATTGGATCGCAAAAAACGGACTCAAAATGGCTCTAATAAAGCCAAAACAGTTTGGATAGTTCAGATCTACAGAATCTGGTGCGTCTGAGATGCACCAAATAATTCCTCTACCTCTGGTTGACTGGTCAACTGGGTGTTGACGTGCCAGACACGTGGCACTAGGTTGTTGATGTGGCAGTCGCGTGGCAGATAACGTGAAAGACACATGGGCTAATGTGGCAGATGACGTGGCAGGCACGTGTCGCTGACTTGGCAGGCATGTGTCGGTGACGTGTCGGTGACGCGGCTCGTCTTCTTCCCTCAGACGCGGGTGAAGCGCGTGTCGAGCCTAAAGTGACGCGCTGGCACTGTTGATCGGCGCGTGAGGCTCGTGTGGGCGCGTGAGACTTACGTACTTTCTTTGGGTGGCGCATGAGCGCACGTGGATTCTCTTTTGGGGCTCTGCTTTGCAATTCTGGACTCCTCTCTTGGAGACCTTGCTCCTGGTATGCTTAAAACCTGATTTCGAACAACTTGATTTTTGGGCAGTTTCAAAAAAACGCACCCTGTTTTTCCGAAACGCAACCGACAAGGCTCTGATACCACTTGTTAGGACTATGAGACACCAGAAATCAATCACACACAATAACGTAGGAGATTTACGTGGCTCGGCAATTGCCTACGTCCACGGGAGAGATATCCACTATAGAATTATCCCGGAGGGAGCTTACAGTACTCACACCTCACAACTCTCTCTATAGCACTCTCACTCACAGATTATACACTTTGTGTCTGCTCTTCAGCTCTGTGTGTCTCCAACCCCTCCTCACTCATCTCAATTTATACATAAGAGAGGAAGAGTAGGTGAAGAGACAACAATGGGTGGGCTTAGTTGGTACCACCCTTACTATTTACCTTTAGCACATGGTGCCACCCTCACCATGTGGATAGTAGGCTGGAGCTACCCCACCATCTTCCTTTAGCATGTGGAGTGGGCTGGAGCTAACATTTTCATGTATAGGAAAAAATTTGGACGCAAATGGTAAGTAAAAACTTCAATATTCAGTTTCAGGCTATTTTATTTTTTTAAAAAAAATACAATTCAAATAAATATTTACAAATTAGTCTATTCACGGATTAATTGCAGTCTATTTTATTTAAAAAGGAAAATAAAATAATATTGTAATCGTGTGACGGTAATAATTCAATGATGCAATTAATTGCAATTAAAATGAATTCCACTTAATTGCAGTTGGATGCTTCAATTAATTGCAATTAATAATAATTGTGATTATTCATCGATTAATAGCAATCAATAATTCAAATTCATTATTTTTTTGTTAATATTGGAACGAGTCGTGGGTACAAAAACGAAATGAAAACTGGTAGAAAAAAAGTGGGTACGAAATATGAGTTGTGGTACAAAAAATATATGTTCAAAAAAAGTAGAAAAACATTATAAATAAGTTTAATGTCAAATACATTAGGTGATATATATATATATATATATATTTTTCAAATACACTGCAAGTATTTAAATGATTTGTAAAAAAATGAAAATTTTGCTGTCTTTTTTTTTCGCCTGTTGGTAATACTTTTTTTTCGACAGTTGAACTTTATTTTTTGTAATTTTTTTATTTTGTTTTCGGCTGTTGAATTTATTTTCGGCCGTCTAATTTTTTTTCTGTTGACAGCAATGGGTGGTAAAGAAAAAATACTTAGACACACCTAATTTAGGAAAAGATTATGGTACACACCCCTTAAAGGGTGTGTATCATATACACTTTATAACTATAGGGAAAAAAAAATGACATAATTTCATATTTTCTGAGTTATAATTAAAAAAGAAGTCATAATCAAACATAAAAAAAGTTATAACAAAATGTCTCAGAATAATGTCATAAATAAAGAAAAAAATTTGTCGTAACTAAAGAAGAAAATAACATAACTAAGGTTGTATATGGTAGAGGGTGTGTATAATAGAATTCTCTCATAATTTATCAACACTAAAATCACTTCTAATATGATGTGTCTAATAAGTGTCAAATTTTAATTTATCAAATATTTCATCATGTGAAGTCTAATTTCAATATTACATCATTAGAGATTATTTAAAATGATAAATTAAGGTATGTAATATTGTTAAAAAAATATCTGCAAGACAATTTATTTTTTTATGTAATTTGTCACGCCCCGAAATATTGCAATAAAGATAACTCATATGCGGAATAAATATAAGAAACATCATAAATTCATATATCAGAGTTCACTGTTTAGCAAGCAATTAAATGCCATATAGGTTTTCATCTTTTCAAGACATTGCTTGGTTACACAAATAGAGTCTCGCTCATTACACATTAAGCCCTTGGCTTTACAAATAACACTCATGCACACATAAAGCATAACTAGGAAACTCTTGCTTCCCGAGAGTCCATCCATGCTATTGCCTTGGAGGTAACATCTCACCTGCACCTGAAAATGATATTCCCGTATAGGGTGAGCTAACAGCCTAGTAGAGATATGCTAAACATAATATGGGCAATAACTAAAACGTAAGCATTCGATAAATGTTTGACTCACATATATCCATTCATAATCCATTTCAATTACATGATAAATGTATCCATGTTTCATAATAATTACCATTTCTTAATTCATAATCCTGGCTCAGAACCTGGCCATACCTTTTAAGTGAGATTATATCTCATATCAACAGTACTTCCATTTCAATTGAGATAAAGACTCAAATTAACATTTCCGGATTCATGACATTAAGTCCACGTTACATTTCATTTCTCATTTCTTTTTCAACTTCGAGTTTGAAAACAAGGCTCAACACCTAGCCCAATAACTTAATGAGATTAAGACTCATCTTTAAAACACTTTTGAAATTCATGATGGATACACATTTTAATGCTGTATCGATAACACATAAACTATTTCCACACTTTACGAAAGATACACATTTCGGTGCTGTATCAACATAACATGGAATCACTTCTATACTTCACAATTGATAACGATATACATTTTAGTGCTATATCAAATCAATTTAAACACTTCCATAATCAACACTTGATACACATTGTAGTGCTGTATCAATGTCACACAAAATCCGATTTAGAGGTTCATCCCCTATCTTCCCCTAAACCGTGGAGTACATCCCCTATCTCCTCCCACACAACACATGTATATAAACGTAGATCATATACAATCAATTAATACATAAAGTTAATGCATTATTCCAGTCGCTATATTCAATGACATATTCAATTGATTAGTTTTAGTTTACCTAATCATCATGCATTGTCTACAACAATCAAGACTATCCTCCACCGATAGCCCAAAGCAGTTATTTCTAGACAGAAAATAAATGCTACAACAGATATATATAATCTCAACATTTTCAAAGTGAGTGATTAAAGAATCCAACTCCACCATTCTACCTCATATTGAGTCGATTTTATTATTTCCAACTCAATTTCATATTTCCGTATTAATTGTCATTAATTACAGTAATGACCCAAATATACCCAAACATGGCATTTTTCCCTTTTTCTCAATATTGACCCAAAGGCTCAAATATTATCAAAAACATCAATAATCTCCATTTTTAAAAGCAAAACACACAGGTATGAGTCAATTGAACAAAACTCCTGTTTTCAACATTATACATCTCCAACCTTAAGTTCCCAAATCAAATCATCTATACAAATAACTCAACATTTATGTTAAAACACATAAGAATGAGTAGGAATCCCTACCTCAAATTCGGAGCTCAAATGGAGAAGATGAAAAGAGATGAAACTCGATCTCCACCACACACCACAAAGCCCTCGAGAAATTACACAACTTTGGCGAAGGAACTATGGCCAAAATCCCAATGGAACTATGGCCAAAATCCAGCTCGGCACAACTAAAATTTATAACTCGAGCTCGGCTCGTAATGACTCATTAAGCCAAGAAAGAACCATAGAAGCTGATAAGCTAACCCTCTGCACTTGCACTTATATAGAAGTTTGTCCACCTTAAATTGTATCTTGTAATCGATGTGGGACTTCCAACAAACACACCAAACGACGTCGTTTGGCACAACACTTTCGTCCACTCTTTGAGTCCCCCATCACTAAGAGAGGAAACATTTTGTGTCCAAATGCTTATAAAGTGGAAACCTTTGAACACAAAATGTGAAACCCTATGCTCGAGCGTGAAATACGTTCTCCTAGTATTTTTGCGGACATAGGTCAAGTAACTTCGAATGCATTATGAATTTTTGTTTTGAGGGGCGCTGCCCCTCAACCCCGGCAGGGCGCTGCCCTTGGAACCCGCGAGCTGACCGGGCAGCTCGACCCCCGCCAGGGCGCTGCCCTTGGAACCGCCAAGGGGCGCTGCCCCCTCGACCCCCGACCGGCCCAGTCGAAGTGGCAAAACATAAAAAAAAAAAGATTGAAACCGGGATTGCTACATAATTTTTTTTTAACAAACAAGCCACAATTTATTAAAATCTAGTGTTTTGCATGGATAGAGAGGTTAACTTTTATATGTATTAATCTAACTACTAACTTTCACCGATAAAAAAAAAAAAGAAGTGTTAACGTATTGGGTAATAAGGTAAGGCTAGGCTATTCTTGATGAGGAGTAATGCAAAATCTTAATAAATTTTTTATTTTTTTAAAATTTAAATATTATTTCAAATAATACTTATTACTTTATTGTGATTTTTTAATGTAAAATTCAATTTTCGCTTTGAATATGATTGCAATTCTTTACCGGTTGTTTATAATCTTTACAAAAAGTGATGGGCATAACCCAGGCGGGCCAAGCCTAAAATAGGCCCAGCAGCAAACAGAGAATCCATAGTGGCTCAAGCTCAATTACAACTAGACACATGTCGAAGTAGAAAATTGGCACTACAAAAATTTCACTTTTAGCAGCGGCTAAAACTGTCGCTAAAAGCAGAAAAAAGCGTCGCTAAAAACTAGAAAACTTTTACCTACGGTTGAAATAGCGGCGGCCAAACCGCTGCAATAGCCCCGTCGGCATATCCTTATAGTGACGTTTTCCTCAAACGCTGGTATAGTTATTTTTATTGCGACGGTCGATGTAGTGACAGTTATAAATGTCACTATATCTTAAATTTACGCATTACTTGCTAACTTTATAGCGATGGGTCGATTGCTGCTATATCCTTCACTTTAGCGACATTTTGTGAACCGCTGCTATATTTTGACTCTTTTCCATCAGTTTTACACTGTCACTATAGCCAATAAAATTCTTGCAGCGACTGTTATTAACCGCGGTTGTAGGCTATATTTACTATTCAATTACCAATAATATATAGCTTGAAATTTTTAATGATTTGCTAACCATTAATGGTTGTCTCTCACTTATCCCTGCTCACATTATATATCTATAAAAACACTATTTTATTCTAATGGGTCAATACTCAATAATTATAAAAGGTAAAAGAGTCTGCATTTTCATAATCCCAAGATATCCAAAACACCTTAATTAAAAGGTTCATTACATAAGCCTATAATACAAAATAGATCCAATATTTCTAGCAAACTAATAGCCCACACCATAATCTACAAGGTACATATAAACTTGTCACAGTACAATAGTACTCAAAAGTATTACTCATGACGCCATTTTACAAAGACCTCCATAAAAAAATGTTCAAATCGAGAAATGACATCCATTGTTTGATGCTTTCATATTCTCATATTTCCTGCAATAAAAATGATTGAATAAGCATAAGTATCATTTTCAATTTCAAAATCTATAAAGAAAATTTAGACTACAAATAATTCTCGACAAGTCTTATTTTTTGGTAAGTATGTGGTTTGCATATCAAAAACATAGATTACAATGAAGTTGAATATCATATTTGTATATTAAGATGGATCAGCCATTAAGAGAGAAAACAACAGCAAATAGTTAGATTGGTCGTATCAACTGAATTATTCAAGTTGGGCTACCCAACAATAGAAGGGATTAGCATAAACTGAGGACATATTTGATTAACTAGCATACTGCAAATAATAAATAAATAAATAAATTCAATGCCCAAAAATAAAAAGCAACTCCAATGAAACTACTAGGTTCATTTGCTTCAATTTGAATTTGAACAATATAATGTTTACAAATTACTTTCTAAAAAAAAAAGACACAACAACAACAACAATAGCAAGAGATCAAACAGGGTTGAACAATCAGAGAATTAACAATTGAATCAGCCAAGAGGGGTTTTCAATAACAATCGAACAATAATAGGCTCCATTTGTTTCCAATAAAATAAAATAAAATAAAAATATTGAAAAAACATCTAAAATCCAGCTTAAAAAAAAAATTAGACCATTTGAGTTTTTAAAGTTGAAAACCCAAAAAGAAGAACCAAACCCCCTATTTTAGAAGTGCATTGTTTAAGCACATTATTTTAAGCTAAATAAGCCGCAAATTTTTTATTTTTTTTTAAACAAACAGGGCGTATCTAAGTCTAACCCAAATGAATAACAAATTGTCCTGAAAACCAAACTAAACAAGACAGCAATAATCAAGCTATTGTGATTAATAGTAATCATTGACGTAAAACTCTATCTAACCCAGATGGGACAATGGATGATCAATTCAAACATCAAAGGCGAAGAAAGTGCAGGACCAAAACTTCTTGCACTGTAAAACTAAGATAATGACTCTTAATATAAAGTTATCCTAGGAAAGCAATCTGGAGGTAGTGAAAAGCTTTAGTTGAAGCCTTACCAGGAGACCAGACAACACGAATCAGACTTCATTGGCAACTTCAATTAAATTCCAAGTGCTAAAGACCTATAGGGAAAAGCTGGTTAGAAGGATCATGGCCATTTGAGTACGAACAAGTCACCCAATTGCATCCACTAAGAAAATGGTAAATCAGTGATGATCATCCTTGTGCCAACTGTCTCTGCATGTGGGTCAACAAGTTGGGACAGAAACATACAATTGTGTAAAATCTATTTTTCAACATGTCATTTGGGAATATTCACACCTCTCAACAAAATCATAAAAGCTCTCGAGTATGACTTGGTATGATATTTCATCTAGCCCCAACATTTCCCAGATCAACCCTACTCAAATCAATGGAAATTCAAAGCCAAAAATATGAGAAACTTAAGAAAGCAAAAATAAATTGGATAAGAATAGTTCCTTTGTTAACTATTGCTTCTAATTTACAAAGGCAAAAGAAAAAAAATAATAACCAAAAGAAAAGAACTAATCCATGCTGCTATAACCAGCGTCCACAAAATAAAGTTCAAGCTAATGCGGAAGCCTAGAGTCATGGACATGTGTAGAAGCTACATTATGAAACTGTGTTGATGCCACATTATGAAACATGGTTGGCACTACATTATGCAAATGTGCTGGCACAAGATCATGTAACATACTATGAACGTATTCCTTACTATATGCATTGGATGAGTTTCAGTCTCGGCTCCAAGAACTGCAAAAGGAAAAGGTAATTTATTTCATATTGTTCGATTAATATCAATTTGACTAACTTTCATACCCACTGAGTCAATGAATTTTGGTTGATTATTTGATCTGGTGGCAGAGTGAGAGGTTGCACAAGGTCCTTGAATTTGTATCAAATACCTGCTGTTTAAATATTGACTTGTTTTTTGTTGTCAAGGTTGAGGTGGAAGTTGAAAGGCTTGATCAACTAAAAGCTAGCAGAATGAAGGAAATTGCTTTAAAGAGGCAAATTGAGCTTGAGGAGATTTTTGCTCATGCTCATAGTGACATTGATTCAGAGGCTGCTCAAGAAAAAATTATGGCTCTAATTGATTCTAGGAATGTCGATCCTTCTGAGTTACTTGCTGACATGGATAACCAGATAATAAAAGCAAAGGAAGAGACTCTCAGCAGAAAAGAAATATTGGATGAGGTTGAGAAATAGATGTTTTGAGGACATAAGATAGTCCATGGAAATCATATAAAAAAAGAAAGTAAAGCATAGTACTCGAATTGAAAACAATAACTACATGAATACATTGCAATTGAAACAAAAGCTTGTTGACTGGTGAAGGGCAAAAAAGAAGCTAGCACAACACATGTTGAATGGAAGAGAAAAGACTTCCTAGGAGAATCTTCATTTTAATAGACATTCACAATGGATAGTGGAATAGTTTTCAAATGGGCCATACATCTATATATACCAATTTGATAATGTAAAGAAGTTCCATTTCTTTTATGAGATGCCATAGATATTGAGCCAACTTTGAATAGCATGTAAAATGTGTGACAGGATGACAACATGCACACTATCTAATACCTTTGATTCTCAATGGCATACATGCAAAATATGTGTGGTAGCAATGTATGAGAGATGTGTTCTTGTGTTTCCCTTTGGGGTTGTGCCCGAGGTTTAGTGTACATTCTGTTTTTTAAGTAATAAAAGCTTTCCAATAAATATAAATAAATAAAAGGTGCAGTGTAATTAAACCCCAAAAACTGCTTGAAGCATATGTGATTCATTTAAAAGGTGCTCTCTCTCAACAAAAACAGAAAAAAAAAACAGGAAAAAAAAAAATTCAAAGAAGACAATGTGCAGTGTAATTAACCTTGGATCCCAGATTTGAATGCCCTCAGGTAATGGGTCCAATATTTAATATAATAGCTAGTGATAGTACTCCTTCTACAATATCAGGCCTGTATTGAGCATCCTTCTCATCCTATCCAATAGTCTAAATGACCTTCCAAATATTCTCTCTTTTTTTAAAGTCTTTAGTCAAGTTTTACACACATCACATAAATGAAAAGTAATGGCCATTGTGATTTCAGAGGCATCCATCAAACACAAGGCTCTCTGTTTCTCCAAATTTAAAAAAAAATATAAAAAAAATACCCTAACTCCAAATTTAAATGGTTAGTATGTAGGATTTATAAGTATCTATATGTGACAGTGATGTATGTCAAGTGAGGGTGTCAAGCATTACTTGTTCCTTTGAGTGGATGTGAGAGAGAGAGAGAGAGAGAGAGACCATATGCCCTAACTCACCCCTATAGTCCCATCCTAGATTTCAATGCCCTCAAGTCATGGGTCCAATATTTAATATAACAGCTAGTGATAGTACTTCTCCTACAACATTAGGCCTGCCTTGAGCATCCTTCCCATCCAATCCAATAGTCTAAATGACCTTCCAAATGTTTTCTCTTTTTTTTTTAAGTCTTTAGTCAAGTTGTACACGCACATCACATAAATGAAAAGTTGTGGCCATTGTGATTTCACAGGCATCATCAAACACACACCCCTCTCTCTCTCTCTCTCTATATATATATATATATATCTTTGTGTGAGAGTGGAAATTTTTGGGTAAAGTAGACCAACAAGGTTCCACTTGATGTTTGCAAAGTCAAGTCAATTAACTGTTTTTAATAAATCCTAGGCCATTCAAGAACAGGCCTAATTTCCCATTGAAGTGCAATACATCCATAAGGATTATTTAAGCCACTGGAATAATGAAACATTTTCGGCTCATTTTTCAATGTTCATTATTAAAATGCAACATATTGCTAAATAGAATTTGAGTATCATCTAAACTTTCACAGACACTTTTAAATTAGATTCATAGACTTGACTCGACTTGACTCAATGAAGCATCAGACTTGACATGAGATTTAAGCAAATAAGAATGAAGAAGGCATACCAAGTTGTTTCAGAATGTCAGTGAACGTAGCCTGCAAAACACAGGAAGAAAAGAAGAAAATGCTGGTTATCCCTGGTACAATATGAAATGACAAAAAAAAAAATCTAACTAACTAATTTTCTAACCACAACAAGAAATAAACATGAAAATAGTTGCTATTCTTCATAAAGAAAATGCTCGTTTCGATTTGCTCTTTTATGCCTTCATGCTAAAAAACAAGAAGTATAGCAAAAAGCTCAGCATGAGTTTAATTACAAGCAAATTCTAGTAGTGCAACTTGTCCCTCAGTAATTGCATAAGAACATTGGTATGGTATTGACAACATTTTTAGATTTCTTTAGAAAAGACTCCATGTCATAATTTTGCTATTATGCCATTTTTTATGGCAAAGAGGCTGCTGTATATGAGCTCACCATTAGGTGCAAGGGGGTATATCTAGAAGATATATGGTAGTTCAGCCATAAAAACAAACAACAAATGTGGAGGTAGCTTATTTGGTTGCTTTTAAGAAATTATTTCACTACAATTAGAAAAAGATCAAATTCTTGCCCTGTTGAAGTCAACAATTATAAAGAGATCAAAGTATACTAATCCTTCCCTTCATTTTCTCTCTTTTTTATTCTGCACTCTCTTATTCAGCAATGGAATATTGTTCATATTATTTAAGGTTATCCCTTACTTCACTAGGAACACAGCTTCATGTACAGCTTTGCCTTTTGCTAACAGTAATTGTAACAAAGACAAAGGTGGCTCATATCATGCAAGAGCAGAATCAATGTTTGAATTGATTTTTCTAGACATAGTTCTTTGGAAAAGAACTGAACACTTCAAGGAAATGTTTTTTTTTTTTTGGGGCCTTTTAAATAGATTTCAAGTCAGTATGAATGTTTTCTTATTACTAATAAGAGAAAACTGAAAAGAAAGTACAATGAGATTGATGAAGTGGATGATTATTGGGCAAACCAAGAAAAAAGCCTAAACAATGACAATAGCAGGGGAATGGTCAGAGATACTAGAAGGCAGAAACATAGTAGTAGAGGCAGGGAAATGGTCAAGCCAAGATTCATTGACCAAGACTACCAATTTTTGTCGCTATGTAGTCACCACCATTCCTTTTGTTAGCCCAAGTAAACTGACAACCACCATAAGACAAGTCAACAAGATCAGAATCAAGGATGTAAGAGTTAAATTCCTCTTTCTCACTATTCCAGTTCAAACACACCCCAAATTTCTTGAAGCTATATCTGATGACAACCGCATAACATAGGCCCATCTCATTGAGGAGGCAATGTATTATCATAAAAGCAATGACAATAAAAAGAGGCAACAATTTTCCAATCACATTATTAAGCCAACAAAATATTACAAACTGTGCATTAAATTCATTGACAACACTTTTCTCAAAAGAAAAAATAAATAAATAAATAAAAAACAAAACAGAACAAAAATAAACAAAAAGGTAGGGACTATTACTTCATTGTGGCATTTTATCAAATATCTAGCATACATAATGATTCCTCAAGCATAAGATTTTATTGTGTAGTATCAACAACAATCCATTCACTTCACTAATTACATTGGTTAAAATATGAATATCATAGATGATCAAACATGTGTGTGTGTGTGTGTGTGTGTGTGTGAATATCATAATCAGAATGCAAAACATGTTAAAATATCTATTTTACAAATTATTTTCCCAAATCAAAATCATTCAAGATGTTCATGAAATCCTTCAAAGTAGAGAAGTTTTGGAGATCTTAACAATGAATTCCATGGACCCAAAACTTGTCCAAAGATGCTTTATGTTTTTATGGGATTCTTTATCTTCATGATTGTTTCATGGTTATAGTGTTTGGGAAATGACAGTAGATAACTGACCTAAATCGAACAAAGCAAAGTGAAAGGGTTTTGCTAATTGGTATGGAAGGAGTAGAGAACATGAAGTGGGGTGTAATTTGAAACAGATGATGAGGGAGGAAGAAGACAGTGAGGGAGAAAGAAAAACAGAGACAGTAGAAAAAAGAGAGAGGGGTAGACAGAGAAATTGAGAGACAGAAGAAAGAGGGGGATAGAGAAAGAGAAATAGAGAGAGGAGACTAACCTTGAAATCACAGTAGTAGCTTGCCGTCGTCAACATGCCGCGGTGGAGGATGAACGAAGGCTCTGTTACTTCGCAAAAGAAGTGTTGATAGCCTAGGGCACATGTATTGGTTCAAAAAAAAAAAAAAAAGACTAGGGCACATGTAATCAAGGAGAAGGAGTAGAACGGCTTTGTTTTTTTTTTTTTTTTTTTGGGACTGAAATTCTGATATGTTTAAAAGAAAAAAAAAACTGATTTCGCGTGAAATCAGAAATCAATTTGGCGGGCCTTTTCCTTGGCTTTTTGTAACGTTTGAGGTTAAACGTCACTATAAGAAAATATATGGCAGCGTTTTAGGGAAAAAATGTTGCTAAAAATTTTATTTTTAGTTGTAGTCAATAACCGCTACAATAGCCCATCTATAGCAGCATTTTTTAGGCCGATACAATAAAAAACGCTGCTAAATCTTGATTTTCTTGTAGTGGTCACCTAGCAAACAAAGATTTTTGCAGGGTTATTGAGTCCATGCGTCAAGCATTAAATGTAACAAGACCTCTTAAGAGGAAGTATGGTGAAACAGCCAAGGTTGACGAACAACAGGTGATGGCTTTTCGACCAATGAGACAGATAGGAATAGACAAGGAAATGATTAGTAAGGGATACAAGGAAGCTTCCGAAGTACGTTTGAAAACAAGTTTTTCTCTTCTTCCATCTTGACTCACTCTTTTTCTGATCACTTTTGATCTAACTTGATCATCGAAGAGTCCATGAGAAAGAACAATCCTAGTTTTGGTACCTTCTCATTAGACCTTTTTGCAAGGGGTGCTCCAAGAAGGCAAAGGCCAATAAATCAGTGGAACACGTCGATCACTTTAACCTATACCTCACTAACTGCATTGCATCATCAAAAAGTATGAAATGAGGTGAAACTAAGGGTTGGTTTGGGATATTCTAAAAAAGTGCATTTTTTGACTTATTGACTTTTATGGATTGGGTTTGGGTTTGGGTTTGGGTTGGGTTTGATGTGATGTGTTAGAGAGGTGATGTGATTTAAATAAGATGATGTGACTTAAATAGGATAGTGACTTTTTGATTTTTGTATTATTTAGTTATGCCAAACTTGGCCTAAAAATGTCATAAGTTATCCAATATATAGAATGTACAAATTCGAATTGCAAACTATACTATTAAAAAATATAAGGGGTGGTTTGGGATGATCTAAATAAGTGTACTTTTTTACATTTTATGAAATATGAGTTGAGTTTGAAGTGATGTGGTAAAAAGGTAATGCAACTTAAATAGGATGATGTGATATAAATAAGATAGTGTTTTTTTGATTTTTTAATTTTTTTAGAGTACCCCAAACAAGACCTAATGAAGAAATCATAGAAACTACCCCAAATTAATAGTACAACTTTTTTCTAAAGTGGATCTTCTCAAAATAAGAGACCGGAGGCTTTTCAAAATATGTGGAGGCAAGAAATTAAACAGTGAAAAGTGAAAAAATAATTACAAAATGATAAAGATATAATTGATTTATACATTTAATTATGGAAATAAATTTTATACCTTCGTTAGTTAGAGAAAAAAAAAATTCACTCTCACTTTTTTTTAAATTCTCCTAAAAACAAATACCGTAAGCATTTTTGACGGCCTTATGTATTAAATCGTCAACAACCTGTTCTAAAATTATGGAACTTGTATTATGCCCATGAGTGATAATTTTTTTATTATTTACTGAGCAATGCGACATCTATCTAAAAAATCTTAATAAAAATATATTTGTTCAAATATCATTGGATTTTAAATATTTTTTTTTTTTGACAACTAATCATATTTGGCCTCTTGTATCTTTAGTGATATTTTTAATAAGACTGTTAGTATTTGTAGAATTATTCTTATTTATTTATGGATAAATTATGTAAACATCTACTGATATTTCACACAGATACATTAGTAATCTTGCAGTTTTTTAAAATATCATCTCCCTTCTCCAATAATAGGGTAAATTATATTTTGCTCCATTTATGTTTGGTCATTTTTACACTTTGACCCTTCATGTTTTAAGTTTTTTACAATTTACTCCAAAAATAATTTCTATTCAAAATTAGACAACAAAAAAAAAAAAAAAAAAAAAACCACCGTAACTGCCACATAATATAGAAAATATATTATTACTTTAGGATTTGAGTTTGTATAAGATTTGTAAGTTATATATAATAAAATATTTTTATACTATGTGGCTCCCAATGGTCATTGTTTGTCTAATTTTGGACATAAATTAGATTTCAATATAAATTGAGAAAAACTTGAAATATGAAGGCGAAATTAAAAAAAAATAACCTTTAAGTAGTAAAGTGAAAAAATAACCAAACATAATGAGACAAAATATAATTTACCTTACGGGTTATGATGGAGGACAAGATAAGGTATTTGGTTGGAAAAAGAGAACGACATTTTGATAATTTTAAAAAATGTTTGTCATAATTATTTGAGGGCTGCTAAAAATGCCCATATATATATTTTTTATTTTATTTTAGACCCCTCACTTTTTTGGCCCCCACCACCAAAATTACTTCTCTAGTTATTTTTCTTTGAACCCATCATAATCTCAAATATACCCTTTGAAGCCCACATTTACACCTTCCACCTACAACTCCTCATTCTCTCCTTCAGTAGTCTCTCTTCTACTCTGGTGACCCTCTCTCTTCGGCGACCTGCGCGGCTAGCTACAGCAGCAACAGAACAATTGTTTGTTTCATAGGAGTATCAGATAGATGCAAACTATGTTTCAAGGAATACAACAACATTGAAAGGTCTTATAGTCAAAAATCCATTTATGGAGAATCACATTGATGTTGCTGAAGATGAGAGATGGATAACCAGTTCAGAAAACCTCTCATTTTGCCTTCGTGAACACTTTTGCCGCCGTTTGGAAAACTAGTTCTGAACAAAAACCTGATGTTCGGTATTATGTAGCTGAAGAAAAGATATATGTTTGGTTGTGGAGCACCGAACATATTCAACAAGTTCGACTCTATATAACCAAACGAAGAGAAATCGACCAACCTGTGAGGTACAGAGAGAAATCGACGGGGAGAGAGAGAGAGAGAGAGTCATGCACAAAAGTGAGAAAAGAGAGTAGGTTCCGGAGAATAAAATTGAAGATCACGAAAGAGAGTTTGCGAATCCCCTAACCTTCGCAGCTATTGATAGTTTCGTGAATAACAGGTGGCAGCGAGAGGCTCGTTAGAGGAGAAAAATAAAGGAGGTGGGTTGGTCAGCCAAAGGCTGTCGATAGACGTGGAAGTAATGGTAGGATTAGGGTTAGGGTTAAACTTGGGGGGATAGGATGGCGATAAAATTGAAATTTGATATTAGGACAAAATTATAATGAAAAAAAATAAAAAAAAATGGAAGATCCGCATAGAGGATAAGATGCTATATTCAAGCATCCTAGTATGTTGTATCTGCATAGAGGATTTTTGAAAAATAAATTTTTGAAAAAAAAGTTCAATTCGCAAACCGCCCGCACATCCGCAAACTCTATCCGCACAAACTACAAACCGAATTGCGGGCGGTTCCAGGTTGACTTTTTCCAAAACCGCATAGATGCGGGCAGGTCCAAATCGAACTGCAAACCGTCTCCAATCCGAACCGCAGACACCTCTACATAAGACTACGAGCTAAGGGGCAATTTGGCAACCCAATTAAAATAGCTTTTAGCTTTTAACCAATTTTATATCATATCACTTCTAATATTTTTAACATATAAAAAAATAAAAAAGTCAAAAACAATAAAAAAATTAGCTTTTAATTAACTTTCTAAATCACTCCTAAAATAGTTTGAGAATTGGTTAAGAGTCAAAAATCAAAATTTTAATATATTTTAAGTTACATTATCACTCTACTTTTTTATACGTTTTTTAAAAAAAGTTAAAAAATTAATTTTTAATCAATTTCCCAAAACAATTCAAAATAGGTTAAAAAGTTACAAAATGTCATATCTAAACCATAATCATTTTATTTTTTCTTTTATAAAAATTAAAATAATAAAAAAAAACTTATTTCAAACTAGACTTTTTAACTTTAAACTAAAATAAATAAAAAACTAAAAAAAGCGAATACACATACCAAACAAACCTATATCAATGATCTTTTGGCGGGAATTTTTACTTTGAGTTCCCTCCAAAAACAAACCCCGCAAATGTTCCCGCCGCTTGGTCGACCTCCAGATCGCCCATTCCACTCACCCCCGCGATGCCCAGTTGAAATTCATCCCCAAATTCATCACCAAATTCAACTACCCACTTCTCAAAGAAGATGAAATCGTCAATTCCTGTAATGGGTTGCTCTGCTTATCTGATTTCACTGACGATTCTGACCCCATTTTCATATGCAATCCGATTCTGGGTGAGTGCATTACTTTACCCATCTTACATCACCATGGAAATTATGATGCTACTATGACTGCTTTTGGGTTTAGTCTCAAGACTAATCAGTACAAGGTGATTCGGTTTTTTCTCCAAGAGGTTGTTTATATTGACCACAATAATACCCAGATGGGTTCTTATCGTGAGGAGGCAGAGGCCAAGATTTACACAATTGGTGGAGAAGGGTTGTGGAGGAATATGGGTAAGGTACCTTATCATTTGACAAACCACTCGTTCAATTCTTTCGTGATGGAGCTATTCATTGGCTTAATTTCAACCATGATAGTCCCGGCTTCAGTTGTTGCGATTTGGGACCGAGGAATTTCGGGTTGTTCCTCAACCTCTTGAGTTTGGTCTGCATAGAGAGTTTTGAGGGCATAAATGTGTCGGTGCGCTGCGGGATAGTCTGTCCATTTGTGAATTTTCTATTCATTGTGGTATTGATATATGGATAATGAAAGAGTGGCAATGAGGAGTCTTGGAGCAAAGAGTTTGTTATTGGCAATGTGATTAGTAATAAGAAGGGGGTTTTGACTATTATAAGCCAATTATGATTCTAAAGACTGGGGAAATTTTGATGCTTTACAACAAGGATGGTCTTGTGCTGTATGATCCTAAGCTAGGTGGGTTTAAGAAGTTAAGTATTTATTGGATCAAATCAGAATTTTATGGGCTGCTCATATTCCGAGCTTGGTTTCCCTCTGTGATGTTGCCGAAGGAGAATACTTCTCTTTGATACGTTGCCAAAGGACAAAAGGTTGAAGGTAAAAATTGAGATGATCTAACTGTTATATAGCTTTTGATTTACAATTGAGAGCTTGGTTGGCTATTATATTGTTTTGGCCCCACTAATATTGTAGCTGCTTACAAGCACTCATTTCCATGTTGATGCGTGTGTTTAATTTATGGAATCTTTAAAATTTTATGCTTCTTCTTTGGAAAATGATATAATATTCCTGTAGAATTTTTGGGAATCCACTATTCTTGTAGTAATAATCTTATTTCATTCACTAATGCTCCATTTATCTTGATTGGCAACAAGAATGGGGGCATGGCTATTCGGAAAACCAGTTCCAAACAAAAGCTTGATGTTCGGTATTATGTAGCCGAACAAAAGGTATATGTTTGGTTGTGGAGCACCGAACATATTGAACAAGTTCGGCTCTCTGTAACCAAACGAAGAGAAATCGACCAACTTGTGAGGTAGAGAGAGAAATCGACGGGGGGAGAGAGAGAGAGAGAGAGAGAATATCATGCACAAAAGGGAGAAAAGAGAGTAGGTTCCGGAGGATGAAGATGAAGATCGCGAAAAAGAGTTAGTGAATCAATCATTCCTTTTTGGCTGCCACCACCAAAACCCTAACCTTTGCCGCCATTGATAGTTTCGTGAATAACAAGTGGTAGTGAGAGGCTCGTTAGAGGAGGAAAATAAAGGAGGTGGGTTGGTCGTCAGAGGCTGCTGATAGAAGTGGAAGTGGTGGTGGGATTAGGATTAGGGTTGAACTTGGGAGGATAGGATGAGGACAAAATTGAAATTTTATATTAGGACAAAATTGTAATGAAATAAAAAGAAAAATGAAAGATCCAAAATAAAAAGGTAGAGGCATTTAGCAATCCTCTAATTATATACATGATTCTATTTACACACTAAATATTACATTATATTTATTTGTACAATATTTTTTTTCTTAATGTACAAGTATAGTGTAATAAGAAATTTATTGAGTGTAAATAGAAGGTGTCTAATTATTTACATCCCAATTAAAGTGTTTTGTCATTTTGAGATTTTGCAACTTTTTTTTGTCCTTTTGGGATTATTTGGCCAAAAAAGAAAACCAAACCGGGGCTAAATAAGTGCATTTTTTTGCAAAAATATACTTATTTGGGTTACATCAATCAACATCTCCTTTATATTTTTCTACACATCTTTTATAAAAAATTAAAAAATACACTTATTTAGAACATTCTAAACCAATATGTCAAGGGTGACATGGTGCAGTGGTGTAGGTATTGATGTTCGGAGTTTGTTTACTTGGTAGTTTTTTTTAAGCTTCCAAATTCAGTTGAACGAAATAATAAAAAAAAAAACTTAAAAATTATAAAAGAATTTAAATTTTTTGGGACTTATTTTAGTAATTTTTTGGGACTTATTTTAGCTTTTTCATTTTTCATTTTTGTTTTTTTACTTTTTAGATTTGTTACACAAAATGGTCGGAAGAATAAAAAATTTTAATACTATAATTTAAAAAAAAATAAAATCAGTAAAGATAAAAAAAAATTAAAATAAAAAAATTGGCCTAACGAACTAATTAGCTGACATCCAAACAGACAACAAATCAAACCCTGTCCGGATTAGGAAACACAGAGAGTTCCATTCCTTGCCACTTCCAAATCCTAAACCGATTCAACTTCACATTGACTCTCAGTCTATATAAACACCCCTAACCATCATTGCCTACAAACACAACTCTCGCCCTTCTCTCTGCCTTTGTAGTTTCGATTACTGCATATACGCGTCCTCGTCCTTCTTTCTTTTTCTTGTTCTTATTCTTCAATCAAGCAATGGCTGGTGCTCTTATCACTCCTGCTGGTGACGATTCCCCGAAAGATTATCCCGGAAAACTTACTTGGTATGTCTTCGTAACTTGCATCGTCGCCGCCATGGGTGGGCTGATTTTTGGCTACGACATCGGTATCTCTGGTAAGCCCTTCTTCAACTTAATAAATCTTCAATTCTTCACAGTTCTGCTACCGTTGAAAAATCAATCTTCTATATATATATATATATATATATTCTGTGATAATTCTTCACTCAATCACATTATTCTCTTTATTTTTTTTGTACAAATTTTTTTTTTTTCTGTAAAAAGACAAAAAAATCAATTTAAATAGTTAATTATGTTTGAGTTTAAATGTATGATATTGATTACTGGTGTTGCTACGGTGATTAGGTGGGGTGACATCGATGGCTCCGTTTCTTGAGAAGTTTTTCCCGTCTGTGTATCGGAAGGAAGAGCTCGATCAGTCAACCAATCAGTACTGCAAGTTCAACAGCCAAACGCTAACCATGTTTACGTCGTCTCTGTATTTGGCTGCTCTTTTTGCGTCCTTCTTGGCGTCGACAATGACCAAGAAACTGGGCCGCAAGTTTTCCATGCTTATGGGCGGTTGCGTCTTCTGTTGCGGTGCTCTTCTCAATGCCTTTGCTGTACACCTCGCTATGCTCATCATCGGTCGAATTTTGTTAGGTGTTGGTGTTGGTTTCGCCACTCAGGTAATTCATTCATAAAAACGAAAGCTCTTTCTTTCTTTGCTCCAATATTATTACTACAGTCACACTTTGAACATAATAACGAAAGCTCTAACTTGTTTGTTTCAAATTACATTACAGTCAGTGCCACTGTTTGTATCGGAGATGGCTCCACATAGATACCGCGGAACCCTCAACGTCTGCTTCCAACTATTCATCACAATCGGCATTCTGATTGCCGGTCTGGGATCAAGGGGACTTGGGCTGGCGCATCAGCTTGGGCGGTGCCGCTGTTCCAGCCGTCCTCATGATCTTCTCATCTCTCTGGGTCTCCGAAACCCCAAACTCCCTCATTGAGAGAGGTCATTTGGACAAAGCCAAGAAGCAGCTCCAGCGCATCCGTGGAGTCGCCAACGTCCAAGCCGAGTTCAACGATCTGGTGGATGCGAGTGCAGCCTCAAAGGAAGTGGAAAACCCATGGAGGGACCTATCCATGAGGAAGTATAGGCCTCAGCTTTGTTTGGCTATTTTGATTCCCATGTTTCAGCAACTCACTGGGATCAATGTGGTTATGTTCTATGCTCCTGTGCTGTTCAAGACCATTGGGTTTCAGAGCAACGCTTCGCTTGCATCGGCCATGATCACCGGTGGAGTCAATGTTCTTGCCACATTTATCTCTGTTTTTGGGACTGATAGGTGGGGGAGGAAACCCCTGTTTCTATGGGGAGGTGGCATCATGATTGTGTTTCAGGTAATACTTGTAACCAAATCTTTTTCTCCATCATCTTTCTATTTATGTATTGATTTTGTGTCCAATTTTTCAAGTTTGTAAAACACAGTTGTATTGTATTTGCACTATGTCATTACATGTTAATTTTTTTGATATTATTTGTATATATTTTTTATGTATGTATTATTTATATTTGCAGAGTGCAGTAGCAGTTCTTATTGGTGCTAAATTTGGAGTAACAGGAGATGCTACCGATTTGGGAACACTATATTCAAGCATCCTAGTATGTTGTATCTGCATTTTCGTCACAGCTTTTGCATTCTCATGGGGTCCTCTGGGATGGTTGGTGCCTAGTGAAATCTTCCCTCTAGAAATTCGGTCATCTGCGCAGAGTATCGTCGTGGCCGTGAATATGTCATTCACTTTCCTCGTTGCCCAACTCTTCCTTGCTGCTCTTTGTATGGTCAAGTACGGCTTATTCATCATCTTTGCGGGTTTAGTGCTAATCATGAGCCTCTTCGTCATCTTCTTCGTGCCGGAGACCAAAAATATACCCATCGAAGAAATGTCACAAGTGTGGAGAGGGCACTGGTACTGGAAAAAATTTGTTGATGATGAAAAGGAAATCGAGATGAAGAATGGAATGCCTTAGAAAGATATACATAGCTACCTCGCATTTATTTGTATTCTTTTTTGGGTTTTTAGTTTTTTTTTTTTCATTAATACTTTAAGTTGTTCAACAAAAAACAAGGTTGTTAGGATTCCTTTATATAAATTTTACTAGTCTTATTACATTTATTTGTGTTTGTGTATGTTTGCAAGTGTTTCTATTGTTTTTATTTTATTTTTTGCTTCACCTTTGTGAGCAAGGTTGCCTTTGGCTGGGCAACAATATTATGAATTTAGACTTAATTGCTTGGTGATTTCACAGTTGGAAAAAGTTACATTTAATTTTTCAAACTTTTGTTTTTCAGTAATTTTTTAAAATTTATGTCAATTTTTTTATTTTTCAATTTAGTCTAATTTAGATGGAATTAAAAAAAAAAAAAATTACAACAAAATAAATAACTTTTTTTTTTCTTTCTTTAAATGGCTTTTTGCTTTTTGTTTGTTTTAGGCCATCTCATCTAGTAAAATCTAAGAATAAAGATTTGTGCCTCGAATTTCCCTGTCCCGAATGCCCCTAATGCCCAAAACGACGTCGTTTTGGGCATTAGGTTTTTTTTTTTTTTTTCTTTCTTCTTCTTCCTCCATTTTCGGACTGAACCAGAGGGGAGAGGGAGAGAAAAGAAGAGAGAGAGAGAAAGAGAGAGAGAGAGAGAAGAGAGGTCGCCAGCCGAGGTCGTCGTAGCCTCCGACCGCCGCCTCCGAGCTCGCAGTCTCGCCGAGCTCGTCGCAGCCTCCGACCGCCACCTTCGGCCCCGCCTCCGCCTCTCCTCCCCCTGTGAGTAGGCCCCCTCCAGTCCTTCCTCCTCCTCCTCCTCCTCCTCCTCCCTCTTCTTCTTCCTTCTTCTGCTGGAAAAAAAAAAAAAAAAAGAATTCGGGGCATTCGGGGGAGCTCAAATTCAAGCTCCCAATCAGTTCTGAAAATCTAAATGTGTTTTTTTTTAAAATAATAATAAAAAAATTCACTAAATTACTATACTATTTAGCATACATGAAAGATTTGGCTATTCCATACTCCATGTTTGTTGAAAAAGGCAGTCTTTCTGGTAGTTTTCCTTAATTTTTTAAAATTTTATTTGGTTGCCTAGCATTGTTTTTGGTTTTGTATTTTCTAATATTAATTGTTGTAGTTGGGCTATAAGAAAGTTTGTGGAAAATGCTACTTTCATATCGTTAGATTTTGATTATTGGTGTAAAACAGTTAAACTTGTTAAAAGTGCATTCAAGATTGCTTGTTATTTAAACAAATCAAACTTGAATACAATTTCAAGCACCAAAATTACTATTAAAAATCTAAGCCACTATAATCATTTAAGATCGACTTGAAAATCAAATTTATTATAACATATAAGAGTTTTAGGGATCAAACTTTTGTATAAAAAAATAAAAATTTTGTTGCAAAAAAAACATTTGGGGACTAATTCTTGTCATCGTCCCGAAATGTTGGGAAAAAAAATTTAGCCACAAAAATTTGAAAATGTTTCTAATAACTTAGAAACAAAATAAATTGATTAAAAAAATAACATAAAATTTGAGACATTTGAATAACGAAACAAGAGCTCAATCGGTATCAATATTAATATCTTATACTCCACACGCCCTGTTTATGTCATTGTTGTTGTGGGAGCAAGTAAAGAATGGGAATTGTAAATCAATGAAGATGGGTCCAGCTTGTCTCATGTTTAAGATTTAGGTTGGACTGTCCACTCTGGCTCAGGGGCCTAATTTTGGGTCCCGTTTTGATAATCTAAACTATACAATGTGTAGAACCCGTCGAGTTTCATATTTTTCTAAAAAATCATGTTAATCGGATATCGCAATCTATTTGATCGGATCAGATTTTTATCAATCGTTTATTTTTTTATTCATTTTTTTTATATAAATCTAATCCGATCAAATAGCTATCGATATCCAATCAACGTGATTTTTTAGAGGGATATAATACTCAACGATTTCTATATATTAAACGGTTCAGATTATTGAAATGGAGCCCAAAATGGACCCATAGACTAGACTAGAAGGTCCAATCTTGATCTCAAACATGAGACAAGCTGGACCCAATGAAGATAACCTTTACGTTTGTACAAATTCTTTTGGGTTAATTACACTAATAGTCCCTATAGTTTGGGACTTGTGTCACTTTGGTCCCTGACTTTTCAATTGTGACATATTTGACCCTGAATTTTGAATCTTGTTCCAAATAAGGACAATTGAAAATATCATTAGATTTTTCAAGGGTAAAATCGTCAATTTGATAAAATATAAACTAATTTGACAAAAATAAATGTCAAAAAAATATTTTTAATTTTTTAAAAATTATTTTTATCCAAGAATGATAAAATTATGTAAAATAAATAAAAATTACTTGATTAATTTTTTAAAATTTATTTTAAATGATCATCATCCAAACACATAATAAAAATTAATTTCGTAAAAAAAAAAATAAATGTCTACAAGATTTATCAATTTTACATAATTTTATTTTTAGTAGGTAGAAATAATTTTTAAAAATTCAAAAATATTTGTTTGACATTTATTTTTATCAAATTAGTTTATAGTTTATTAAATTGACAATTTTACCCTTGAAAAATCTAATGATATCTTCAATTGTTCTTATTTGAAATAAGATTCAAAATTTAGGATCAAATGTGTCACAATTGAAAAGTCAGGGACCAAAGTGATACAAGCCCCAAATTGTAGGGACTATTTGTGTAATTTGCCCAATTCTTTTTCATATTGCCACTTCTTTCAAAATAAAATGATTTATCAACAAATTTTTACAGATAAAACTCGTGTAAAATGATATGGCTATAATATTTTTATACACAGATTGAGATGAAAGGCCATAAAATTATACATAATTTTTTGGGAAAATTACCCATTAGTGATCCTATCAAAAAATTGTAGGTGTTTTAAAATATATCGCTTATCTGTATTTTTTATTTTTAAATCTCACACTAAATTGAAATTTTCCCTAATTTTTTATGAAATTTTCCACTACAACAAATGACATTTTTGGCGACTAAATTTTTAGTTGCCAAAAGTCACACTTTAGTCGTCAAAACTTTTACTGACCAAAATGTTTGGTCGCCAGATTAGTCGTTGAATAATTGTCAGGAAAGGTAATTGGCGACCAAAAATGGCTTAGTCGCCGAAAGTCCTCCATTGGCGACAAATTTTTTAGTCGCCGAAAGCTTTCAAATAAATTTAATATTGCATTTTCAGCGCCTAAAATTTTCAATTATTTAGTTACTAAAAGTTTTAGTCGCCAAAATATTTTTTTGGTTCATCTTATTTCTTTTTAGCTACTAAATGTTTCAGTCGCCTAAAGTCTAATTTTCTTTTTTAGCTAAACTTTTAGTCGCCTAAAGTCTAATTTTTATTTTTTATTTTTTTTGGGAGGGGGGGGGGGGTACTAAATATTTAGTCACCAAAATTTTTATTTTGTTTTATTTATTTTTTTAGCTACTAAAATGTTAGTCGCCTAAGTTACAAGTTTTGATAGCTACTAAATATTTAGTCACCAAAAGATTTGTTTTCATTTTAATTTTTTAAGCTATTAACTATTTAGTCGCTAAAAATATATACTTCCTTTTTAGCTACCAATTGTTTGGTCATCAAAATCATCATTTTATGTTTTTTTTTAAAAAATTAATTTGTCCACAACTTGTATGTGTTCCGTGCAACCTGTATCATGTATATAAACAAAACAAGACATAAATTATCAACTATTCAACAATCTACATCAATTTCACTTCCAATCATTCAAAAATGAATAATGTCTAATTCCATATAAACCAAGTATATTCCAACCTACAATAATTGTTCCATAAAAAACAAAGAATCATATGAAAACCATGTCCTTCATACACAAAAAATATATTCATTACCATGCCAAATGGCCATTTGGCATGGTACAAATTATCATGGTAATCTGTTTCATGAAAAGCGGTAATCTATATATAGCACACCAAAAGTATTATATACCATGCTAAAAATGATCTATACGATTAATACTAATCCACACAAAAGCCGAAGATGACAAAATATGCTAATTATACAAAAGTGTAAATTGTCCTCTATACAAAAAAATGGAATATCCACAAATTCATGCCAAAAGCCATTTACCAAAAAATAAAATAAAATTGCACCCATTAGTACCAGAAGTGCATGTAGAACTTGATACGCAAAAACATTAGAGGTTATGATGAGTAAATTAAACTGTTCATCTTCTTCAGTACTTTTTCCATCATACTCTTAGACATGGTTGAAGTGTCAACTGAAAAGATCTAAATCAGTGAATATCATTGAATACACAGTAAAACAACTAATTCTAGATTTAGAGTTTTGTTTATGTACATGATGAGTGAAGAAAATTGGACTTGACTTGAAGAATGCAAAATGCCATACAGATTACAACCATTGAGGTCCCAAAACACTAATAAACTCACTCATATGAACATCCCAAAAAACACACACTTCAACCATTACAAGTGTTCATAGTACTAGATACAAAATGCACAGATGTAAGGCCATGTTTACAGCTATAGATGTGAAGTTTAAGGCGTTTTCACCCCCTAAACGCCATTTTTCGACTAAGTTTAAGGCATTTTCGACTCTAATTCCCAGCCTATATGTGCTAATTACATCCCGTCTATCCCCACAGGTCCTATTTGTCATGAGGAAGCTGTCGTGACATCTATATAGTGGTTCGGGAGCTGTTTTGCATTTTTGTCCCCCTGAATGCCCTTTTTTGACTTAGTTTAAGGTGTTTTTGACTCTAACTCCCAACCTACATGTGCAGTACAAGCCTTCTATCCTAGATTTTACTCCAACAATAAAGGCAAGGCCAATGCTACATACCTGTACCAAAGATGAATGATGTGTGTTCATGCCAAAGACATGATTCATAATAAAAAATTTCTAATCCATTATGTAATCCTTTTATATGGTTGCAGAAGAAGACACACATTCTCTGTAACAATATTTATGTTAAACATCTTGTATATGGACTATAATTATCAATATTTGGAAATTGTTATTAGAGCACAATAAAGGACTAACGGAAATTCAATTTCATGAAAATAACAAAAAGAGTAAGCGAAACCAGATTTTACTCCAACAATAAAGGCAAGGCCAATACTACATACATGTACCGAAGATAAATGATGTCTGTGCTCATGCCAAAGACATGATTCATAGCATCAAAATTGAAACTTGCATGAGTTAAGCTAGGAAATATTAGTGAAGATAAACAATTTCAAGGCTTTAAAAGTAGATGCAAGAGAAGCTAAATTGATTTAGAAGAGACTTTGTCAAGTATAAAATTGAAACTTGTTGATTCCACACAAATCATCCCATCAACAAATTTTCCTCTGTCTTCAGTTGACTTGTCTCTAATATAACCATGTCATACAAAGTGCATTTCCTTATTTATTATAGGATCTTATGACTCGTGTAACATAAAAAATGACTACGAAGAATACAGACATGCCTGGAGAATTCAATTTTCTTCAACAAAGAGGACTACCAATTAAATAGCTCCACAAAATAGAACTCATAACACAACTAGTTTTTATATTTTTTTTAATCTCCCCAGTAAGAGAATCTAAAGATTAACTCCACCCCAACCTATACCAAGCAATATCTGATAAAAGAAACACTCCTGAGTATATACATTTTGTATCTGCCACATGTATAACTAATGACTCAAAAATTAGAATGGGGGAGTGATAACGTATTGAATGGCTAACTTAAAAAAAAGTGCAGGTGTGCCATAAAAAATTCTTATTGTCAAACACCTCAATGCTTTCAAACAATGGATTAGGGCTTTGAATACATACACAATCAAGGAGTAGCCATACATGCAAATACATACACAATCAATAGATTAGGGCTTTGAAACTAATAGAAGAGAAAGGAAAAAGAGGGGGAAATGTATCAAACGACTGAAATCAAACCCATATTTAGGACATCAAACCCATAGAACTTTAGAAATCAAACCACAACAACCAAACCTATTTCATAAACCAGCATGAAATTAAACTGAATCAAGCATATAAAACCCTAGAGCAACAATCAGAAAGGGGGAAATAGAGAGAGAGAGAGAGAGAGAGAACCTGTGATCTGCAGCAGTGGCGATGGTGATTTGCAGTGGTGGCAGTGTGCGACGTACAGTAAGTGACGGTGGTCTGCGGTGAGGTGAAGTGAGGTGAGGTTTGGTGGTGAAGGAGAATCTATGTGAGAGAGATTGTTTTGTGTAAATAGAGAACAGGCGGGCGCCAATATTAAATGATTTTCCTCTAAAATTTTCACACCTTTGGCTATGAAATTGGTTTTGTCTGTAAATGTTAATAACTGGCAACTAAAGCTTTTTGTAGCCAAAGCTTAATTAACGACGACTAAAATATTAGTTGCCAAAATTATTAATTTGGTGACTAACTTTCTTTTTGTCGGAAAAAATGATATACCATGATTGATTTTTTTTTTTAGTCACCAAAACTTAATATTTGCTGACGAAATTGTTTGGTCGCCAAAGAGTAACCATAAAAATATGACAGTTATTTGGCGACTGAATTTCATTTTGTTGGCAAAAAATATTATATGATGACTAAAAATAAATTTAGTAGCCTAAAATCTACACTAACGGCGACTAATATTTTGTTTAGTCGCCTATTATGGAATATTTAGCGACTGAATTTTTTTTAGTCGCCAAAAAGAAATATATCTCGACTAAAAAAATTTAATAACTACACCCTAAACCAATGCTGACTAACACATGTTTTAGTTGCCAAAAATGTCACTTTTGTTGTCAAATTTGATCACCCAAAATATAAATTGTTGAAAAACCAACTTGTAATGTTATCACAAAATTCCCTCAATAAAGAAAATGTAGTTCTATATACCATTTGAAGATGATAAGGAAAACACAGTGCGAAAAAGTACCTGTTATACAATTAAAAAACTAGACAAGTGGCACTTCCATATTAAAAAATAAAATAAAATCTGGGTTAATATCATATTGTTATAATAAAATTAAGGCTTTTGTTAACGCAACGTGTATAAGGAAGAAAATTACGTAAATATGATTAGGAATATTATTTCTGTGATCCAAGTTTATTTTGAGTATGATTTCTCATACAATGATCACAAATTTTTTTTTTTTTGGGTACTGACTGTGGTTTTGAGAATAGATTATCTTAGAATTTTTTTTTAAAGATTTTTAGCTAGAATATGAGGTAAAAAAAATTAGTATTTTAGATTTTTTTTTTTGAATTTTTAGGAAAAAAGATGTAAAAGTTAAAGAGAAAATGAAATTATGTTTTTTTTTTTTTTTGGGTATAATTCTTTGACTTTTTGACATTTTTAATGACTTTTTAGTTATTATTCAAAATTTTCAAACTTGCCCTTAGTATTTACACTTTTTTATATAGCATTATTGTTGTTAGTTAAGTGTTAATGCATTCGGGGAGGTTAATTGGAAGGGAAACACTTAGGTAGCATTTGGTTTGAAACTCAAATCATGATTTGAATCAAAAAATTTCAAAACTCATAATTAAACACATAATTCAAAACTTAATTTAAAATCTCTTTTCAAAATTCTTTTTTTTTTTAAAAATTAATTTTTTAAATTTTGTTCTTTAAAATTATTTTTTATTTTTATTTTTGAAGAAAATTATTGTTTTTTTCTTCAAAAATAAACACATTTTTTAAGTATTGGCCAAATAATTTGTTATGATTTAGATATATATGGGCGATCCAAATTTTTTTAAAATATACAAAAAAAAATTTTAAATTAAAAATTTTAAAAATAAACATTTAAAAAATAAAATAAAATAAAAAATATTTAAAATAAAATATAATTTTTAAAATTTTAAATATTTTTAAAAAATATTTAAAATATACAAAAAAAATACAGAGCACAAATGTACTAAATACAACGCACATTAAAAAAATATTTACCCTAAAAAAATAAAATTAAGAATTTTTTAAAATATTTAAAAAAAATAGATCCAAAATTTTTTGAAATACAACTCAGAACTCAAAAATTCAAAACTCAAAATATAATTCAAAAGTCTTTTCAAAATTTAAAACTCTTTAAATTTTTTTTTCAAAAAACTCATTTCATGACCTTTACGTCACCATGTCTTGTAGGCCTTGGGTTGTGTGTGTAGAGGCAATATTGTCTTTTGTCAACCCAACATCATTTAAACAAGAGTGCTCCTAAATGCCCCACCATATTTCTCAGGACACTCAACTTTTTTGGACTCCCACAAATCAGGATTGATTCCTATATTTTCTTCTTTCAACACCTACTACAATGTCAATCATACCCCTCTTTGTTGGAATCCCACCTCTATCACTTCTCCACATCTAGCGAGCCATTTCCCCTCGACACCCCATCTCCAGCAAGTCTTTTCCATGCCATCCCCATATCTGGCCACCTCTGATTGCCTTAGCCACTATCTTTCGATCATTACCCTAGCCCCCAAGCCCTTTCCCATCCATTCTCAATTCTTTTCCATCTCTCCATTGTTGTCCCCATCTCTCCTCCTCTTTCTTCATCTATGTTTAAAGGGCTAGGGTTTCAAAGATTGCCATGGATAAGAATTTGAAGGTCACCATGGCTAAGGTTCCATGGCTAGTGCGTCGTTCGGCTATACAGGACCGGACCTTTTGAATCAATTTGGTGCTTCACAACCGAACAAGTAACCTTTGTTCGGCCCTAATTCGGTATTTCCGAACATATTTTATTTGTTCGAAAATATATTTACCACCACACACTAGTGTTTTGTTCGAAGCTGGTTATTCAAACGGTGGCAATGGTGGTTATGGAGGCAAAGTAAAGGGTTGGGGTGCTCTTGGTTACCATTACTATGTGTGTGTGTGGCGCAGTAAAGAAGGTTATAGGTATGGTTGCTAAAGATGAAGGGCGGTGAAGGTGAAGAATGGTAGTGGCACTGACAAAAGACTGAGGCAGGTTTAGAGAAGAGCGGGGGTGGCTGGTCTGGGTTGGGCTGTAGAGGGCAGGAGACTACTAATGATTATGGTGATGGACAGAGCTGCGTTGCTGGCCGGAGTATGGGTGGGGATGAGATTAAGGTTAGGGTTTGTGTGTTAGATATTGTAAACCCATTTTGGGGTGTTTGGTTACATATATATTGGGCCCTTTTTTGTTTGGTTACATGTGTATTGGGCCTTTTTGTAAAATTCTTATACTTTTGTACTTGTAAGTAAAATGTGCTTCTAGAACATTTTAGTTTTTAAATAGGAAAAACAGAGACAAAAAAAACTTAGTAAGGAAGAGAAAAAACGTGAGAAAAGAGAAGTTTTTTTTGTGTTGCTACTCTGTACAAGGTAGAGGAGAAAGCTTTGTAAAGTTGATTTTTAGTGAAAAAGTGCAGATTTTTGATGCCCAGATAAGTGTTGACTGATGCTTTTGTTTTTCTAATTATTTGTGCTGAAAGTTATTTGCTTGAAGTTGAAAATCTGTGCAGAAAATTCAGATTGTTGATAGCTGTGTTTGTGCTCTGTTTTTGGTCCATCTGTGGCTGTTTTTTTAATGATATTGTGCATGTAATTAACTTCCAAATTTCCCAACAAATTCTGGTATCAGAGCCTTGGTGTGTTGCTTGAATATTGTGGTGAAATTAGGGCTTGTGTTGATATTTGTTGTTGCTTAAGTTGTGATGGATTTTACTACCAATTTCTTTCAACGCCAATTTCCTCGATTGGGTAAAGACAATTATGAAAAATGGAGTATCCAAATGAGAGTGTTGTTGGCCTCTCAAGATTTGTGGGATTTAATTGAAAAAGGGTATGAGGAACCCAACTCACAAGAAGATGAAGACAAGTTGTCAGAAAATCAGAAGAATGCACTAAAATGTTGTAGAAAATGAGACAAGAAAGCATTGTTTCTACTCTACCAATGCATTGATGAGTCAACTTTTGAGAAGGTCTCCTCTGCCACAACTTCTAAAGAAGCTTGGGAAATTCTTAGGAATTCACATAGAGGCATTAATAAAACGGTACGAGTGCGATTTCAAGTTTTAAGGGCCGAATTTGAGTCGTTGAATATGAATGAGAATAAGTCCATTTCATATTACTTTACAAGAACTTTGAGTATTGTAAATCAAATTAGAAGGTATGGTGAAGATCTTGATGATGTACGTGTGATAGAGAAGGTTCTACGGTCACTAAGTTCCAAATTTGAGCATGTGGTTGTTGCCATTGAAGAATTGAAGGATCTTAATACCGTGATAGTTGATCAATTGATGGCCACGTTTGAAATACATGAGCAAAGGATAAACAAGAAAGCCTCTAGTTCCCTTGAGCAAGCTCTCCAATCCAAGCTTTCTTTCAAGGAAGAAAAGGAGCAAGGCACATCCCAAAGAGGAAGAGGAAGAGGCTATGAAGGACATGGTAGAGGCTATGGAAATCGTGGAAGAGGCTATGAAAGTTGTGGAAGAGGTCGTAGAAGTAGAGGTAGAGGTGGAAGAAACACTATTGGAGATGGAAGAAGCCAAAATTCATATGCTCCAAGAGGAAGAGAAAGAGGAGGAGGAAATTACAACCGTTCATTCAATAAGCATGGCTATGACGAGAAATGTGGAATGCTACAATTGTCACAACTTTGGGCACTATAGCTATGAATGTAGAGCAAAGTCAAGCAATGAAGTTGGTGAGCAAGTGAACTATGTTGAAAAAGAGAGCAATGGAGTGGGGCCTACTTTGTTGCTAGCATATAATGGGTCTGAAAATGATCAAAGCAATGTGTGGTTTCTTGATATGGGGGCTAGCAATCACATGTGCGACAAGAAGCATATGTTTGTTGAACTTGATGAAGCGGTGCAAAGCCATGTTACATTTGGCGACTCCTCCAAAATTCCGGTGAAAGGCAAAGGTAAAATTCTAATCAAACTCAAGAATGGAAATAATGATTTTATTTTCGATGTTTATTATGTTCCGAATATGAAAAATAATATTTTGAGTTTGGGTCAACTTTTAGAGAAGGGTTATGATATTAGCTTGAAAAATCTCTACCTTACTATTAAAGATGCTTGTGGTAATTTGATTGCTAACGTGAAAATGTCCAAGAACATAATGTTTTCTTTGAATATTCAACATGATACTATAAAATGCTTGAATGCTATTGTCAAAGACAAGGCTTGGTTATGGCACTTGAGGTTTGGATATCTCAACTTTGGTGGCTTGAAGCTTTTATCAAGTCAGAACATGGTGAGAGGTTTGCCAAATATTGATCATCCGAATGAAGTTTGTGAAGGGTGTATTCTTGGTAAGCATCATAGATCGAGCTTTGCAAAACAAGTGAGGTGGACAGCATCAAAGCCCTTGGAGCTTGTGCACACCAATGTATGTAGACCTTTGAAGCCTATGTCAAATAGGAAGAATAGGTACTTCCTCACTTTTATTGATGACTATAGCCGAAAGATGTGGGTATACTTTCTAAAGAGGAAGTCCGAGGTGTTTGATGTTTTCAAGGAGTTCAAGACACTAGTTGAGAAACAAAGTGGCTACTACATCAAGGTGTTGAGATCCGATCAAGGCGGTGAGTATTCATCCAATGCTTTTGAAAATTATTGCAAAGAGCATGGAATTATGCATCAAGTAACACCATCATATACACCACAATTGAATGGAGTCGCTGAGAGGAAGAATAGAACAATTTTGGATATGGCTGGAAGCATGTTGAAAGGGAAATGTGTGCTTAGAGAGTTTTGGGCTTAAGCCGTTGCATGTGTTGTTTATTTGTTGAATAGATGTCCAACAAAAAGTGTTAACTTGAAGACACCGGAAGAGGCTTGCACTTCATTCAAGCCAAGTGTTGCTTATCTGAGAGTATTTGGGTGTATTGCATATGCTAAAATTTCGGAAGCTAGAAGAACAAAACTTGATGACAAAGGTGAAAAATGCATTTTTCTTGGCTATGGTGATAGAACAATGGGGTATAAGTTGTACAACCCCATCACTAAGAAAGTGATCATGAGTAGAGATGTCATCTTTGAAGAAGAGGAAATGTGGGATTGGAAGCAAAAAGAAGTCCTTAAGGATATTGAACTTATGCTTGAAGAAGAAGAGGTTGAAAATTCACATGAAGTTGAAAGAGAGCCACAAACTCCTCCACATGGGTCCCCCTCATCTTATAGAGGTGATTCCTCATCACCATCATCATTATCATCAGAAGCTAGTTCAAGTGAAAGGCCAAGGAAGACAAGAAGCTTGCGAGAGATTTATGAAGTTGCTGAAATTGATGAAGACAACCTGAACTTGTTTTGTTTTTTCATGGATTGTGATCCACTTAGCTATGAAGAATCCATCCAAGAAGAGAAATGGAAGAAAGCTATGAATGAAGAAATCCAGGCAATTGAGAAAAATGACATATGGGTGCTCACTAGCTTACCATAATGCCACAAAGCAATTGGTGTGACATGGGTCTATAAAACAAAGAGGAATGCAAGTGGTGAAGTGCAAAGATGCAAGGCAAGATTGGTTGCCAAAGGCTACAAGCAAAGACCCAAAATTGATTATGGTGAAATATTTGCTCCCGTGGCTCGTTTAGAGACTATTCGATTAATGATTTCTCTTGTCGCCCATCATAAATGGAGTATTTATCAACTTGATGTGAAATCAGCGTTTTTAAATGGCTTTTTTGAAGAAGAAATTTATGTTGAACAATCCTTGGGGTATGTCAAAGTTGGGCATGAAGATAAGGTGTATAAGTTGAAAAAAGCCCTTTATGGGTTAAAACAAGCACCATGAGCATGGAATGCTAGAATTGACAAGTATTTTTATGAGAATGGATTTGATAAATGTCCTTATGAGCATGCTTTGTATATGAAGATGGATGCCAATGGAAATGTATTACTTGTGTGCCTTTATGTTGATGATTTGATCTTCACAGGAAACAATCCTAAGATGTTCAAGGAATTCAAGATGAGTATGATTCGGGAGTTTGAAATGACAGATATTGGTTTGATGTCTCACTTTCTTGGCATTGAAGTTGTGTAAAGGGAAGATGGAATTTTCATTTATCAAAGTGGCTATGCAAAGGAGATACTCAAAAGATTTGGAATGGAGTCTTGTAATCCAGTAAACACTCTGGTAGAGAGTGGGTTAGAGCTAAGAAAGAGCAACAATGGTGGCAATGTTGATCCAACTTACTTTAAAAGTTTGGTTGGAAGTCTCCGATACCTTACTTGCACTAGACCGGACATACTTTATGGAGTTAGGCTGATTAGTAGATACATGGAAGTGCCAGATCAATCATATCTCAATGCGGTAAAGAGGATTCTTCGTTATATCAAAGCTACACTCAATGATGGTTTACTTTATTCATGGACTAATGATTTTACACTTGTTGGATACTCCGATAGTGATTGAGGAAGAGATTTGGATGAAAGAAAGAGTACTTCAGGTTTTGCTTTCTACTTGGGAAATGCTACATTCACTTGGTCATCTAAAAAGCAAACAATTGTCACTTTGTCTACTTGTGAAGCAGAGTATGTAGCGGCTAATGCTACTGTTTGTCATGCTATATGGTTAAGGAACCTATTGAAGTACTTGGGATTTCCACAAGAGGACCCCACAAAGATTTTTGTTGATAATACATCGGCAATGGCCTTGGCAAAAAATCTAGTGTATCATGAAAGGAGTAAGCATATTGACACTCCTTATCATTTTATTCAGGAACATGTGAAGCAAAAGGAAGTGGAGCTAATTCATTGCAAGTCTTATGATCAAATTGCTGACATTTTCACAAAACCTTTGAAGCATGATGTATTCAATAGATTGAAGATGATGCTTGGTATTGTAACATGTCCGCGAGGGACCTCAATGCTACAGTTCGGACTCGTTTTGGTTACTGTTCTTCATCTGAACCAAAGAGTCCAAATCCGGCAAATCGTTTTGGAAAACAGATTTTGTAAAGAAGTGCCAAACATGGACTGCTTTGCCAGATACAGAGTCGCCACCTAAATATTTTTTTTATGGGGGAATTTAGGAAACCCTGACTCAGTGCCAAGGGCCACGTGTCCGTCATCACCAAAGTTGTCTCGGCTCGGGAACTTGGGTACGATTGGGGAAGGTCAGCTATGAGCACCCCCTCTCGCCCGATCCGAAGATCGGCCTCTACTAACCGTGATATTTTATTTTGAAAACATTACGCGTTCTTATTCCGGTTATTAGCCTAGAATTACTATGTTATGCGCACAGCAAACAACTATAGACCAAATCGCCTAAATTAGAACAAAACACTTCATGTTTGTTTTGAAAATGGTTTGCTACTCGCAAGTAGGCTAAAATATAGGTTTTGCCACCCTCGAGTGGGCTTTTAGAAAAGATGGTTTTGCCACTATCCAGTGGGCTTAAAACTCACAGTTTTGATGTGTTATTCCAATTTAGGTAATTCAACCTCCATCCACAGGCATTCAAGCAGTTATATCACATAAGCAGCTAGCCTCATGGTAATCATGCTATTATGGCAACACTCACACGCATGCGGTATGCTAAAGTATAAAAAGCTCACATAGTACTCCAAGCCAAAACAGAAACTAGTTAACAATCATATGCATGATCCTAGTTCATGTTAAGATGGCTAATGCAACACATGCAAGATGCAACTACAATAGGCTCGGCTATCCTAAAGATGGCATGTGAAATACTGCAATTAATAAGTACTCAACTTGTAATTGAAATACAAATGCAGTTAGCATGATGTACCGAGTCCGGTGCATGTAAGACAAATGTATGGATGCACGCATGCATAGCATAAGGTATGCTAATTTAAATATGCCCTAGTCTACCATCATAAGCGGGTAAATAAAAGGGAAGAAAGACGTGGGATTGGAAGACATGCACACACTCACCCACACTTATTACACAATTGCCCTCACTCGGAGGGCCCGAATAAATATTACATAACCGAATAAATAATTAACTACTTAATTAATTATTACAGAACCCTTATTTAATTAACAAATTAAATGCAGAATTAAAATGGCCACAGCCCCGCCTTCAAAATATTTGGATGATGCATGCTTGACTCGTACTGCTCGGAAACTCGCTGCCATAGCATTGCTGCCTCTGTTTACACTGCCTAGCTCCTCTGAAGACTGCACAAGTCTTGGGATAGGTTCTCTGCACACTGTAGAACACCACCGGCTAGTAGGAATGGCCACCGGCCACTGATGAAGTTATCGGCCATTTATGGATGGCCGGTCGGCACTAGAGATGGCCGGCCGACCAAAACTTCCTGCAGAAACTGGTTTTTGACAGCAACAGAGGGCAAGCAGTGTATGGCATGGAATTTCAAACAAATGTAAGCATGGCCACACTCCCTATCATGCAATGGACTCAAGGAAGCATGACCCTCGGCCCTTGGGCCATCAATTATACATGATGGCCTAAGAGGCCAAGTTTGCCATTCAATGTAAATGCATGCAACAATCAAATGAAAGCTAACGCCTTATCATATTGAGATCAAAGGCATCGGCGACCGAGGATAGAGACGTGTTTTGTCACTTGAAGTACAAACACTCCTCACCCCTCAAGTTTGGCTTGACACCCTAAACCAAACAAATGTAATGCATATATGCCATGTATAATGCAAAATAATGCAACTCATGCAATGTAACATGACCATACTAAGCTAGACTAATGCAATATGAACATGTCAAGCATATAACAAGACGTATGATACGATTAGCTAAACAATGTGCAAGCATGCAAACATGGTACAATGTAAACATGCAACCAATGTAATGTAACACGTCAAACATGCCATGGTGGATTTAAACCATAAAGGGCAGACCTCAGCTCACCCCAAAACAATGGTCAAAGGTGATGTAAAAGGACACAAAATGTCAAGCAAACAAGCATGCCAATTGGTCCAAGGTTCAAAGCTAGTCAAGATGCTAGAACTAAGGTCATGTCAACCAAACCCCGCAAGGCCAAGATGACTGAAAACAGTCTAGGGGCAGACCAAAATATGGCTAGGACATGCATGGAAAATGGTCAAATCATGTCAAGAAATGGGCCCAAAACAAAAGACATGCAAAGCTACCAAATAAAGCATAACTCTACACCTACCTCAACCACTTATGGCATGAACTAAGCAACCAAAAACAGATTTCCAATGCATCAAAATACACCCAAAAAACCCTCTGATATGGCAGCCCAAATGACCTAGATACAAGATATGCACTATGACCCTCTTGAAGGCACAAAGGAACAACCCTTCAAGGCATAGAGGGGATGATGAATGCAAGCATATGAACATGAATTATGGATTGAAATGACATGTGAGATGACTCCAACTCATTGAAACATCCCACTTCAAGCATGCTCATGATTCACATCCTTAGGACTCACAAACCCAAATGCAAAGAGACCATACCAAACATGGCAAAGATGGTTAAAACAGCACCTAACAGACCTTAAGCATGGAAAAATAGGACTAAAAACTTCACAAAGCTAGGCAAAAATATGAGGGCATGGTAGGCTACATGCATGATGCATTTCTAGGCCAAATAAAGGACTACAAAGCAAGTATATTAAGCATGCAAGGGGCCATTAATCCGACCAAAAACAGAGGCATAATATGACCCAACAACACCCAAAAACCTCTGAAATGAAGCCAAGAACAACTAATCATGCATGCTACCCTTAAGAGCAAAAAACATGCACAAATGAAACACAAAGGGGAGAGGGGTGTCCCTCCCCTATTCAAAACCTCAAACCCTCTTCTTCACCACTGAAAATCCACTGGATTTCAGTGGTGAGAAGACCAATACACAAGAGTAACCAAGGCTTAACAAAGAGAGCTCCAAAAGGGCCAAACAAGGCCTAATAGGGGGGAGATCGACCCCAAACCACAAAACAACCTTAATGAAGTATCTTAAGCATGCAAATACAAGACTTTTTTCAGTTATACACAAAGTCTAAAACAGCAAGCAAGATAGGAAAAAATCTAGTGCAAGATTGGGGAATCTAAAGTAAGAATGTTACCTTTGAAGAACCCTTGAGGAACAGCAAGATCAGCCACCTTCCTCTGATCAAAACCAGTCCAAAAACTCAAGAACAAATCCTCTAAGCCTCTCAAGGTCGAAATGTGGTGTAATGGTGTGTGTCTTAGTGTAAAACTAAGGTCAAAACACACTTTTAGGCCACAAAACACACACAAAAGAGGAGAGAAAGGGAAATTTTGAGAGAGAGAGAGTGATGTACAAATATATGTATGTATAAGCTCTGGTTTTTTGTTCAACCCTTAACATGGAGAAGGAGAGGCTCTATATATAGACAAAACAAAGGTTTGAAGCTTCTCAAAGAAGCTAAACAAAAAAGGGTCAAAGGGAGCAAGGCTTCCTGAGGAAGCTAGGACACCTGGCAAGCTTCTTGAGGAAGCTTTGACAAAGGGTCAAGCTTCCTCAAGAAGCTTTGACCAAAAGGGTGCAAAAGGGGCAAAACAGCCACATGCATGCCCCGGGGCAGGGTTAGTGCGTTCCAGCTGGCATAGCTGGTATGCACCATGCCTGAAAAAGGCAAAAAGGTGCTACCGGCTAGAAAAGGAGGTCACCGGCCAAGAAGATGGCCGGCCGGCCATACTGAGTGCCGACCGGCCACTGGTATAATTCACCAATGGCCGGTAGCCTCAACACATGGCCGGTGGCCTCGAGCCACGGCCGGTGGGTTCCAGGGGTAGCTAACAAGTTACTCTGTACCCTTAGAAACAAAAACATAAGTTTTTGGTGCAAAACCAAACACAGAAGAGCCGAGTTGAGAGATCCTGAGGCAAGGCGCGTAGCCGAGACCTCCGGGAACTCAAAACGAAACACAAACATGAGTAACCACTGAGTGTTCGAGCGGTGACGTCCAAGTCTTGAGGACGGTAAAAAATGGGGTGTCTACAGGTATGCAGACTTTTGAAAATTGGGTTTAAGGGGGAATGTTAGATATTGTAAACCCATTTTGGGGTGTTTGGTTACATATGCATTGGGCCCTTTTTTGTTTGGTTACATGTGTATTAGGCCTTTTTGTAAAATTCTTATACTTTTGTACTTGTAAGTAAAATGTGCTTCTAGAACATTTTAGTTTTTTAAATAGGAAAAACAGAGACAAAAAACACTCAGTAAGAAGGAGAAAAACGTGAGAAAAGAGAAGTTTTTTGTGTTGTTGCTTTGTACAAGGTGGAGGAGAAAGCTTTATAAAGCTGATTTTTAGTGAAAAAGTGTAGATTTTTTATGCCCATATAAGTGTTGACTGATGCTTTTGTTTTTCTGATTGTTTGTGCTAAAAGTTGTTTGCTTGAAGCTGAAAATCCGTGCAGAAAATTCAGATTGTTGATAGCTGTGTTTGTGCTCTATTTTTGATCCATCTGTGGCTGTTTTTTAATGATATTGTGTATGTAATTAACTTCCAAATTTCCCAACATTGTGAGCATAGGAATGGGAACTAAATTGGAAAATAATGTTAGGACAAATTTTAATAAAAAAAATATTAAAAGGTAGGGGTCCAAAGAAAAAAGTAGGTGTATTTAGTAGCACTCTTTAAACATAGGGTTTGAGTCCCCTCTATATTCTTATCCTCCATATTTTTCCATACATTATTTTTTGGGTTCCATTTTAGGCCCATAATGATAATTTAAATTGTTCATCTTATAAATCCTATAATGAAAACCGTCTGTGCAAAAAATCAACTTCATCAAATATCGATGAATATATAAACAAATCACTTTTTGTTTTATAGAATGAAAAGTTTAAATTTAAACTCACAATTATTGTCCATTTTGAAAAAACAAGATGCAATTTATTCATATATCTAATAATATATTGAGAAATTAATTTTTTGCATAATTCATCTAAATTGTTGATATGATAATATAAACGATTTAGATTATCAATATGGGTTTAAAATAGAGCCCAAAAAAAAAAAAAATGAAAAAATCTAGAGGATAAGAGTATAGATGAGAATCATTCCTTTAAAGATATTCTCTAATACACAAAATATATATATATATATATATATCCATCATTTCAAACAAAAAAATAACCTATTAAAATAATTAATAATAAAAAAATTAATTAAAATAATCTATTCCCAAATCAACCCTAAGTGAGGGTGTTCACAAGACTCAGAAGAGGACTACCTGGAGAAGTTGAAGATGCTCCCCGGGATTACACAAAGAGATCCATTGTAATTGTTTGGCATGGAACTAATCAAGAATTCCTTCACAAGGTCCCCAGCTAGGGAGGTGTTTGTGGAGCTGCCTAATGATGAACTTCGGGTAGCCTGGATCAAGATGAAGAAGAGAATGACTTATATATGGCCAAACATTGCCTTATCCCTTATCCAATACATTAGCCTTTAGTTATAACACTCAACACTTCTGTTAGTGTGTGATTTTGTGGTGGTGGTTGTATTATGTGTTTTGTAGACAGTTCCTTTTATTTGCTGTATGGAGAGTATCTTTAAGCCTTCGATGTAGGTTAATTTTTTGACTTTTTGGAGCCTAGAACTAAAAAATCTCATTTGGGATGGGCTTTTTGATTTTTTTAATTTTTGTGAGAGAAAAAATGAAATGATTACGGTTTGGATGTGACATTTTGTCTTATTAAGCCAAAAAGCTTATCTTGTCTTTTTGTGACTAAAATAACCTCAACCCAACCCAAACCTTCATGCCAAACAAAGCCTAAGGAACTCATGTTGTTAGTTATCATATCTAGTATTATTATATTTTAGTTACTTCAATGAGTTAGTTACTACTTCATCCGTCTCAAAATATTAGTCTTTTATTTTATTTCTTATTGTCCCAAAATATCAGTTCATTTTTAAAAATCAATGACTAAAATAATATGAATTTCCTATTTTGCCATTATTTTAAATTCATTAATAATATAAAAAGTATAATTATGACAATTGATATTCCCCAAAAAATGTACTATCAAAGGGTCATTTTGAAAAATCAATTTTTTCAAAATGCAATAATTATATCAAAAAAAGTTAGATTTCCCAAAAAAGACTATTATTTTGGGACGGATGGAGTATAATAGTTATTTTAACAAAATTTGTTAAGGCTAGTTACATTTAAAAAGTCTTGAGAGACTCTTTAAATAGTTTGTGTGTATAGATAAATAAAATAAAGAGTAGTATTGAATTATATAGATAAAAAAAAGAATTAGGTAAAATAAAGAATTATCTTTTTTATATTTTAGCTAATAAAAAATGAAAAGTATAATGAGAATTGCTCTAAGTTAATGGATGTTTGCTTTTTAAAATTATTATGTATGCTATTTGCTATTGTGTGTGGTTTTTGTAATAGCTAAGGGTTGATTTGGAAAGTGACTTTTAAAGTAATTTTTTTTATTTAGTTAAAATATGAGGTGAAAAAAATTGAATTGTTTGGCAATAATTTTTTTTATTATTTTTTATAGAAAAATGTACAAAAAGTAGAAAGAGTGAAAATGAATTTTGACTTTTTCTTTTGTATAATTTTTTTTTTTTTGGTTTTCTAATATTTTAGTGAGTTTTGGCCTAAAACTAGTGCTGACTTTGAATTTTTTTTCCAAGGTAGACATTTAAAAAATGTAAACTTTATAAATATACTAAGGTCCTGTTTGGGAAACAAGTTGGGACTAATTTAGCCCACTAAAAGACAAAATAAGTTAAAATGCTAATAAAATAAAATGTCGCATTAAAATTATGATCATTTTATTTTTTTTCTCACAAAACTACCAAAAAAATCAAAAGTTCTTCCCAAATGAAACTGTTTTAGCCATGTTAAAATAACCAAAATGCCAGACTAAAAAAATTCTTCCCAAATGAAAGCTTAAACTTTTCAAATCACACACATACGATAAATAAATAAATGATAAAATGAAACTTTTTCTCGTAGAGTCTGGTTTCTTTATGGTTAATTTTTGCAGTAAGGTATGAAAAAAAAAGTTTTCGAAACATAAGATTTGAGACATGAAATAAAATATATGAATATATATTATACACTTTATATTGGATTATTGTCAAAAAAAAATTATATATTCCAGAGAGAATAAACAAAAACAAAGAAGAATCTCCATATACAAATTGAGAAACACTAGGATACACATCCTCTCAAAGGATGTATATAGGGGTCATCAATGGGACGCCTAGCCTACAACTATTGTGTCCAAGTCCCATATATTAATAGATTTTTTGGGTTTTGATCTGTCAACGGGTTGGTATGGGTCACACTTATTTAAAAAAAATTAAAACCACATTTCATTTGTAAATCCAAATCTTACGGATCAAAATCAAACTAAACCGAGTTACACATTTTTTATTAGACTTATATTGTTAAGTTCTACACATTTATTTTTTCTTTTTTAATAATTCATATGATCAAATTAATTAATACTATTAAAACAATCAAATTAAAGTATAAATTCACAAAATTAACAAATTATGACAATGACAATGTTATATGCAAAAATTTGAGAGTTAAAAAGATATCACCAATCACTGTCAAATTCAATTTTAACAAATTATGTTTTATGTAGTTTTTAAATACAATTTTATAAAGATAATATGGGTTGTCAAATGTTGTGCTTTTTTTAATGGAATAGTATTACTTTTAATGGATTAAAATTAAATTTAACAGTGTTATTTTTTTTGAATTTACTCATGCGGGCCTGTACGGGCCGGGTTCATTGGCAGGCTGGTGTTTCAAACCTTTGTCCAAAATCCTAAATCATCTTTTATGGGATGGGATGTGCTGGGCAGTCAAGCGGGTTAGGATGACCCATGGAACGGGTTGGGTAATACCAAATTTTTTACCCATGAGCCACTTGATGACCCCCAGAAGTATACCATATGCACCAATGATGTATTTTTATAGTAAATAGTAAGTAATTTTTTATAGAGTTATAACAATTTATGATTCAGAAATAGAGTTACACATTTTGTGATAATGTTACATATTTTTGTAGGAATGTTACATATTTTTTTATCCAAACATTTTCTAACCAAAAAATGTGTAATATTATCACAAAAATGTCTAATATTTTCACAAAATGCATAATTTTATTTCTAAACCACAAATTGTCGTAAATCTATCAGAGAAAATATGTAACATGTATCATAAAAATACATGATATATATCACAAAATTGCATAATAATAGCACATATAATACACATTTTTTTGAGGGGTGTATACATAACATTATCTTAAGTGATAAATGAAACAACCAATAACATATCACAGTTTAACTTGTTAAAAAATAGAAAATATATATATACATATATATATATACAAAAGTGGGGAACTTCCAAATAAATCACATTTTTTTCAATTTTAATTTTTAATTTTTTATTTTTTTAGTGATTTTTTTTTCAAAATTGTATCCAAATTTTTTAATTTTCCAGTCCAACTTGGGTAGACAAACCTAAAAAGTAAAATTATTTTGAAATTTTTTTTAAAAAATCCAAAATAAAAAAGTCCACTATTTTAGACTCATATTTGCCATTTTAAACTATTTTTAAGATTATTATTTTTTTTTAAGTTTATCTGTAAAATCTAAAATCCTAAAGTTTTAAAAAAAATTATAAAAAAGTTCAGTAAAATAAAATAAATGAAAAAAAAAAAATAGGGAGAAGCACCAATAATTTCCAAAAAGTGATCCTATGAACTATTTGGTCCTTTTTTTTTTTTTTTTAAATGAACCCAAATGTCTCATTCTAGTGTGAATTACATAACGAGCCAACCATAAACGCTTGTGTTATGTATTGAGGGACAAATATGAGTTTTCTCATAATCTTGAAAACATTAAATGTAACACTTCAAAAAAAAATTCTTAGTATACTTTTCCGAACGTAACTGTCACGATCCAAACCCGCCCCTATGGGTTTAGCACCGTAACCGGCCAGTAATCCGAGATTACCGAAGGCCTGCCTAACAGTAAGACAGTATTATAGAGTATAGGGGCATGGCGGAAGCCAAAACAGTAATTAAACAATGTCCAATGAGCTGTGACAGTCTGTATGCAAAAAGACTTTTCAGAACATATATACTATCAGTACCAAAACAGCATGTACAGTATTTACAATCATCCAGGTCAGGGACTTAATCCCTATTAAGACAGTACAGTACAGTGCTATCAGCCGATATGGTATTACAAAACAGATACAGAGACAGATGGGGGAAACTAAAACACCCCAAAGCCGTAGCTTGAACAGGATCGGAACTTCATAGTGAGGCACAGTGGTTAGCTTTGACAAAAGGGAGTCTAACCCACGCTCCTAGCTCCGGTCTGGTGTCTGGACACCTACATATATATATAAACAGTGAGCTAAAGCCCAGTGAATAACATAATGCGTAAAGAGGTTAAGAATGAATGTCCTTTCAGTATTGAAAACAGTCAATTGATTCGGTATATCAGGCATTCAGTCATAACAGTCATATGTGGTACATCCATTAGCAGAACAGTACAATAAACAGTAGGTCTTGAAAGACCGAGCAGTCAATGATGGCCATCATAACAGTAAACAGAAGTTCCAAGATAGGAACTAACAGAGATCTCTGTAACAGTAGCAGTAACAGTAACAGTAGTTGCTAATGATGCCACAATATAGTTCAGAATAGAGGACAGACATTCATACAGTTAACAGTAAACAGTTCAGAAAACAGTTCAATTGATCATTAAGAAAATATTCATTTTCGAACATATCTTTACAACATTGTTACTCACTGAGTTCAGGGCTACAGTTAAGCTAGAGCGCGTCCTCAGATGCCAACCCTACACAGTTTACAGGATGAACACGCACTAAGTTCACATTCGGGAATCAAAGACTTAGTCCCTACTTAGACTCGGTGCGGTTCTACATCTATATCCTCATTAAGATGCCTTAAACTAGGCCTAGGAATGCCTATGATGGAATGAGGATGCAAAGACGCACTTTAAAAACATTTTCAGAATTTTCAGAAAAACAGGGTCACGCTCGAGCGTGGCTTTATACGCTCGAGCGGTAATGCAGACAAAGGTTCCCCGCTCGAGCGGACTGCAAAATATGGCAAAAGTACTGGATGTGTGAAAATCACGCTCGATAAGCGCTTGACACCAGCTCGAACGTGTGACACAAGTCCCCGCTCGAGCGTCCAATATTCCGCTCGAGCGGACTGTAAAACAATGCAAAGTGCTGGAGCACGAATTTCACGCTCGAGCGCCACTTTCCCCGCTCGGGCGTGAGTCCAAATTCTGGAAATCCCAGATTTGAACCTCAAGCTCAAAACTAAGTTTTAATGCACCAAATTTGATCCTCTTGGGCTAATTTTCTGGAAAACTCTTGTAAACTCATAGTATAACATGTTTCAAAGCTCAATTTGAGAAATCAAAGCCCAAAGGTAGTTCAATTAAATCCAATTTCAAACAACACTTCAAGAACATGGTGAATGTGTAACATGCATGAATTTAAACCAATTCAAAGCTTTAATTACTTGCTCAAATGAGCCAATCTTTTCAAAACAACGTGAAATCATGGACTATAACCATAATGTGGACATGCATGTAACAATTTTCCATGTAAACAACTTTAAACTCATCAATATAGGCATGTATGCATGACATATGCTACAATTCAACATGCTAGGTCCAATTCAAGACTCAACTCTTCAATATAACATGAATGTAACATGAGCCATGCAAGAACTATCTTAAATACACAATCAAGAAGGTAAAGGCTCTACCTTAAGTCTTCAATTTTCAAGAAGGGAAGCTCAAATATGCAATCTCACTTCGAAATCTTCAAGATTCTAAGCAAATATGAAGAACACAAGCTCTTTTCCAACTCTTTAGCTCTCTCTCACGTTTGGTCTCTCAAGAAGGATGATGAAAAGTGAGGCTAACACATATAAAGCAAGACTAAACATTTGGTCTAGCAAAGTCCACTTAATGGCACTAAGGTAAATAAGTCCAACTCTTGTAAATTAGCATTATTTAATCTAATTTAATCATACCAAATCACATTTTAATTAAATATGTCATACAATCACATAAATTCTAATGATCATAAAACATCAATCAATTTCGAATTCGACCGCCGACAAGGCCTTCAATTTGTAGTTTAAAGCATAAAACATGGACAGATAATTTACCAGTCAAACAGATAGAAATGCATTTAAACTAGTACATTCAATCAGTCAGTTCAGTATTTCAGTCGATTCAATTACTTATCATAATCAGTCTCAGTTTAGCAGTAATCAGTGGTTAATCAGTAAACAGTGGTGAGGGTTGTCACAATAACACTCCAATGTAACACTTCAAAAATGTAATACTCTAATATAATACGGATTTGGGGTGGCTGTTGTGCGGGATGCACAACAGCCATTGTTGTGCGTCCAAATGGGCCCATTTCGAGACCCATTTTGACAATCCGAACCATTCACATCTTAGAATATATCAAGTAGAATATATCTGTAAAAAATCAAGTTAATCGGATATCGTTTACCTATTCATCAACTCAAATTTGTATTCATTTTAATACTTTAAAGCACAATTGTTATTTATTAAAGCACAATTGTTATTTTTGTATTTACAAAAATAAATAACAATTGTGCTTTAAAGTATTAAAATGGATACAAATGTGAGTAGATGAAAAGGTAAACTATATTCGATTAACTTGATTTTTTGCAGGTATGTTCTACTTGATGTATTCTAAAATATAAATGATTTGGATTATCAAAATGGGCCTCAAAGCCCATTTGGCTACACAACAGTGGCTGCCGTGTACTGCGCACAGTAGTCACCCCAAATCCATATAACACACTAAAAAACTCCCTAGTGTATGTTTCTTAAATGTAATAACGTATCATTCTACAAATATTTCTTAGTATACTTTTCCCAAACGTAATACTAATGTGCTATATAAGTGCACTTTTTGACTTTTTAACTAAAAAAGTAGAGAAACAAATATGTATGTTTGGGATAACTTTTTGTCTTTTTGGAAAAAGATGTGTAATAAAATATTGTAATAAAATCAAAATGATCATTCTACCCTTATTGACTTATTGACTTTTAATTTTTTGACTTTCGGATAGTTGAATTCAAAGGGCAAAATAATAATTTTGCCCTTTAGGCTTCCCCTACAAGCTTCCCCAAATAGTATGGACTTTTTGACTTTTTTAATAATTTTTTGACTTTTTGACTTTTGTAGGTTATCCCAAACCCAGCATAAAGTAACACTTTAATGTAACACACTAAAAAAACTCATAAGTATATATATATATTTTTTCCAAACAAAATGCTTCAATCAATGTAATATACAAAAACTCCTTAGTGTACTTTCTCCAAACGTAACAGTCCAATGTAACACATTAAAAAACTCCTTACGCTGTGTTTAGTTGGAAGACTTGGGAAGAGATTTGAAAAGGGAAAGAGAAAATGTGTATGAAATTAGGTGAAATATAGGTATATTTTATTCAGATTTCACCTACCTTTTCCATTTTCCTTTCCAAAGCCCTTCTTAAATCCCTCAACCAAACACAACATCAGTGTATTTTTTTTCAAACTTAATACTCTAATTAATGTAAAACACAAAAACTCTTTAGTGTACTTTTTCTAAACGTAGCACTCTAATGTAATAACAGAAAATCACACTAATAAAAATGTAAATTTCTATGCTCGATAATCAAAACTTCAACCACCAATCTCTCCTAAAAAGAATCTTCCACACTTTACGTTTCCATTTCCATCCCAAAAATGAATCAGAAAATAAAAAAAATGAATTATAAAATAGTATTCACTTAAACTCAAATGACACCAAATCAAATAAATATAAGTTTTCAAAAGAAATATGATTAATTGGTTCATAAAATAAAAAAAAAAAAAACTCTTAAAACTAAATAAATCAATATTTTCTCATATGGGATTTATGAATAAATTTTCCAAAAAAAATAGCTAAAAAAAACGAACCCTTAAACATAAATTTAAATAATTTTGAATAAATATTGACTCTCTCAAACTTTTCGGTTCCAGTTACCCCTGTTTGGTAGAGCTGTGGGAAAGTACTTATAGCTTATCCCTAAACAGCTTATAGCTTATAACTATGAACATAAGCTGATTTCTGACTTATAAATTAAGCATCTCCTGCCCCACTCAAAGAATAAGCTGATTTCTGACTTCCAAAAAGTTATAAGTTATAAGCTATAAGCTATAAGTTAAACCAAACACATCAAAACAGCTTAAATTAAGCTGAAAGCTGAAATAAGCTGTTTTTAAGTTCTGCCAAACAGGCACACAGTCCCTACCATCCATGGATCAATGGAGAAATTATTCAATGCTCTATATCATTTACAGGTTAATGGTCAATACTTTGCTTTCGTTTGGGATGTGGGTTGACTTTTTGACTATTTTAGCCTGGGTTTAAAAAGTCTCGTTTGAAATAGACTTTTTGATTTTTTTTGACTTTGTGAGAGAAAAAAATGAAATGATCATGATTTGAATGTAATATTTTATCTTATTAAGTTAAAAAGTCTATTTAATTTATTTTTTTTTAACTATTTTAACCCAAACATAATCAGCCAAACAAAGCCTTTATCTCTTAAAATTGTAACATAATAAAAGTGACGTGTCCATGATTTAAACTAATAACTCTTCAGTTCGAGTACTACACTTGATCCATACGCATTGAATAATTTCTCTAGGCATTCGTTTAGCATAAAGTTTACGAGCCACAATAGTTTCAAAATTTAAGCTAAAAGTAAAAAGTTAACTTTTTAATATATTTTTTTTGTTATATTATCATTCTATTTTTTTATATATTTTTTATAAAAAAATTTAAAAAATCAAAAAATAATTTTTAATTAGTTTTTCAAAATAATTTAAAATAAATTAAAAAGTTAATAAAATAAAACCTCACATCCAAATTATAATAATTTTATTTTTATCTTTTACAAAAATCAAAAATGTCAAAACTCATATCAACTAAGACTTTTTAATCTAAACTAAAATAACTTAAACAATTAAAATAAATAAATAAATAAATCAACCCACATCCTAAATCAATGATCTTTTGGCGGGACTTTTTGCTTTCAGTTGCCTCCAAAAACAAACCCTCCAAATGTTTCTGTAAATTCCTATAAATATTGGTTTGGGTAGAGATCAGAGGAGGCTTGAATCAGATCATACCCACCACCAAGAAGAGCAAACACTCCATCCTAGAACAACTTCCAACCCAAATCATCCTCGAAATCCTATCAAGACTCCCCATTAAAACCCCCTTCCTTTGTCAACTCGTTTCCAAGCACTGGCTTTCTCTAATCTCAGACCCTCACTTCGCTAATCTCCACCTCTCCAGATCACCTGTCAGCCTCTTGCTCAAACCCTTCTACCCCCGTTGTGAATCGAGACAACTTCGCTTGGTCGACCTCCAGATCGCTCATTCCACTTACCCCCGCGATGCCCAGTTGAAATTCATCCCCAAATTCAACTACCCACTTATCAAAGAAGATAAAATCGTCAATTCCTGTAATGGGTTGCTTTGCTTATCTGATTTCACTGTCGATTCTGACCCCATTTTCATATGCAATCCGATTCTGGGTGAGTACATTACTTTACCCATCTTACATCACCGTGGAAATTATGATGCTACTGTGACTACTTTTGGGTTTAGTCTCAAGACTAATCAGTACAAGGTGGTTCGATTTTTTCTTCAAGAGGTTGTTGTTTATATTGACTACAATACTCAGATGGGTTCTTATCGTGAGGAGGCAGAGGCTGAGATTTACACAATTGGCGAAGAAGGGTTGTGGAGGAATATGGGTAAGGTACCTTATCATTTGACAAACCACTCGTTCAATTCTTTCGTGAATGGAGCTATTCATTGGCTTAATTTCAACCATGATAGTCCTGGCTTCATTCGTTGTTTTGATTTTGGGACTGAGGAATTTCGGGTTGTTCCTCAACCTCTTGAGTTTGGTCTGCATAGAGAGTTTCGAGGGCATAAATGTGTTGGTGTGCTGCGAGATGGTCTGTCCATTTGTGAATTTTCTATGCATTGTGGTATTGATATATGGATAATGAAAGAGTGGCAATGAGGAGTCTTGGAGCAAAGAGTTTGTTATTGGAAATGTGGTTAGTAATAAGAAGGGGGGGTTTTGACTATTATGAGCCAATTATGATTCTAAAGACTCGGGAAATTTTGATGCTTTACAACAAGGATGGTCTTGTGCTGTATGATCCTAAGCTAGGTGGGTTTAAGAAGTCAAGTATTTATTGGATCAAATCAGAATTTTATAGGGCTGCTCATATTCCGAGCTTGGTTTCCCTCTGTGATGTTGCCGATGGAGAATACTTTTCTTTGATACGTTGCTATGTGTGCTGTTTTCTAACCACACTGCCAAACAGGTACTCAGCTGGAGAACACTGGCAGAACAGACTACGCCCGAACGACCTGTCACAGAAAGAAAAGACTTCGACGATGGTTCTTCCACTCAGGGGCACTCCGACGATCAAGTCAGTAATCAATATAAATCAAAGATAACCAATTGTGCTTAACTCACAATGCCAGAATATCAAAAGCGTACCTTAGACCCACGAGGGCACCTTACTTTTATAGTCAACACTGACCTGATCCCTTTAGAAGCCTAGCTTCAATGGATTCTGGCTCAATGTTTATCCTAGACTTTCAAATAGATAGAGATAAACTCTCTAAGAGTTTTATCTTTATCCAAACTGAGGTCCTCTCTCATTCTAGGACTTTTGTCCCTTATTCGCTCAGCTCGGATTTTGGTATTTTCGCAGATAACCTCGGCCTAACCGAGATTACCTCGGCGTCAAGTCAAGGACACGTGGCACCTCGGCTGGCATTTCTGTGCCATCTTGGCCACGTGTTGTTACCTAAAAAATATGTCCCCACAACTACCCCCTAGGTTCTATTACCTCGGCATCTTGAGGTGATGGAGCCTATATCTTCAAACCACATAGCATGTCAGCTAAGCTGGCTCTATCATTTATTACCGAGGTCATCACTCATCGGCTTCCATATGATAAACACTTCAGAGTGTTTGCATCAATTCCTTAGAATCAAGAACCAAGTTTTTCAAGTTTTCTAGTCGAGATTGTCCTTCTAGCCGAGGTCTTTGCTTCATTAAATCACGAACTCCAAGAGTTTTTTACATGCGTATGAGTTGTCACGCATAGTAATTCAACCGTTTTTGCCATGCGTCTCTTCCCCACTGAACCGTACCTGACATGCGCCATTAAGTCGCGTCACATTTGCGTGCGCCGCCTAACAGGCACGTCGTCCAAGGCACATTCATTGTGGTTTGCCGCCCTTTCGTGTTTTTTGACAAAATTTCGCCCTCTCTCTCATTCTTTTCACTTTTGCAAACACGATTTCTCTCAAAATCTTCAACTCTCTCTCTAAAAATCCCTTACCTCCATTGTTGCTTTCTTCAAGCTCCTGCAACCACTTCGTTCACCCCTTCTGGTGAAGCATTTGCTGTTACACTCACTGCCACCGTCTGATTCCGGCGAGTTTCATATCGGCCTCACATTCTTTGGTAAGCCACTACTTCTCCTTATCTCGTTCTCTAATTCACTTCGAACTCTGTTACATTTTTACTCTGTTTTCATGAATGTACTCAGTCTTCTCTTGCATTTTTTTATCATTCGTTTGATTGAGCATGTTTCGATTATAAATTTGTGCGTAGAATTCAGCCATATGCTTGGGCATATTTGTCTCATGATTTTGCTTCTGGGTATATACATACACACATATGCACTTGACGTCCTTGCTTGGCGTTCTTGATAACTTAACACTGTTCTTGATTTTTCTGCTACCTTCTTGAATTTGAATCGTACTCTTTGCCTTGTTTTCTTGTTGCTTTTTTCTAGATTCTTGCTCTTTGTTTTTGTTTCAATAGCTCTAGGTTTTGGGATTTGTTCTAGAACCCCTATCCATAGAAAAAATTGAAACAAATTCCTCTTAGATCCTGAAATCCCTTGCCTCGGTTTCTGTCCTTTGAGTTAAGCCGAGGTCCATTCAAACCTTAGACAAAAAATACTTCCTTTCGAAGTCCAACACCTCGTCCCTCTAGCCGACATTATGAGAATGTTTAGGTGGAGTGTAGACACCCCAGAGAAGCTTGAACACTTTAGGCAGGAGTTCTCTATTCCTGCCGATGTTCATCTTAGACTAGTTGGGGAGGAGGACTCCATCATGCCAAAAGATAAATCCATGCCCTTCCCAGTAGTAGCCTTCATTGAGTGCGAGCTTAGGTTTCCCCTTGACATCCTCTTCTGCCAAATCCTTCACTACTATAAGCTTAACCCGATGCAAATAGCCATCAACTCTTTCTGAGTTATCAACGGCATAATTGCCTTAGCCAAAAAAGAGAACGCTAGGATTATCCTAGCCGACATCCAGTACTGCTATACCATGTGTGGCCTTAAGTTAGAAAAAGGCAACATTTATTACTTAAATCAGAGGTCGACCGAATACAAACTCATCGCCGACCTCCCTGATCCTAACAAGGGTGCTGGAGACGATTATTTCATCGTCTTAGGTAACTGGGAGTTCCCACCAGATGATGACCTCCACCTCTACCCTTTAAGCCAAACAGTATTCAGAGAGGGGGATGGTAAGAGCTAAGAGTCACTTTTTCTCGTTTTAAAGTCTTTATATTTTGATACTTTTGTATGTGCTAACGTCTGCTTGTTTTGTCTTCGCAGCTCTTCCTCAGCCCCTAAAGGACATCTGCAAAAACTTCTTTCCCAGTAAAGATTTTAAGAAGTTGTTGGACTTGCCTGTTAATCAGCGCAAGGCTCCTTTGCTTCTGAATTTCATTCCAACCTACAAATTGACATTGCCCGACGTCCCGAAGAAGAGTAAGTCCCCCCTTCTGTTACCACTCATGCCACAACCTCATCACCTCGGCCAGATCAGGGATCAACCTCTGCCCCAACAGAACACCTATCAACCTCAGCTCCACAGTTGATTCCACCTTCTCAACGCCAACGTTGACGTCGAGCTCCACTGCTCGCACCAGCAAGCAGGACTCAAAGCCGAAGATGCTGAAGTGCTGAGGCGTCATCTTTCGACCCAGCAAATCCATCAACAGCTCTATTAGCAATTCATTTTGGTACAAGGGTCACAATAGCCGCCATTGTCGACGAGATGGGCCGAAAACCTACAGTTGTTGAAGACTTGCTCACCAACCTTCCCGGCGTTGTCAATGTCCAGTCTTCTTCCTCCTCTCAGCCAACCCCTAAGCCAAAATGCATGAAGAAGGCTAAGGCGAAGGCTATAGTGACTCAGATTAATTCTGAGGACACTGTTCCTATCTCTAAGTTAGCCGAGGTTGAGAAGAGCGCCCCCTCTGCCGAAAAGCATCCCGCCGAGGACCTAGATTCCGAGGCCCCACCCGCTAAGAAGTCGAGGTCAGACCTCTAAGAGGGTAGCAGCTATCCTTGAGGTATGGTCTGGGCGCCCGAGATCATGCTCGACGACAAACCTCTGATCGCTGGTGACAGTGCTGTCAATCTTGAGGTCGGCGCAGCCTTGTCCACGACAGTTCTTCTGCCCGAGGACATGAACCGTATAACCGAGCTTCATGAATATGAAGACTTTGCCTTCATAATGCAGCATTCAGTTCTGGTAAGTATTTTGCCTTCCATTTTGACAATCTTTCTACACTTAGTGAAATTTTGCTAACTTATGTTACTTTTTTGCAGGCCATCCAGCAAGCTTACTCCTACGCCACAAAGACCAAGATGATGAGGAAGGACTTGGCCAAAAAAACAAAAGAAGCAGCCAAGCTCTTGTCCTCCCTTAACAAAGCTGAGGGCAGCAACCGCGCCCTCATGGACCAGGCCAAGGACGCCAAGATTGCTCAAAGTCTGGCTGAGGAAAAGGCCAAGGAGGCAAAAAACGAAGCCGAGTCTGCAAGGGCTGACCTTGAAGCCGCCAACGTAAAAGTGGCCGATATGGAGGCCAAGCTTCAGGAGGCCCTTGCTAAAAAAGAGGCCGAGGTGAAGGCGGCCAATGAAAAGGCCTTTGAAGAGGGACAGGCCGCCGTCCGTGACCAATACAAGCAACAAGTCAACTTGGCTTGTAACCGAGGTTACTACCTTGGTTGGACGGCGTCCCTCAATAACTTAGTTGTTCCTTTGGACTCCGACCTTCGAGACATCAACCAGCTTGAGGTGCCTTTCCCTCCAGAGCCCGAGGAGGATGCCGAAGACGATGAAGTCGACGAAGTGGAGGAGGAGGTTGCTGTTGATGCCAAGTCTCCCACCTTCAATGACCAAATTGATTTGACTCAAGATGAGGAAGATAACTTGGCTTCCAAGGGCGTCTCCCCCAAGCCATCCATTTCTGAGGCCGAGGTCTAGTGCTCTGAGAAGAGTCTGGATAAGACTTTACAAGAAATAGATGCTGAGATTCAAGTCGACAAAAGTGTAACAACCCCAGCCGATGAAGCCAATCCTAACATTTAGGATACTTCTGTTTTTTCTTGTATTCTTTTTTTGTTTTCTTTTTAGCTGTAATACTTTGTCTTTAAACAATGTTAGCTCTGTATTTGGCCGATGTGCCCTTTTTTGGTATTCTGAACAAGTAATCCTCTGTAAGCCGAAGTTCCTTGTTTCCTTTTGAATGCAAGTCTTCTTTTTTGACTAAGTGTTTGAATGCTTGTCTTTCATTTACTGTCTTGTCTGATTCCATACTTAGAATTTTTTTGCATGTCTTCAAAGTACACCTTAGCTGTGTAATCTCCTTGGGGTAAAAATACTTCTGATATATCTGCTGAATGTTTATCTCGACCTTGTCTTAACACTTGAAAAACATTGTAAGAAAGTTTTCACAAGTATTTATCTAAAACATGCCACTTCACTTTCAAGACTTCTGTCTTCCATTATTTTTCAAGTCTTAAAAAAAAATTATAAAAAAGTTCAGTAAAATAAAATAAATGAAAAAAAAAATAGGGAGAAGCACCAATAAATTCCAAAAAGTGATCCTATGAACTATTTGGTCCTTTTTTTTTTTTTTTTAAATGAATCCAAATGTCTCATTCTAGTGTGAATTACATAAAGAGCCAACCAAAAACGCTTGTGTTATGTATTGAGGGACAAATATGAGTTTTTTTCATAATCTTGAAAACATTAAATGTAACACTTCAAAAAAAAATTCTTAGTATACTTTTCCGAACATAACACTCCAATGTAACACTTCAAAAATGTAATACTCTAATATAATACGGATTTGGGGTGGCTGTAGTGCGAGATGCACAACAGCCATTGTTGTGCATCCAAATGGGCCCATTTCGAGACCCATTTTGACAATCCGATCCATTCACATCTTAGAATATATCAAGTAGAATATATCTGTAAAAAATCAAGTTAATCGGATATCGTTTACCTATTCATCAACTCACATTTGTATTCATTTTAATACTTTAAAGCATAATTGTTATTTATTAAAGCACAATTGTTATTTTTGTAAATAACAATTGTGCTTTAAAGTATTAAAATGGATACAAATGTGAGTAGATGAAAGGGTAAACTATATTCGATTAACTTAATTTTTTGCAGGTATGTTCTACTTGATGTATTCTAAAATGTAAATGGTTCGAATTATCAAAATGGGCCTCAAAACCCATTTGGCTACACAACAATGGCTGCTGTGTACTCCGCACAACAGTCACCCAAAATGTAATAACGTATGTTTCTTAGTATACTTTTCCTAAGAAAAAACTTTTCCAAAATAACGTAAGTTTCTTAGTATACTTTTCCATATAACACACTAAAAAACTCCTTAGTGTATGTTTCTTCAATGTAATAACGTATCATTCTACAAATATTTCTTAGTATACTTTTCCCAAATGTAATACTAATGTGCTATATAAGTGCACTTTTTGACTTTTTAGCTAAAAAAGTAGAGAAAAAAATATGTATGTTTGTGATAACTTTTTGTCTTTTTAGAAAAAGATGTGTAATAAAATATTGTAATAAAATCAAAATGACCATTCTACCCTTATTGACTTATTGACTTTTAATTTTTTGACTTTCGGATAGTTGAATTCAAAGGGCAAAATAATAATTTTGCCCTCTAGGCTTCCCCTACAAGCTTCCCCAAATAGTATGAACTTTTTAACTTTTTAAATAATTTTTTAACTTTTTGACTTTTGTAGGCTATTCCAAACCCAACATAAACATAACACTTTAATGTAACACACTAAAAAAACTCATAAGTACATTTTTTTTTTCCAAACAAAATGCTTCAATCAATGTAATATACAAAAACTCCTTAGTGTACTTTCTCCAAACGTAACAGTCCAATGTAACACACTAAAAAACTCCTTATGCTGTGTTTAGTTGGAGGACTTGGGAAGAGATTTGAAAAGGGAAAGAGAAAATGTGTATGAAATTAGGTGAAATATAGATATATTTTATTCAGATTTCACCTACCTTTTCCATTTTCCTTTCCAATGCCCTTCTTAAATCTCTCAACCAAACACAACATCAGTGTATTTTTTTCAAACTTAACACTCTAATTAATGTAACACACAAAAACTCTTTAGTGTACTTTTTCTAAACGTAGCACTCTAATGTAATAACAGAAAATCACACTAATAAAGATGTAAGGCTCTGTTTGGTTGTGAATTCAAATCAATTTTCAACACGTGAGCTCGCGTATGACGTTTGGATACGACGTTCAAAAGTTGATTCCGCGTGTTAATTCAAATTACATTTTGAAAATCTGTTTGACAGCTTGTATCTCCACTTTCAACGTTTCTGCCTTCTTCATCGTCTCTGCAACTTTCAACAGGTGATTATCTGAAGCTGTTTGGAAATCTGTTTACAACTTTCAACTTTCAACAGGTGAAAATCTGTTTGGAAATCGTCTCTGCAACTTTCAACAGGTGATTATCTGAAGCTGTTTGGAAATTTGTTTATAACTTTCAACAGATGAAAATCTGTTTGGAAACTAAGTGTGGTGTGAGTTGGGATGACCGGCCGGATGACCGGCCGGTAGACCTCCCGGTTGTCCCTATCGACTTCCAACAGGTGATTATCTGAAGTTAAGGTTCAGAAGGTTCAAGCTGTTTTTATTTTTTTTTTATAGAAAGACTGAGGTTCAGAAGGTTCAGGTTATTTTTTATTTTTATTTTTTACTTTTTATTTCTTATCTATTATTTTTTTTATAATATTAATAATTTTTATTTAATATTACATCCGTATACTGAGTTACTAAATTAATAACGTGTAATAAATGAGGAAAAAAATTGATAATGTTTTGTAAGATTTACGTTATGATTTGTATTTTAAAATATTACACTTAGTGTATTTATGTTAATTTTTATTAATATGTATTCTCAAAAGTTGTTGACTTTAACAAAAAATTTTAAAAAAAATAAAAAACGTATTGTAGAAGATGTTTGTACAGGCGTAAAAAATGAATTGATAGAAAATTTAATTGACACAAAATAATTGACATAGATTTATTTTAAAATGAAAAAAAAATTTGGAAAAAATATTATTCAAAAAAAATTACTGAAAAAAATTAATTTAAAAAAAAAAATCAATTTTTAATTTCGGTATTTTAAAAATAATTTGGTTATTACTGTTGTTAAAAAATACGGATATCGATATATGAGTTGTGTGTTTGATTATAAATTATTGATTGAATTAAGTTTTGAAAACTATTTCCAAAATACATCACCAAACAAATTTTCTTATTTCACATGTCGCATCAAACTTTTAGAACTTAATTTAAAATACATCTTCAAAACACATTTTAACACTCTATTTAAAAACTATAACCAAACAAATTTTCTACACTCAAATCATAATTCCACAACACACAAACTCAAAATACAACTCATACTCTCAAATCACATTTACAAAACACAACCAAACGCAGGCTAAATTTCTACGCTCGACAATCAAAACTTCAACCACCAATCTCTCCTAAAAAGAATCTTCCACACTTTACGTTTCTATTTCCATCCCAAAAATGAATCAGAAAATTAAAAAAATAAATCATAAAATAGTATTCACTTAAATTCAAATGACACCAAATCAAATAAATATAAGTTTTCAAAAGAAATTTGATTAATTGGTTAAAAAAAAAAAAAAAACTCTTAAAACTAAATAAATCAATATTTTCTCATATGGAATTTATGAATAAATTTTTCAAAAAAAAAAGCTAAAAAAAACGAACCCTTAAACATAAATTTAAATAATTTTGAATAAATATTGACTCTCTCAAACTTTCCGGTTCCAGTTACAGTCCCTACCATCCATGGATCAATGGAGAAATTATTCAATGCTCTATATCATTTACAGGTTAATGGTCAATACTTTGCTTTCGTTTGGGATGTGGGTTGACTTTTTAACTATTTTAGCCTGAGTTTAAAAAGTCTCGTTTGAAATAGATTTTTTGATTTTTTTGACTTTGTGAGAGAAAAAATGAAATGATTATGATTTGAATGTAATGTTTTATCTTATTAAACTAAAAAGTCTATTTTATTTTATTTTATTTTTTTTGACAATTTTAACCCAAACATAATCAGCCAAACAAAGCCTTTATCTCTTAAAATTGTAACATAATAAAAGTGACGTGTCCATGATTTAAGCTAATAACTCTTCATTTCGAGTACTACACTTGATCCGTACGCATTGAATAATTTCTCTAGGCATTCGTTTGACATAAAGTTACGAGCCACAATAGTTTCAAAATTTAAGCTAAATGTAAAAAGTTAACTTTTTAATATATTTTTGGTCATATTATTATTTTATTTTTTTATATATTTTTAAAAAAGAAATTAAAAAAATCAAAAAATAATTTTTAATTAATTTTTCAAAATAATTTAAAATAAATTAAAAAGTTAATAAAATAAAGCCTCACATTCAAACTATAATAATTTATTTTTATCTTTCACAAAAATTAAAAATGTCAAAATTCATACCAACTGGACTTTTTAATCTAAACTAAAATAACTTAAACAATTAAAATAAATAAATAAATAAATCAACCCACATCCTAAATCAATGATCTTTTGGCGGGACTTTTTGCTTTCAGTTGCCTCCAAAAACAAACCCTCCAAATGTTTCTGTAAATTCCTATAAATATTGGTTTGGGTAGAGATCAGAGGAGGCTTGAATCATCAGCAGCAAAGATGACGAATCAAATCATACCCACCACCAAGAAGAGCAAACACTCCATCCTAGAACAACTTCCAACCCAAATCATCCTCGAAATCCTATCAAGACTCCCCATTAAAACCCTCTTCCTTTGTCAACTCGTTTCCAAGCACTGGCTTTCTCTAATCTCAGACCCTCACTTCGCTAATCTCCACCTCTCCAGATCACCTGTCAGCCTCTTGCTCAAACCCTTCTACCCCCGTTGTGAATCGAGACAACTTCGCTTGGTCGACCTCCAGATCGCTCATTCCACTTACCCCCGCGATGCCCAGTTGAAATTCATCCCCAAATTCAACTACCCACTTCTCGAAGAAGATAAAATCGTCAATTCCTGTAATGGGTTGCTTTGCTTATCTGATTTCACTGTCGATTCTGACCCCATTTTCATATGCAATCCGATTCTGGGTGAGTACATTACGTTACCCATCTTACATCACCATGGAAATTATGATGCTACTATGAATACTTTTGGGTTTAGTCTCAAGACTAATCAGTACAAGGTGGTTCGGTTTTTTCTCCAAGAGGTTGTTGTTTATATTAACTACAATACTCAGATGGGTTCTTATCGTGAGGAGGCAGAGGCTGAGATTTACACAATTGGTGAAGAAGGGTTGTGGAGGAATATGGGTAAGGTACCTTATCATTTGACAAACCACTTGTTCAATTCTTTCGTGAATGGAGCTATTCATTGGCTTAATTTCAACCATGATAGTCCTGGCTTCATTTGTTGTTTTGATTTTGGGACCGAGGAATTTCGGGTTGTTCCTCAACCTTTTGAGTTTGGTCTGCATAGAGAGTTTCGAGGGCATAAATGTGTTGGTGTGCTGCGAGATGGTCTGTCCATTTGTGAATTTTCTATGCATTGTGGTATTGATATATGGATAATGAAAGAGTGGCAATGAGGAGTCTTGGAGCAAAGAGTTTGTTATTGGAAATGTGGTTAGTAATAAGAAGGGGGGGTTTTGACTATTATGAGCCAATTATGATTCTAAAGACTCGGGAAATTTTGATGCTTTACAACAAGGATGGTCTTGTGCTGTATGATCCTAAGCTAGGTGGGTTTAAGAAGTCAAGTATTTATTGGATCAAATCAGAATTTTATAGGGCTGCTTATATTCCGAGCTTGGTTTCCCTCTGTGATGTTGTCGAAGGAGAATACTTTTCTTTGATACGTTGCTATGTGTGCTGTTTTCTGATCACACTGCCAAACAGGTACTCAGTTAGAGAACATCGGCAGCACAGACTACACTCGAACGACCTGTCACAGAAAGAAAAGACTCTGGCGGTGGTTCTTTCACCTGGGGGCACTTCGACGATCAAGTCAGTAATCAATATAAATCAAAGATAACCAATTGTGCTTAACTCACAATGCCAGAATATCAAAAGCGTTCAAATAGATAGAGATAAATTCTCTAAGAGCTTTATCTTTATCCAGACTGAGGTCCTCTCTCATTCTAGGATTCTTGTTTCTTATTCGCTCAGCTCGGATTCTGGTATCTCCGCAGATAACCTCGGCCTAACCGAGATTACCTCGGCGTCAAGTCAAGGACACGTGGCACCTCGACTGGCATTTCTGTGCCATCTTGGCCACGTGTTGCTACCCAAAAAATATGTCCCCACAACTACTCCGTAGGTTCTATTACCTCAGCATCTTGAGGTGATGGAGCCTATATCTTCAAACCACATAGCATGTCGGCTAAGCTGGCTCTATCATTTATTACCGAGGTCATCACTCATCGGCTTCCATATGATAAACACTTCAGAGTGTTTGCATCAATTCCTTAGAATCAAGAACCAAGTTTTTTCAAGTTCTCTAGTCGAGATTGTCCCTTTAGCCGAGGTCTTTGCTTCATTAAATCAAGAACTCCAAGAGTTTTTACACGCGTATGAGTTGTCACGCACAGTAATTCAACCGTTTTTGCCACGCGTCTCTTCCCCACTGAACCGTACCTGACATGTGCCATTAAGTTGCGTCACATTTGCATGCGCTGCCTAACAGGCACGTTGTCCAAGGCACATTCATTGTGGTTTGCCACCCTTTCGTGTTTTTTGACAAAATTTCGCCCTCTCTCTCATTTTTTTCACTTTTGCAAACACGATTTCTCTCAAAATCTTCAACTCTCTCTCAAAATCCCTTACCTCCATTGTTGCTTTCTTCAAGCTCCTGCAACCACTCCGTTCACCCCCTTTGGTGAAGCATTTGCTGTTACACTCACTGCCACCGTCTGACTCCGACGAGTTTCATATCGGCCTCACATTCTTTGGTAAGCCACTACTTCTCCCTATCTCGTTCTATGATTCACTTCGAACTCTGTTACATTTTTACTCTGTTTTCATGAATGTACTTAGTCTTCTCTTGCATTTTTTATCATTCTCCTGATTGAGCATGTTTCGATTATAAATTTGTGCGTAGAATTCAGCCATATACTTGGGCATGTTTGTCTCATGATTTTGCTTCTGGGTATGTACATACACACATATGCACTTGACGTCCTTGCTTGGCGTTCTTGATAACTTAACACTGTTCTTGATTTTTCTGCTACCTTCTTGAATTTGAATCGTACTCTTTGCCTTGTTTTCTTGTTGCTTTTTTCTAGATTCTTGCTCTTTATTTCTGTTTCAATAGCTCTAGGCTTTGGGATTTGATCTAGAACCCCTATCCATAGGAAAAATTGAAACAAATTCCTCTTAGATCTTGAAATCCCTTGCCCGAGTTTCTGTTCTTTGCGTTAAGCCGAGGTCCATTCAAACCTTAGACAAAAAATACTTCCTTTCGAAGTCCAACACCTCGTCCCTCTAGCCGACATTATGAGAATGTTTAGGTGGAGTGTAGACACCCCAGAGAAGCTTGAACACTTTAGGCAGGAGTTCTCTATTCCTGCCGATGTTCATCTTAGGCTAGTTGGGGAGGAGGACTCCATCATGCCAAAAGATAAATCCATGCCCTTCCCAGTAGTAGCCTTCATTGAGTGCGAGCTTAGGTTTCCCCTTGACATCCTCTTCCGCCAAATCCTTCACTACTATAAGCTTAACCCGATGCAAATCACCATCAACTCTTTCTGAGTTATCAACGACATAATTGCCTCAGCCAAAAAAGAGAACGCTAGGATTACCCTAGCCAACATCCAGTATTGCTATACCATGTGTGGCCTTAAGTCAGAAAAAGGTTACATTTATTACTTAAAGCCGAGGTCGACCGAATACAAACTCATCGCCGACCTCCTTGATCTTAACAAGGGTGCTCGAGACGATTATTTCATCGTCTTAGGTAACTGGGAGTTCCCACCAGATGATGACCTCCACCTCTACCCTTTAAGTCGAACAGTATTCAGAGAGGGGGATGGTAAGAGCTAAGTGTCACTTTTTCTCGTTCTAAAGTCTTTATATTTTGATATTTTTGTATGTGCTAATGTCTGCTTGTTTTGTCTTTGCAGCTCTTCCTCAGCCCCCAAAGGACATCCGCAAAAACTTCTTTCCCAGTAAAGATTTTAAGAAGTTGCTGGACTTGCCTATTAATCAGCGCAAGGCTCCTTTGCTTCTGAATTTCATCCCAACCTACAAATTGACTTTGCCCGATGTCCCGAAGAAGAGTAAGTCCCCCATTTCTGTTACCACTCTTGCCACAACCTCGTCACCTCGGCCAGATCAGGGATCAACCTCTGCCCCAGCAGAATAGCCATCAACCTCAGCTCCACAGTTGATTCCACCTTCTCAACGCGAACGTTGATGTCGTGTTCCACTGCTCGCACCAGCAAGTAGGACTCAAAGCCGAAGATGCTGAAGTGCTGAGGCGTCATCTTTCGACCCAGCAAATCCACCAACAGCTCTACTAGCAATTCATTTTGGTACAAGGGTCACAATCGCCGCGACTGCCGACGAGATGGGCTGAAAACCTGCAGTTGTTGAAGACTTGCTCACCAACCTTCCCGGCGTTGTCAGTGTCCAATCTTCTTCCTCCTTTCAGCCAACCCCTAAGCCACAATGCATGAAGAAGGCCAAAGCGAAGGCTACAGTGACTCAGATTAATTCTGAGGACACTGTTCTTATCTCTTAGTTAGCCGAGGTTGAGAAGAGCGCCCCCTTTGTCGAAAAGCATCCTGCCGAGGACCCAGATTCCGAGGCCCCACTTGCTAAGAAGCCGAGGTCAGACCCCTAAGAGGGCAGCAGCTATCCCTGAGGTATGGTCTGGGCACTCGAGATCATGCTCGACGACAAACCTCTGACCGCTGGTGACAGTGCTGTCAATCTTGAGGTCGGCGCGGCCTTGTCCACGACAATTCTTCTGGCCGAGGACATGAACCGTATGACCGAGCTTCATGAATATGAAGGCTTTGCCTTCATAATGCAGCATTCAGTTTTGGTAAGTATTTTGCCTTCCATTTTAACAATCTTTCTACACTTAGTGAAATTTTGCTAACTTATGTTACTTCTTTGCAGGCCATCTAGCACGCTCACTCCTACGCCACAAAGACCAAGATGATGAGGAAGGACTTGGCGAAGAAAACAAAAGAAGCAGCCAAGCTCCTGTCCTCCCTTAACAAAGCTGAGGCCAACAACCGTGCCCTCATGGACCAGGCCAAGGACGCCAAGATTGCTTAAAGTCTGGCTGAGGAAAGGGCCAAGGAGGCAAAAAACGAAGCCGAGTCTGCAAGGGCCGACCTTGAAGCCGCCAACGTAAAAGTGGCCGATATGGAGGCCAAGCTTCAGGAGGCCCTTGCTAAAAAAGAGGCCGAGGTGAAGGCGGCCAATGAAAAGGCTTTTGAAGAGGGACAGGCCGCCGTCCGCGACCAATACAAGCAACAAGTTAACCTAGCTTGTAACCGAGGTTACTACCTTGGTTGGACGGCGGCCCTCAATAAGTTGGTTGTTCCTCTAGACTCCGACCTTCGAGACATCAACCAGCTCGAGGTGCCTTTCCCTCCAGAGCCCGAGGAGGATGCCGAAGACGATGAAGTCGACGAAGTGGAGGAGAAGGTTACTGCTGATGCCAAGTCTCCCACCTTTAATGACCAAATTGATTTGACTTAAGATGAGGAAGATAACTTGGCCTCCAAGGGCGTCTCCCCCAAGCCATCCATTTCCGAGGCCGAGGTCCAGTGCTCTGAGAAGAGTCTGGATAAGACTTTACAAGAAATAGATGCTGAGATTCAAGCTGACAAAAGTGTAACAACCCCAGCCGATGAAGCCAATCCTAACATTTAGGATACTTCTGTTTTTTCTTGTATTCTTTTTCTGTTTTCTTCTTAGCTGTAATACTTTGTTTTTAAACAATGTCAGCTCTGTATTTGGCCGATGTGCCCTTTTTTGGTATTCTGAACAAGTAATCCTCTGTAAGCCGAAGTTCCTTGTTTCCTTTTGAATGCAAGTATTCTTTTTTAACTAAGTGTTTGAATGCTTGTCTTTTATTTACCATCTTGTGTGATTCCATACTTAGAATTTTTTTGCATGTCTTCAAAGTACACCTTAGCTGTGTAATCTCCTTGGGGTAAAAATACTTCGAATATATCTGCTGAATGTTTATCTCGACCTTGTCTTAACACTTGAAAAACATTGTAAGAAAGTTTTCACAAGTATTTATCTAAAACATGCCACTTCACTTTCAAGACTTTTGTCTTCCATTATTTTCCAAGTCTTAACAACATGGTAATCTCAGCATGTACGTAGGTACTTCTTTCAACATAACCTTGGCTTAACTTCAACTTATAAAGTTTTTAAAATTTCAACAAGTGTTAAACCAATTTTCTTTCAACATGATTTCGGCTTAACTTCAACTTGTAAATTTAAAATTTCAACAAGTGTTAAACTAACTTTAGCTTGTGAATTCCAACTTCCAAGCATTATTTTCTAACTCTCTGCCCCTTAATGTGACCTTAAGTTTTACTTATGTTCATATTAAGTATGTACCTATGATCTTGTCGCCAAGATCAAATTCAAGCAAAGACTGGCCGAGGTTATCAATCTCGGGCTCTTTAATCTAACTGATATGTATTTAAAGTTTTCATTCTGTCGACACAGCAAATCTAGGTTTAATTCAACTTAGTTCAACTCTATTATATGCAAGTATAATTCAACTTTGTCATATAATAAGTCTAAGTTATTCATCATGCTTCAATCAGAAACATCGCTAACTTAGTTCAACTCTATTATATGCAAGTATAATTCAACTCTGCCATATAATAAGTCTAAGTTATTCGTCATGTTTCAATCAGAAACATTGCTAAGTGACTGGTCAATCCTTTTACACAAGTTTGAAATCAAAAATCGAGCTAAAATTTTATTAATTACTTAGGCTAATAACAGAAAAACTAAAAAACAAAAGGAAATCTTAATGATAGAAAAACTTCAGGTTGTAAGTATTCCAAGGTCTTGGCAACTCTTTGCCATCATTGTCTTCAAGCCGATATGCCCCATTACCCAAGATCGAGATGATTCTATAAGGTCCTTCCCAATTTGGGCCAAGCTTGCCCTCTCTGGGATCCTTCTTGTTGCCGACGACCTTTCTTAGGACGAGGTTCCCAACTTGAAATTCTCGTGGGTTGACCTTTTTATTGTAAGCCCTGGCAAGTTGTTGCTGGTATGCCCTTAGTTGGATTGTTGCTTTCTCCCTTCTTTCTTCCAACAAGTCCAGATCTTGGGCTAAAAATGCATCATTAGTCCCATTCTCTACTTCCTGGGTTCTAATCCCTAGGATGCCGTCCTCCAATGGGATTACTGCCTCTGTGCCATAAGCCATGGCAAATGGGGATTCCCCAGTTAATCTTCTCGGCGTAGTCCAATATGCCTAGAGTACATTGGGCAACTCATCCACCCACTTTCTCTTTGTTGTTTCCAGCCTCTTCTTGATCCTGTCCAAGATAACTTTGTTGGATGCTTCTGTTTGTCCATTACTTTGAGGCAAACTTGGAGTGGAATAGTAATTCTTGATCTTGTACTTTGCACAGAAGCTCTTGATTAGCTTATTGTCAAACTGTGTTCCATTGTCTGCTATTATTGCTCTTAGGATCCCAAACCTGGTGATGATGTTCTTCCATATGAAGTTCTTTACATCAATGTCTCGAATCTTTGCAAGGGGTTCAGTTTCAACCCACTTGGTGAAGTAATCTGTTGCTATTAGTAGGAACTTCCTTTGTCCAGTTGCTTGAGGCAGTTGTCCAACAAGATCCATGTCCCATTGGGCAAATGGCCAATGGTTGGGCATTGGGTTCAAATCTGCTGCTAGTTGGTGTATCAAAGGTGCAAACCTTTGACACTTCTCACACTTTCTGACATAGGCTTCAGCATCTTTCTACATATAGGGCTACCAGTACCCTTGAGTAATGGCCCTATGAGTAAGTGACCTGCCCCCAGTGTGGCTTCTACATACTCCTTCATGTATATCATACAAAAAGTCTTCAACTTGTGAAGGATGCACACATCTTAAAAGGGGTCCAGTGAAAAATCTTCTGTAGAGATGCCATTCTATTGTCAGATTGAATCTTGCCGATTTCATCCTGATCTTGTGTGCTTCTTTATGATCATCTAGCAGTTTTTCCTTTTTAAGGAATACTATTATTGCATCCATCCAGCTTGGTCCTATCTCCACACACATTGCTTCATGCTCTGTGTTCAGTGGTTCTACACTTGGACCTGGTTGGCTAATGCGTCGGCATGGCTGTTGTTATCTCGGTTGACTTGTTGTAGTCGGCAATTCTGGAACAATGCCGTTAGTCTGCCCACCTCCTTTACATAGGCTATCATTCTTTCATCTCGGGCTGCATATTCGCCCGTTGCCTAGTTGACGATAAGCTGGGAGTCACAGAAGACCATTACCTCATCGGCTTCCATTGTTGCTGCCAACTTTAATCCTGCGATTAGTGCTTCATACTTTGCTTCGTTGTTTGAGGCCTTAAACACCAAATGAATGGATTATTCCAGCATCTGCCCTTCTGGTGATACTAGCACTACCCCTGCCCCTACTCCTTGTCAGTTTGAACTTCCATCAATAAACAGGTGGAAGGAGTCGCCGACGTAAATACTGTAGGGCCTGATTTTCTCTTCTTTCCTCTGTTCTGCTATCCCTAGCTAGGTTTCTCTTTGTTCACCTGAACATCGGATACCTCGGCTCGACAGAGCCCTATGTATGATGGTGCCTGGTGTGAACTCGGCCATGAAATCGGCCAAAACTTGGCCTTTGATTGTTGTTCTGGGTCTGAATTCCAGGTCATATTGGCCCAACACCATTGCCCATCTGCCTATCCTACCTGTCAGATCTCCTTGCTACAACAGGGACTTCAAAGGATGCTCAGTTAACACCACAATCTTGTAGGCTTGAAAGTAGTGATTTAGCTTCTTGGAGGCCATTATTAAAGCCAGTGTCAATTTTTCCAAGGGCAGGTATCGGGTCTTTACATTTGCTAGGGTTTTACTTACATAGTAAACTGCCCTCTGTTCTCCCTTATATTCCCTGATTATTACTGCACTTACTGCATGCTCTGAGACCGCCAAGTATAAGAATAGTTCCTCTCTAGGTACTGGATTTGAGAGAACTGGAGCTGTGGTCAAGTATTTCTTCAAGTCGGCCAAGGCGACTTCGCACTCCTCTGTCCATAAGAAGTCTGTGGCTTTCTTTACTAAACTGAAGAAAGGTTTGCATTTATCAGAACTTCTACTTATGAATCTGTTTAGGGCTACAGCCCTTCCAGCCAGCATCTGTACTTGTTTTGCCGACGTTGGGCTCTCTAACTCCAGAATGGCCTTGATTTGATCCGGGCTTGCTTCAATGCCCTTTCTGGTGACCAGGTACCCCAAGAACTTCCCTAACCCAATCTCCAAATGCGTACTTTGATGCATTGAGTCAGAGCGGAAATGTCTTTAAAATGTCAAAGACTATCTTTGGGCTGGCCAGATGATCTTCAGGTTCCTTGGTCTTTACAACCATGTCATAAATGTATACCTCCACTGTTTTGCCTATTAAATGCTTGAACATCTTATTACCAATCTCTGGTAAGTTGCTCCTACATTTTTCAACCCAAAAGGCATCACTCTGTAGCAATACAACCCTTTTGGGGTGATAAATGCGGTCTTCTCCTCATCTAGGGGGTACATGGCTATCTAATGATACCCTCTGTAAGCGTTTAGGAAGCTCATCCTTTCATGCCCTGAAGTGACATCCACCAATTGGTCAATCTTGGGTAATGAGAAACTGTCTTTGGGATAAGCCTTGTTCAGGCTGGTGAAGTCCATGCTGACCCTCCACTTTCCATTCTTTTTCTTCACAACTACCGTGTTTGATAACCATGTCGAGTAATTTACCTCTCGAATGGCTCTGGTCTCTAGAAGTTTATCCACTTCCTCTTCTACTGCCTCAACATGCATCAACGTCGGCCTTCTTACTCGCTGGATGACAGGTTTAGCTGACCTGTCCATATTCAATTTATGGCAAGTGACCTCGGGGTCAATGCTAGGCATCTCGTATGGTGTCCAAGCAAACACCTCAAGGTTTGCTCTCAAGAATGCTTCTAATTTCCTTTCCTCTTCCTTGGCCAAGCCTGAGTTGAGGAGGAAGAAGTGCTTTTCATCCCGTTGCTGGACGAAGATCTTCTTCAGGGCTTCTTCACTTTTCTTGGCTGGTTCTTTGTCAACGTCCTCAAGGACCTCCATGTCCTCATCTTCAATCTCTGCTGCTTCTGCTTCTCGTATGTTGCAGGTAGACTTCATCGCTGCCATGGAGCAATTCTTTGCCTGCACTTCATCTCCTCTGACCTCCTCAATTCCATGCTCTGTTGGAAATCGCAACAGCTGGTGCAATGTTGAGGGAACAACACCCATTGCATACAGCCATGGCCTTCCCAGGATAGCATTGTAAGGGGAGGGAGTTTCAATTATTATGAATTCAGTTTTTACCTTCTTGGTGCCAGCCTATACCTCCAAACTTACCTCTCCTGGTTTCATTGCACTAGCCAGGTTGGCCAAAGCATCAGCATGGCTGTTGTCATCTTGGCTAACTTGCTGTAGTTGGCAATTTTGGAATAATGCTATCAGTCTGCCCACTTCCTTGACATAGGCCACCATCCTTTCATCTCGGGCAGCGTATTCGCCTGTTGCCTAGTTGACGATAAGTTGGGAGTCACAGAAGACCATTACCTCGTCGGCTTCCATTGCTGCTACCAACTTTAATCCTGCTATCAGTGCTTCATACTCTGCTTCGTTGTTTGAGGCCTTAAACCCTAAATGAATAGATTGTTCTAGCATTTGTCCATCCGGTGATACTAGCACTACTCCTGCCCCCGCTCCTTGTCGGTTTGAACTTCCGTCAACAAACAGTCGGAAGGAGTCGCCGACGTAAATACTGTAGGGCTTGAGTTTCTCTTCTTTCCTCTATTTGGCTATCCCCAACTGGGTTTCTCTTTGTTCACTTGGACATCGTATACCTCGACTCAACGGAGCCCGATGTATGATGGCACCTAGTGTGAACTCGGCCACGAAGTCGGCCAAAACTTGGCCTTTGATTGTTGTTCTAGGTTTGAATTCCAGGTCATATTGGCCTAACACCACTGCCCATCTAGTTATCCTGCCTGTCAGATCCTCTTGCTGCAACAGGGACTTCAAAGGGTGCTCAGTTAGCACCACAATCTTGTGGGCTTGAAAGTAATGATTCAGCTTCTTGGAGGCCATTACGAAGGCTAGTGTTAGCTTTTCCAAAGGTAGATATTTGGTCTCTGCATCTGCTAGGGTTTTACTCACGTAGTAAACAGCCCTCTATTCTCCCTTATCTTCCCTGATTATTACTGCACTTACTGCGTTCTCTAAGACCGCCAAGTATAAGAACAGCTCCTCTCCAGGTACTGGATTTGAGAGAATTGGAGCTGTGGTCAAGTATTTCTTCAAGTCGGCCAAGGCGACTTCACACTCCTTTGTCTATAAGAAGTTTGTGGCTTTCTTTACTAAATTGAAGAAATGTTTGCATTTATCAGAACTTCTACTTATGAATCTGTTTAGGGCTGCAGCCCTTTCAGTCAGCATCTGCACTTGTTTTGCCAACGTTGGGCTCTCTAACTCCAGAATGGCCTTGATTTGATCTGGGCTTGCCTCAATGCCCTTTCTGGTGACCAAGTATCCCAGGAATTTTCCTGACCCAACTCCAAATGCACACTTCGATGCATTGAGTCGGAGCCGAAATGTCCTTAGTATGTCAAAGACTATCTTCAGGTCGGCCAGATGATCTTCAGGTTCCTTGGTCTTCACGACCATGTCATCAATGTATACCTCCACTGTTTTGCCTATTAGATGTCTAAACATCTTAGTCACCAATCTTTGGTAAGTTGCTCATGCATTTTTCAACTCAAAAGGCATCACTCTATAGCAATATAGCCCTTTTGGGGTGATAAATACAGTCTTCTCCTCATCTAGGGGGTACATGGCTATCTGGTGGTACCCCCTGTAGGCGTCCAGGAAGCTCATCCTTCTATGCCCTAAAGTGGCATCCACCAATTGGTCAATCTTGGATAGTGGAAAACTATCTTCGGGACAAGCCTTGTTCAGGCTGGTGAAGTCCACGCAAACCCTCCACTTCTCATTGTTTTTCTTCACAACCACTGTGTTTGATAACCATGTCGGGTAATTTACCTCTCGAATGGCTCTGGCATCCAGAAGTTTATCCACTTCCTCTTCTACTGCCTCAACATGCATCAACGTCGGCCTTCTTGCTCGTTGGATGACAGGTTTAGCCGACTTGTCCACATTCAATTTATGGCAAGTGACATCGGGGTCAATGCCAAGCATCTCGTACGGTGTCCAAGCAAACACCTCAAGGTTTGCTCTCAAGAATGCTTCTAACTCCCTTTTTTCTTCCTCCGCCAAGCCTGAGCCAAAGAGGAAGAAGCATTCTTTATCCCTTTGCTGGACTAAGATCTTTTTTAGGGCTTCCTCACTTTTCTTGACTAGTTCCTTATCGACGTCCTCAAGGACCTCCATGTCCTCATCTTCAATCTCTGCTACTTCTGCTTCTCATATGTTGCAGGTGGATTTCATTGCTGCCATGGGCAATTCTTTGCCTGCACTTGATCCCCTTTGACCTCTTCAATTCCATGTTCTGTTAGGAACCGCAACAGCTGGTGCAATGTTGAGGGAACAGCCCCCATTGTGTGCAGCCATGGCCTTCCTAGGATAACATTGTAAGGGGATGAAGTGTCAATTATTATGAACTCAGTTTTTACCTTCTTGGTGCCAACCTGCACCTCCAAACTTACCGCCCCTAGGGGCCATGTCGGCGTTCCATTAAACTCGACCATTGGACCATTGGATTATTCCAGATCATCTTGGTGAAGGTCAAGCTCCTTGTAACACCTGACGTACATGATGTTACAAGAGCTGCCCTGGTCGATCAGAATTTGCTTTACCTGGCACTCTCCAATGTGGAGGGATATTACCAAGGCATCGTTGTGTGGATGCTGCACCATCTCTAGGTCGTCTTCAGTAAAGGATACCACTGGTCCTTGGCACTCGTCTGTCCTAGGTCTCTTCTGCCGGATCTGATACACATGTTGCAAGTGTTTTACCTTTTGAGTTTCCCCATGTATCTCGTTCTCATTGACCTTCGAGGGAATCACATTGATTACTTGAGGTCCACCTGCTTGCGGTTGCGGTGCTGGTGGAGGTGGTGTTGCCGGTGCCTATGGCAGTCTCGCTTGCTCTTCCCTTGTCCTAGTCTCATCTACCAGGTCCCTTAAATGACCCTGTCTTACCAGGTCTTCCAGATGTGCCTTTAGGGCTCTGCACCCTTGAGTTAGATGCCCATCCTTATTATGGTAGGCACAGTGTTTCCCCAGACTTCCCATAAATTCACCAGGAAGCTTTTCTGGTGCTCTATAATAGGGCTGATTCCGGATTCTTTCCAAGACTTTGTAAACTGGAATTCGGAATACGGTTGTGACTCTCTGTGTAGCCCTCAATCCTGCTTCTTACTTATTGTACCTTGGCCTCACTTCGGTGAGCTGTTTATCTTCTCTTGTTTTGACGCTTTTGTCCCCGGCGTGTCCTCTTTGGCCCTGACATTCTTTTCTATCCTGGCTATAAGTTCTTCCATACTTTTTGGCAATGTCTTTGCCAGTGATTTTCGAAGCAGGCAATCATCTTTCAGGCCGTTCTTAAAAGACACGACCGCCACCTCTTGGTTGCATCTTGGTATTCGGTTGAACACCTCATAATACCTCTTGGCATAGGCCCTAAGGCTTTCATCCTCACCAATTCTTAGTGCCATCAGGGAGTCCACCCTTAATGGCTGTAGTTTGTTTGTCACAAATCTAGCCATGAACATCTCGGCTAGGCCTTCCCAGCTTTTCACGCTTTCTTTCGGCAACTTGTGAAACCAGTCTGACGTAATTTCCCCAAAGGATGAGGGGACACTTTGCAGAGCAACGGCTCGTTCCCAGTGTATAGTGCCATTGAGTTCAGGTACAAGCCGATGTAAAAGTTAGGGTCAGACTTCCTGTCATATATCTGGAATCTCGGCATATGGAACCTCTTTGGGGCCTCAAACTTGTCCAATTCTACCGAGAACGGTGTTCTCGGGTTGGTCGGTGAGGTTACCTCGGCATCTTGTCACTTCCTGTAGAGGTAATCCCTCAGATCCTCTTTGGTCCGTCCGGGAGCTCGGTTATCAACGAATTTCAGCCTCTTCGGTGCACTACTTTCGGTGTCGTTATGAGTCCTTTTGGACCTCTCTCTATTAGTTACGTCGAAACAAAGTTCCTTCCCTTGAACATGCTGATGTTCTTTGGGATCAGCTTCCTTGGTACGATGCGTCCTCCGAGAATCTCCCTTTATTGACTCTCCTCGCCCGACCTCCCTTGAAGGCCGGTGAGAGTGTTCCTTGGTCCTGGTGTGCTGGGGGACTGTAGGAACTGTTTTCTGCCCTTCTTTCTGGGCATTGTTCTTGGCCGCTGGAATCGGCGTATCTTGTAACGGAAACGGTAGCTGCATGACGTTGTTCTGCATCATGAAATTGACGACCGATTACAGGTCCACCAATTTGTTCACCATACCCTTCATCTCGCCGTTTCTCTGCAGACATCTATCTTTCCATACTTGGAGGTCGTCTTCGTTATAATACCCGCCTCGGTTTGACTTTTTTGGTACATCGCCCTCCTTGCCGACGTCTTTCTCTCCGGGATTCTGATCTTGAGTTTCTTCGTTGCAGTTATCCTCCTCCACGTTAGGGTCAATGTGCTTACCACTCCCAGTAGGGATGTCATCCCTAACTTTTTCTTTCTGTCCGTCGTTGGCCATCTATTCTCCTTTCTTTCCTACAGACGGTGCCAAATTGTGTGTGCTATTTTCTGACCACACTGCCAAACAGGTACTCAGCTAGAGAACACCGGCAGCACAGACTACACCCGAACGACCTGTCACAGAAAGAAAAGACTCTGGCGGTGGTTCTTCCACCTGGGGGCACTTCGACGATCAAGTCAGTAATCAATATCTCTCAAAGATAACCAATTGTACTTAACTCACAATGCCAGAATATCAAAAGCGTACCTTAGACCCACGAGGGCGCCTTACTTTTATAGCCAACACTGACCTGACCCTTGTAGAAGCCTAGCTTCAATGGATTCTGGCTCAATGCTTATCTTGGACTCTCAAATAGATAGAGATAAACTCCCTAAGAGCTTTATTTTTATCCAGACTGAGGTCCTCCCCCATTCTAGGACTCTTGTCCTTTATCCGCTCAGCTCGGATTCTGGTATCTCTGCAGATAACCTCGGCCTAACCGAGATTACCTCAGCGTCAAGTCAAGGACACGTGGCACCTCGGTAGGCATTTCGGTGCCACCGTGGCCACGTGTTGCTACCCAAAAAATATGTCCCCACAGTTGCCAAAGGACAAAAGGTTGGAGGTAAAAATTCAGATGATCTAACTGTTATATAGCTTTTGATTTACGATTGAGAGCTTGGTTGGCTATTATATTGTTTTGGCTCCATTAATATTGTAGCTGCTTACAAGCACTCATTTCCATGTTGATATGTGTGTTTAATTTACGGAATCTTTAAAATTTTATGCTTCTTCTTTGGAAAATGATATAATATTCCTGTAAAGTTTCTGGGAATCCAATATTCTTGTAGTAATAATTTTATTTCATTCACTAATGCTCCATTTATCTTGATTGGCAACAAGAATGAGGGCATGGCAATTCGGAAAACCAGATCTAAACAAAAGCCTGATGTTCAGTATTATATAGCCGAGCAAAAGGTATATGTTTGGTTGTGGAGCACCGAACATATTGAACAAGTTCGACTCTGTGTAACCAAATGAAGAGAAATCGACCAACCTGTGAGGTGGAGAGAGAAATCGATGGGGAGAGAGAGAGAGAGAGAGAGAGAGAGAGAGTCATGCACAAAAGGGAGAAAAGAGAGTAGGTTTCAGAGGATGAAGATGAAGATTGCGAAAGAGAGTTAGCGAATCAGTCGTTCCTTTTTAGCCACCGCCACCAAAACCCTAACCTTCACCACCATTGATAGTTTCGTGAATAACAAGTGGCAATGAGAGGCTCGTCAGAGAAGGAAAATAAAGGAGGTGGGCTGGTTGTCCGAGGCTGCCGATAGAAGTGGAAGTGGTGGTGGGATTAGGATTAGGGTTAAACTTGGGAGGATAGGATGGAGACAAAATTGGAATTTAATATTAGGACAAAATTGTAATGAAATTAAAAAAAAAAAAATGAAAGATCCAAAATAAAAAGGTAGAGGCATTTAGCAATCCTCTAATTATATACATGATTCTATTTACACACTAAATATTACATTATATTTATTTGTACAATATTTTTTTTCTTAATGTGCAATTATAGTGTAATAAGAAATTTATTGAGTGTAAATAGAAGGTGTCTAATTATTTTACATATTTTCATGTCTATTGTATTTACTGTATTGTTTTATTTATTTTTTGCAATAATTTTGTGCTCAAACTCTTTATTTGTAATCCTTCCAAAAACAAAGTTTGACATTCTCCCAAGCACGAACTTAGGAAAAATTATTGGTTGGTCCTGATGTACCATGTGGCCATATCCCAAGCAAACCACAAATTTTCATAACCTCATATTATTTAATTATCTAATGCAAAATCATGGATTTCACCCCATCTCCCAATCAAAACATACCTGAGGGCACCACCAAAACTAGGGGTGGGCGTGAGTCGGTTGCGATCACGGAACCTCTAATCCGCCATCCCTCTGCCAAATTGGTGGATTGGAGAAAATCAATTTGCATCTGTCCGCCAATCCAACGAATGTGGATTGAGTAGATTGGCGGATAGATGCGAATCGGTTTTGCGGTTTAAAATTTTATAAATTTTCAACATAATTCAACTTGTGCCCTTCCTTAAAAAAAAAAAAGAAAAAAAAGAAAGAAATTAAAGTATTACAATCAATGACTTAAAAAAGTAATACAATCACTGCATATCTCATCCAAAAAAAGAAAGTCTGCAACTTTAGAATATTACAATCACTGCATGCCTCATCCACATATTACAATCACAATATGCCTCATCCATAAAGTATTACAATATGCGATTCTTAAAATATAAAAATAATTCAAACTACCAAAACTATAAACAGAGTAATAGTAGAGATTGTATGTCTCTATATTGTTACATCTATATCTGTTTTTGAAAACAAAAACCAACCAGTATATATTATCTTATTTATTTATTATTTTTAGAGTTAGATTTAAAAATAAAAAATATAGATAAATATTACATTTATTTTTTTCAATTCAAAAAATATATTTAAGTTGAAAACTCTTTTTCAACAAAATATTTAAACTCTTTTTTAATTGAAAACACAAACAAAATATCTAAACAAATTGAGAATATAAAGTCTTACAAATTACTAAGGGTGCTCGCAGTTTGGCGGTTCGGTTGCAGCCAAGTGAACCTCAGATTCGTCATCCGTCCAAAACTAGGCGGATTGGAAAACATCAATCTGCAACCATCTGCTCGCTATCCCGCATCCGTCCAAAATATGGCGGATCAGTTCGGTTCGATCAGTTTGGGCGGATTGGTATATCCAGTGCTCACCCCTAACCAAAACCAACAAATAATTTTTAATTAGAACATCTCCAATGGTTCATTATAATTTTCACCAAATCTGAGTAAAAAAAAGCTGATTTTTTCAATTTGATACGAGTAACTCCAATGGTGTGCATCAAATAGATTAGGGACTCCGACCGGTCGACCGGTTAGGCTTATCAAATTTTTTTTTCCCCTCCCTTTCTGTTCCCAATTCGTTTACTATTTCTTTTTCCCTCCATTACATATTTTTCGTTTTTTGTTTCCTTCAACAATGATTTCCTTCCAAAACTTGATATAAACACATTTTTCATATGCCATATACCAGACAAGTGATACGATTATATTTGAAAGGCACATAAGTGAAAGAAAACAGAGTAGAATGACTATCTTAAATTCCATGATGTTCGCTTCATTTTCATCCTCTTCTTCTTCTTCATTCTCTGATGATGAATATATGGTCACACTTTTGGGGGCTTATGAGATGAATAATGCTAGTATGATTTAGATTTTGCAATCAACTGATAGCTCAAAGAAAAGAGGTGGTTCTGTTGTAGGCCATAAGTACATACGCCGCGATAGAAGGAAAGATCATGAGAGACTGTTTGCAGATTATTTTGCGGCAAATCTAGTTTATTCACTTACAATATTTCAGAGATGTTTTCAAATACGTCGTCCTTTGTATCTGCGAATTTTAAATGCCATCGAAGCACAAAATCCATATATGGTCACACAGTAAAAAATATTGGAATGATATACACTCAACCTCAGAATCAGATAATATAAACTGAAGCTCACTGGAAAAACAATTTATAATCACACAGAACTAAAAAAATTCACAGCATGTCTACAACTTCAACAAAATGTAATGCTATTATCAAACTGAAATACTCTGTCAACCCAACTGAAATTCACAGCACGTGTAGACACCCCATTTTTGACCGCCCTTAAGACTTGGACGCCACTAATTGCTTACTTGGTGATGAAAGTTGTGCAGTGTAAAGGTTCGATTTCTTCGGTAAGGAGAGCGTCAAATCCCAAACCTCACACCCCATTTTTGGACCAAGACTTTTGACCAAAATGATTTTTAGACCTTAAAACCCTCTCTTTCAAAATATTTTTGAAACAAAGTTTCTACGATATTTTGACGCTCGCATTTTGTTAAATGTTGCGCTTTTCGGTAAACCGAACAAGGACAAAGTGGAAATGAATGAAAGAGAGGTGAACTCTTTGATTGGAAAAGTGTTTGCATTTGCATAGGTGCGCCTAAGTCACAGTGTTTGCCATCTGCTATTCTTGAGCGGTTTGCCGGAGGCTTGCTTGGAAAAGCGTGCCATAAGGTTGACCAGTTGCGGGCTCTGCCATGATGAGAACACAAACCTCGGATCTGGATCACCACCGTACCATTTGATCCACCTTTCACTTCTCGGTGTTTGGCGCGAGAGGTATATTAGGTGGTCTTGCTGAGGCACCCTTTTTAACCATTCGACCTAGTGCATATCGGAAACCATAAAGACTATTCCAAATTAGGACAGGTTGTTCACCCGAATGTAGGTTTGAAACCGTTTACTTGCGTAGCAAACCCCTAGTTCTTGACGAAATTAGGACAGGGTAACCTTACCCCACCATAGGGGTGTTTTGGCTCTCGCTTGCTTGCTATGTGCTGTTAGGGTGTGTCTCTACAGGAATGCATGTATCAGTTGCAAGTCTGGGTATCAGTTTTGGGGTAGAATTCAGTAGAGAGCACAGTCATTCAGTTGTGATCATATCCATTCTAGTGAAATTGGGCTAAGATGTTGTCTATTTTCTCTTTTGCAAGGTAGTCCTGGAACCATAGCTTCAGAAGGCTCCAATACCCCCCGGGTACTTTAGACTTGTATCGATAGACTTTGTCAGGTTAGAATTGGTTTAGAAGCAACCTGTGTTTACCTCACCCCCCCACCGGTTACAAGACGAAGGAAGTTCAGGCAAAATTCACCAGTACAGTTTCTACAGCAGTCACACCTTAGTTCACCCAGGTCTAGTTTGGTCTAGGAATAGTTGTCTGCATTCAGCTCAGCACGAGATCAATCACCCAATCCCATGGCTCAGTATCTCCTAGTTAGTGTGGAAGAATAGATACAACACCTACAATAGACAATCAAGGCACTGCAGCAGGACGTAGTCCGTCAGGCTGAAGTCACGGCTCATCAGGCTGAAGTGATAACCCGGCTACAACAACAACAACCACAGCTGGCTGCGGCCTCTGCATCTTATGCACCTTCCACGGGTAACCCGATAGCCGAAGCCACTGCCCATACTGCTAATGTCCAAGAGACTCAGGGCAATCCGGCGGAGCCAATCCCAAAACAGGCCTCGAAAACTCCTGTCTATCAAACCGAAGCTCCCTTTGAATTTGAGGTTGACCCAACTGCACTCAAGGTCAATAAACTGGAGAAGTTATTCAAACGAGCACAAGGAGTGAACTCTATCTTGGATTTAGAGGACGGGTATACTAAATCTGCAGTTACCTTATCGGAGCGGTTCAAAATGCTGCATATCGACCGCTTCGACGGCTCTGGAGATCCAATGGTGCACCTCCACCTGTTTTCTGATATCCTAAGGCCAATGGGTCTAAACCCAGCCCAGAAGTTGTCTCTCTTCGGCCGAACCATGTCTGGGATAGCCGCAATCTGGTATGCGAAATTAGAGAACTCTGTGAAGCAGAACTGGGAAGATATGGTTGAGGCCTTCATTGCTCAATACTCCTACAACACACAGATCGAGGTCACAATTCATGATCTCGAAGTCACCCGCCAAGAGCCAAAGGAGGGTTTCTCAGAGTTCGTGACGAGATGGAGAGCAAAGGCCTCGATGGTGACTACAAGGCCTTCCGACAAAGATCAGATCAGGATGATTGTTCGGAATTTGCATGGCAAGTTGCTGCAGAGGATGATTGTTCTACCTCTGTTTACCTTTCCAGAGCTTCATGAATGGGGGTTCAAATTGAGGATGCCATCAGACAAGGGATCTTTGTGGAAGATAATGAGCCTTTGTAGAAGAATGTTGTTCGCAGTTCCAATGCTACTACTGATGGTAGCACAGCTGCGAAATGTTCAGAAGTAAACACTATCACCACTTCCTTCAATGGCCAAAAACCAACTACTTCAACTCGGTCCCAAGCCCGAAATTTCCATCCTCTTTACATGAGTCTCTCTCAAGCTTTGAAAATGCTGCGAGAAGAAGGGTACCTAGAGCTCCTGGAACCTCAATCCCTTCCAAATCCTCTTCCACCAAGATATGACCCAACTAAATACTGTGCCTATCATCAACAACACGGTCATGATACGAACCGTTGCATTCACCTCCGTCATAAGATTCATGATCTTATTGATGAAGAGACCATAGCTCCACCAAAAGGACCTCGGGCTAGTACTAACCCGTTACCTCTACATCTCAATCTAATCCATATACTGCCATTCTCCTATGACCCCAATATATACATCACCCTAACCCATTTACCTAAGCCTGAGGTGTTCATTCTAGACAGCATGGACTTATGCATGATAAATGCACTCAAACTACAATCATCTCAAACTTGTGAACCCACTACTTCTGAGCTGATGAGAATGATTGAAGATCTTCATAGAACTGTGGCAAATCTGGCCTTTGGGATATTGGCTCCGTCATCGCCCATATCACATGCTAGAAATTTCATGCCAAAAGGCTCTCCAATCTTGGGGCAAGCAGCAATTGAAAATGGCCAACCTAAAGCCATCCCAGGTTTGGGTAATGACATGTCGACAATAACTGGGCTTCGCTCTGATATAGCGACCCGATCCCTTGGCAAAGTGGAGGTAAGTGGTAAGAACAAGGTAGGAGCAGGTATTGGTCCTTATGAACATTTTCAGTGGGTTGTTGAGGCTTTGAAGGCTGAAGGACTGAACAAACAACAAGTGCTTGCAGTTGTTGTAATAACTGTGGATGACACCTTTGCTACTTACGGTGAGAGCATTCTGAATCAAGGGGCAAGCCGAAAAAAGGGTTGTCGTATCAGAAACACCCCTTTCAGCTCCAATCCTATACTCGGAAGAGATCAGCAAACCCAGTCAACACCTGCCGATCCCTTCGCCGATACATCCATCACTCCACAAACCTCGAAGTACCCACCCCGAGGCCAGAGGGTCTTCAATCCCCTCTACATGACTTTGTCTAAAGCTCTCCAAATCCTCGTTGGACAAGGCCATCTCAAACCCCTTAAGTCTCGGCCTCTCCCGGATCCCCTTCCAGTTAAGCATAATCCGACCAAGTATTGTGCCTTCCATCAACAAACCGGCTATGACACTAACATGTGTTTTCATCTTCGCCATGAAATACAATATCTGATTGATAACAAGGTCATCGTCGCACCAAGCTCTGCAAAGTCTATCGACACTGGATCGGTGAACTTGGGAGATAATGTGATTATGTGATCGGGGGATGAACCACATGCTGATGGCGCTTAGTTTACTCCAGATTTGGGGATGGCACGCATTGTTTTAAGTAATGTACGAATGTTATTTATTGTACTTTCTGCTTGGGTATTGGGTCAGTTTTTTGTGTTGTATTGAGTTAGTCTTTTTGTACTAAGTTAGTTGAGTCTGTCTCGTTGTATCGAGTCAGTCTTGTTGTGTTAGAGTCGGGTGATTTCGGGTGTGTCACCTCAAACATCACTATCTTGTTTTGTGTTTGTCTTTTGCACTCTTTCTTTTGCATCTGTTTCTGCTTTTGAGCCAGTTGCGCCAGAAGATCTGAATAAAACGGCAGAGATTTTAACCTACTTTTCTGTGCCTTGAAAACATTGCATTGACCTAAGTTTTTCAAAACTTTTCTAACATTGTGATGAAAACAAAAAGGGAGGAATTCCTCGAGATTTGTAAAAATTTGATCAATTGAAAGGAAGAGAGGCGTGCTAAGCCCTTAATGAATGAGATCATGCTTGTTAATGTGAGTACTGAGAAGGATCATGGCTTAGTCCAGATTGGTTCTACACTGTCTTTACGAGCGACTAGTCGTTTTCTTAAAAGATTTCAAAAAATGTTTTGCGTGATCTTGCGAAGACATGCATGGAATTGATTTTGAGATTGTGCAGCATAGGATCACTCTCGGCCTCGAGACTCAACCCCTTTTGCTTTCAAACCTTGAACTTGGATTCATAATGTTCAACGGTCAACCACAATGTGAGGCTTGCATGGCCAGATTTGAAGCAGCCCATGAACTAGGGGCAATAAGGTTGTATGACATCAAAAGAGGCCCGCCAGGCCAGATTTGAAGCAGCCCTCGAACTAGGGGCAAGAAGGTCAGATGTCATCAAAGGAAGCTTGCAAAGCTAGATCAGAAGTAGCCCTTGAACTAGGGGCAAAAATGCCATATGTGCTCAAAGATTCAAAGTATGGGTCATTCCGTAAACCAATGAAGACTGGCGAGAAAGCCAAATTCCAGAATTCGAAAGAAGAAAATTTTCGCCGAAGGACAATCGAGTTCCTATCCGTAACACTAGGGGCAAATTCAGACCCGATTGGATGGGCTCCTAAATCATCAGCAAACAGCAGTCATTCTCTTCGATTCAGATGGCTTAGAGATCCTGTGGCCAATCAACATGGACAAAGTTAAACTTTTTTTTATCCTTGAGAGGCTCGCTGGGCTGAAAACCTAGAAGGGCGGCCCAGGCAAAAGTTAGAGCAGAGAAAAAAAGAAAAGAAAATGAAGAAAATGAAAAAAAGAAAAGAAAAAGAAAAGAAAAGAAAAACAGAGCTCGTAAGGTTGAAAACTTGAAAGGGCGGCTTTGGCAAAAGTTAGAGTGCAAAAGGAGAGTGTCAACACCCGAGTGCACCCTTACTCGGAACTACGTACGGCCTGATTCCCATGTTTGGGATACGTAGGCAACTTCATCCTGAAGTTCGGCCCCAATCATTTTCAACCTGCTTGGCTCATCCATGTTGATTGGTTTATCCTTGTTCAACTCGGCTATCCTGTCCATGTGAAGTGGCTCATCTTCATGATCATCTTTGTTCAGACTCAATTATCTTACTCTGTTAGAAGATTCAGCTGCAAGATAATTCAAGTTCAGATTTGAGGTTGTGCATCTCAAGAGTAAATTCTATGTTGGTCGAGCAGTGGCCATTTGCAAAAATAGTTTTGAGGATTTTTAATGAGGTTTACTAATTCTCTTGAAAATTATTCTATTTTTCCAAAACTGGACCATTTCTTGGACCTAAAAAAGAAAAGTTTTCAGTGCTCACAACTTGACTTGCATGATTTCAAATCAAAAAATCGAATAAGTGTGTTAATCTAACTTTCATGTTGGTCAAAATTGTTTTAGTAGAAAGCCAAAACAAAAAATGGTCAAAATGATGAACTAGGGGCATAGTCGAGTCAGGTTTTTTGTTTTTTCCCCGTTGTCAGCATACTCGCCAGAAAGGGCACCATACTTGCCAGAAAGGGCACCATATTCGCCAAAAAGGCACAACTGAAGCTAACAACAAAGGGCTGAAAGCTCTCACATCCTCCAAGCGGCGAGGTATCAAGCCAAGTGCGAAGCATGAATTGGAAATGGAGCTGGATATTCGTTTCCCTTATCCGGACGATCACACCCAAATTGGCGTCTGACCCGGAATGGGGACGTAAAAAACATGATGTGTGTGAGACCAATCGCTTGTATACCTAGCCAGTGGGACATGCTGTAACTCATCCTGGTCAAGTTAACCCAAGCACATTGTCAACCGATGTCAAGAAGGAGAATCTAGCAAAACGCTAGGGACAAGAGCCCACGACTTCCTGCTTATCCGTCAACCACCCAGGGAAGGGATACAAAAATAAGAGAGATTGAAGAATAGAGAGATGTGTGCTGAGAGAAAAAGTAAGGAAATGGGCTTTTTCAGAAAACTAGAGATTGAGTGCCAGAGTGATGTGAGAATCACAAATGAGAAATGGTGGGAAACAATACCCGGAGAACCAGGCTCCTCGTGAACTGAGAGATCTCTTGCCTTCGTAACACATTCGAATGATGTGTTGTGTGTGTGTTTTTATTTGTTTCGATTCTTGTTTTGAGTCATTTCAAGTGTCAATAAATGTGTTTAGGTTGTTTACCTTTGTTTTCCTTTGTTGAGTCGTGGTGTGCTGTGGTCGGTCGTAGACTCAATACCCAGTTGAGAACTCTTTTCTCAATTTCAATTTTGAAAATAAATCGTCTTGTGCTCAGAGTGCTGTGCTATTCTTCACATTTGTGCAAAACAAGATTCTTTTTTTTCATAAGCTGCAGGGTTTAACCCAGGTCATGTGAGAACAATAGAACAAGGACCTATCAGAAGCTACATAGGTTCCGGACTGCAAAGTAAAAGGAAAGAAGGAAAATCGGAGCATCTGAGTGTGTTTCAACTTCAGCAAATTCTGGATGTACTTCCTCAGGTCTTGTTAATGCTTCAAAGTATGAGTGTGCCTCTACCTCAAGCTCAAGATCAAGTCTTCTTCAAGCTAGAATGGCGATCAGAAGTGCTCTCCCTGATAACCATTTCCCTGTCAGAGGCATCTTGGTTGTGTTTGCAATGAGTTCCTAGGAGACCAACTGCGATGGTGGAAACTAAAGTTCGAATGGGGATGCCTAGAACATAAATGTTTGGAATTTTCGAGACTAAAGTCTGGTTTGAATACCCAAGGGTGTATCCCCGGCTTGAAATCTGTATGGCAGCCCCATAGGTTGAGGTAGCATGTATGCGCCTCAATTCTGGATACTGAACCAACCTAGTCTGTCACCCCGTTGGAGAATAGGGAAAGTTGTGAATATGATCAGGAAGAAAAGTGGCACGTGGCTTCTACATGCAGAGGTTACCCCTTGTCAGCATTTCAGGACCTTTGAACTGTGAGTTGAAGGTAAGAGTTCGAAGAACACGAGGTAAGAGTTTGAAGAACACAAGGGGAGATCCCCGTCAGAGTAGAGCGGTTCATCGCCACTCATCCCATGAGGTGCTTGCTAAAGTGCCGCTTTGTTTGTTTATTGCATTCCCTAAGCATCATGCATTACATTGCTTGTAACATGTATCATATCATCCCACTTATTGCATTTATTTGCATCTTATGCGATCTTGTATCATTTATCCTTTCACGCTGTGCAGCGTTTAGGATCGTTGTCCTCCGGGGCTATCTCAGGATGCATGGAACGCATTCCTGATTGCTTTTCTTTAAACCTCTTTTTACAATTTCGGCGTAATTAGAGTGTCTCTTTCCTCACACGATTTCAGCGTGTTTGGAATTTATCTCAGGATGCGTGGAACGTGCTCCTGATTGCTTTTCTTGGGACCTCTTCTCACGATTTCAGCGTGGTTAGAGTGCTCATTTCCTCACACGATTTCAGCTTGTTTGGAATTTATCTCAGGTTACGTCAAGCGCGCTCCTAATTGGTTTGTTTTCGGACCTTTTCTCATGATTTCAGCGTGGTTAGAGTGTCCTTTTCCTCACACAATTTCAGCATGTTTGGAATTTATCTCAGGTTGCGTCAAGCGCGTTCTTGATTGGTTTGTTTTCGGACCTCTTCTCACGATTTTAGCGTGGTTAGAGTGTTCTTTTCCTCACACGATTTTAGCGTGTTTGGAATTTATCTCAGGTTGCGTCGAGCGAGCTCCTGATTGGTTTGTTTTCAGACATCTTCTCACGATTTCAGCGTGGTTAGAGTGTCCTTTTCCTCACACGATTTCAGCGTGTTTGAAATTTATCTCAGGTTGCGTCGAGCACGCTCTTGATTGGTTTGTTTTCTGACCTCTTCTCATGATTTCAACGTGGTTAGAGTGTTCCTATCCTCACACGATTTCAGCGTGTTTGGAATTTATCTCAGGTTGCGTCGAGCGCGCTCCTGATTGGTTTTCTTAGGACCTCTTCTCACGATTTCAGCGTGGTTTGAGTGTTCTTTTCCTCACACAATTTCGGCATGTTTGGAATTTATTCTTCATTCTCTCACGATTCCAGCGTGGTTGGAGTGTGTCCCCCTTATGCATCCATTACATCATACCATCTTATCACCTGCATCCTTTTCATGTTAGGCTTAGTTTGGCATGTGCTCATACATTTCCTTTGTTGAAGCATGGTTCTGTGTTAATGTGTACGCGCCTATTCCATTAAGAGAATTGTGGTCTGAGGGTTTTGGCACCTTTTCTGTGTTAGACGTGGTTTTTTTTATGTCCATGCCTTTTCTAGGTAAGATGTGGTTTGGCTGCGCGCCTTATTCACTTCATCCATTGCATTGTACTTTATTTTGTTGCATTCAACATTTAGGATCACGACCTGTCCTAGCAGATCATTCCTCACTTGTATCATCCCACCCAATTACTTGTATTCTTTCTGCGAAACACATAGTTCTGCATGTGCGCACACCTACTCCACTAAGTGAATTGTGGTTTGAGGGTTCCGGCACCTTTTCTATGTTAAACGTAGTCGGATTTTGCATCTCCATCCCTTTATGATATTTGTGTGGTTTTGCACTGCTTGTGGTTTGGTGATTTAATTCCATTGCACTATTTCTATCATGTCCCAGAACTACGCTGGTTTGATTCCTTGCAAAGGGATACGTAGGCAGCCTGCGGGCGCAACCATTTATTTATCTATTTTTTGTTTGTTTGTCCAAGTCTTCGGCCTTGTCAAAAATGAGTCGTCTCTAGGCTTTGACATTCACTCACGTCATTTCATCACTTTGAGCTTTGTCAAAGAGGGGCAACTGTAGACACCCCATTTTTGACCGCCCTTAAGACTTTAGCGCCACTAATTGCTTACTTGGTGATGAAAGTTGTGCAGTGTAAAGGTTCGATTTCTTCGGCAAGGAGAGCGTCAAATCTCAAACCTCACACCCCATTTTTGGACCAAGACTTTTGACCAAAATGATTTTTAGACCTTAAAACCCTCTCTTTCAAAATATTTTTGAAACAAAGTTTATACAATGTTCTGACGCTCGCATTTTGTTAAATGTTGCGCTTTTCGGTAAACCGAGCAAGGACAAAGTGGAAATGAATGAAAGAGAGGTGAACTCTGTGAAAAAATCTTTAAAACACCTTATTTAGGGGTTTGGAGTTGAAGAAAAGAGGAGAAGATGGAAGAAACCAAGGTTGGAGAAGAAGTTGGGCATGAATCGTTAAGAGAGAGTCGAGCAGCCCTCGCTAAATTGGGCCTATCCATTCGTACACTTGGATTTCAGCTATGAGGCCATCACCGTTGGAAAGTGGACTTCCAGGGCTTCATTTTGCAAGAACCTCCTTAAGTCGAGGCCAGATGAGGGAGATATGGCTGGTTGAAGTTAGGCATCATTCCGGTCGGACCAAAACTAAGCAGTCTTTACTAAAAGAGGGATATCTCTTAGCACACTTGGAATTTTTATGTGAGGCTTCTACCATTGGAAAGAAGACTTCCGGGGATACAATTTAGACTCAAGAATGACCTGAAAAGGGGTCCAGATGAAGGATTTATGCTTGTTTGAAGTCGGGGACAAGGACTAATCTTTGTCGTCGGCCTCTGTGGGAGGGTGCCAGCCACAATTGGAGCTTGCCGGCCATAGGTCGGCCAAGAGTGATCCTTATCGGCCACAAATGGTAGCCGGTCGGCCACCAAGATGTCTGGTCTACCAAAAATGTACAGAAAGCTCAGAATTTGCAGATATTTCTCCTCCAGCTGTCCTACACTGTGCCAGCTGTCTCTAAATTAGATATTTTGACCTGAGGCTCTCTTTTTGCTATATATGGAGGCCATATCTATCATTTTGGAAGGTTAGAAATTTTGGGAGCCTCTCTCTCTAAAATCTCTTTCTCTCTCTCTCTCTATAGTCCTCTCTCTCTAGACTTCTCTCTCTCTTGCCTTTTGTGCATGCAAGTAGAGAAACACCTCTCCTTTGCTTGGACATCCTTGATGAAAGTGGTTCATCTTTGGGTTGAGGTTGCTTGAAGCTTACTTGGAGCCTTGTTTGAGCTCTAGAAGGAGGATTGAGCTTGGTTTGTTGCCCATTTTGTGCCTAAGTGGTGCTTTGTTTCAAAGGTATAACACTTACCTTATTTAAGCTTGCTTTGCACACTTGTTTTGCCATCTTATTTTACTGTTTTTGGCCTAGTTTTCAACTACAAAAACCTTTGTTTTTAAGGTTTAAAAGTGGTAGTTTAAGGCCTTTTTGGAGTTAGGGGTGGTCCACCCTCTTTTGTAGCTTGTTTGCTAAGCTTTGTGCCATCTTTTGAAGCTTTTAAAACAATCTTTTGTTGGCCTTTTAACCACTAAATTCCAGGGGAATTTCAGTGGTAGAAAGTTGGTTTTGAGGTCCCAAATAGGAGGGGGTGGCCTCCCCTCCTTGTGTTTTGTTTGCATGTGTTGATGGCCTAACATGTGAGCATGTATTTCTCCCTTTTTATAGCTTAGTTCAAGCATGTTTTAGGCTCTATTTTGACCTTCTTTAACTCTATTTTTGGCTGGTTAGGTCACTTCTTGCTTGCCTCTTGCACTTGTAGTGTAATCATGCTTACTAGCCTAGCATGTTTGATGATTTAGCCTGTCATTCTAGCTCGTGTTAGCTTAACTCCAGCACATTTTTGCTTCTAATTTGCCATGATTTAGCTCTGTTTTGAGTGGTCTTGGTCATATATGCTTTGCCTTGTATAGCTATAGTGTAAATGGCTTCACTAGCTTTGTGTTTCAAGGCCTCTAACATGCCTTGCTTGAGATGTTTGCATACTATAGCATCATTTAACATGTGATTTTAGTGCATATATCTCTGTCACATTCTCACATATCTTACTCTTTCATTGCTTTTGAGAGTTGTGCTTTGAGCCTTGCTTGCGAGCCAACAAATGAGCATGTCTTCCTTGCCATTTATGCTTTAATTCCAGCATGATTTAGCCACTGTTTTGGGATGTTTAAGATCTGTCTGGAGTTATTTTGGTCATTTAAGCTTGATATTGCATGCCTCTAGTGTAATGCTCATCACTAGTTTTATGCTTTTGGCTTTGGAACATGTTGTGCATGTGTTGCTTGCATGTTGTAGCACTATTTTTCATGCCATTTCAGCACTGAAAAGTCTGCAACCTCCCTCTATTCTTCACTTTTTAATTTGCTTTTGAAAGTGGTCTTGAGCCCCTTGTTGGCTTGAGCATGAAATTGAGGCATTCATGCCTAATGGTTTTAATCCTCCCTTGAGGGTTTCTACTAACCAAAAGCATGAGACCTCTTTCATGCTTTAAGGCACTTGTGGCTTAGGCCATCTTTCCAATTAGAGGACTTTCACATTGGACTTAACCGGTTAAAGGATTAATTGGTAAGCTAAAATGTGTAAACAAAATGAATCAAGTAAAACTTGAGCAAGATAAACATATGTGTGTTGCATTGCATGTGTTTGGATCGGCCATTAATCCAAACACAAGAAATGTGGGACGTTTCATACTCAAAGTGATGAAACGTATCACGTTTCTTGGTCACCGACACCCTTGACCATGCATGATAGGGTGGTGGCCATTTGAGTCTTATGTGTGCATTCATGAAGCTTGTACAAGCTTGGTCCTTAGGCCATCATACATTGAGATGCTTGATTGGTGGCGTGAGAGCCAAGCTCCATACTCCTTTGAGCTTGAGAAATGATGAGGAGAGTGGCAGTACATACATTTCTTGCAAAATGCCTTTCTTTGCCTCTGTTGTTCTCTATTGCAGCAAAAACAGTAGTTTGGAAAAATGGGTGGCTGACCGGCCACTTGCAATAGTCGACCGGCCATTTGCAGTAGCCGACCGGCCAGGTAAGGTAGCCAACCGGCCACTTGCAATAGCCGACCGGCCACCAGTGCAAAGGTTGTCCAATGTGTTCATGTGTTGGAGCAGAGACAATTTGGAAGTTGATACGATGTTCGGAGATCATAGCAAATGCAAACAGAGGCAGCCGTTGGCAAGGCGATGGATTTTCGGGAGGAAGCCAACCGACCATGCATGTCTTTCTCGCCCGCTGTAGACCGCCGAACTTCCTCCGCGTGCCCCCCTTTCGGAGAGGGCGCAGATTTGGTTCTAGCTACTACAGTTCGGACTCCTATCACGGTTCTGAATCTAATCTCACAAAGTGCAATGTAAGACTGATAAATCACCAAAGAGTCCAAATCCAGCAATTGGTTTTGAAAAATCAATTTTGAGTCAAAAAGCGCCAAACATGGACTGCTTTGCCAGATTTTAAGAGTCGCCACCTAAATATTTTGTTTTTGGGAAATTTAGGAAACCCTGACTCGTGCCAAAGGCCACGTGTCCGTCATCACCAAAGTTGCCTCGGCTCAGGAACTTGGGTACGAGAGGGAAAGGTCTTGAAATGAGCACCCCCACTCGTCCGATCAAAGGATCGGCCTCTACTATACATGATATGTTGTTTTGAAAACACATGTGTTTTTGTTCCGGTTATTTAGTTAACTTACTACGTGATGCGCACAGCATACAAGTATAGACTAGATCGCCTAAATTGGAACAAAACAATTCAATGTTTGTTTTCGAAAATGGTTTGAATTTGCCACCCTCAAGTGGGCTTAGAAATGCGGATTTGCTACCAAACAAGGTGGGCTTAAAACTCACATTTTGATGAATTATTCCAATTCAAGTAATGAAGCCTTCATCCGCAGGCATTCATGCAGTTAATCATTTAAGCATATAGCCTCATGGCAAGCATGCTAAACATGGCAATCACTTACACTCATGCAAGGATGCTAAAGCGTAAACACTTACAGTGTACTCCGAGCCAAAACAGAAAATTAGTTAGAAATCATGCATGATCCTAGCTATGTTAAAATGCCTAATGCAACGCATGCAAAGTGCAACTAAATAGGCTCGGCTATCTAAGATGGCATGTGAATACAACACTTGATACACGTATCCAAATAGGTATTGAAATACGATGCAGTTTGAATGATGCGCCGAGCCTGGTGCATGCAAGACAAATGGATGATGTACGCATGCAAGCATAAGGTATGCTAATTGAAATATGCCCTAAACTAACCATCAAAAGTGGTTAAGTAAAAGGGAGAAAGACGTGGGGTTGGAAGACATGAACACACACACACACACACTTATTACAACATTTGCCCTCTCGACGGAGGGTCCGAATGAATTACCTAAGCTAATCTAAGCTAAGCTAACTAACCAATCTAATTAAGCTAATTAGATTAATTATTACACAACAAAACGAATAACTAGTAAACTACTTACTAATTATTACAACACTTAATTAATTAAATTACCAAATTAATCTAACTAACAAGTAAAGCTAATTACAAATCATACTGCCTCAGCTCTGTTCCGAGAGGTTGAAGATGGATGCTCGGTTGGCATTCGCTCGGAAATCCATTACCATGCTGTCAATTGCCTCTGTTTGCACTTGCCTTGATCTCTAAAAATTGTGCCAACCTCCAGACTGCCTTTACTTTAAAACAGGAAATTGCTGGTGGGTTGCCAGCCAGAAAAAGTGGCTGCCAGCCACTAAAATTGGCCGGTCGGCTAGTAAAACTGGCTGGTCGGCTAGTTGCTTCTCTAGGCTTCTGGTTTTGCTACAACAAAGAACAATAGAGGCACAACAATGTATTTGCAAGACAATGTAGACACTGCCACTCTCCCAATCATATCTCAAGCTCAAAGGAGCGTGGCACTCGGCTCTCAAGCCACCAACCAAGCATTTTTAATGCATGGTGGCCAAGAACCAAGCTTATACCATGTTTATGAATGCACAAACAATACACAAAGAGCCTCCACCCTATCATGCTTGATCAAGGGTGTTAGCGACCAAGAAACGTGACACGTTTCATCACTTCAAGCATGAAACGTCCCATATTTCTTATGTTTGGATTAATGTCTGATCCAAACACATGCAATGCAACACACATATGTTATCTTGGCATGTTTTAGTTGACTCAATTCTTGGTTACACAATTTACATTGCCAATCCATTCTTTAATTGGTTAAGTCCAATGTGGAAGTCCTCTAAGGAGAGGAGGTCAACCAAAAAAAATGGTTTAAGGCATAGGAGAGACCATGCCTTTGACTAGGAGGAACCCTCGAAAGAAGGTTAAAGCCATTTAAGCACGAGCCTCAATCCCAAGCTCAAACACAAACTCAAGGGTCAACCAACTCTCAAATCAAATTAAAAAAAATCAACAAAAGAGGAAGGTGGCAGATATTTAGTGCTGAAGTGGCATGCTAAAGACCTTAAAGCATGCAAGCAATGCAAGCATAGCATGTTGAGGACCAAAAACATCAAAGCATAAAGAGCACAAACATGCACCAAACCAACTCTGGACAGAGCTTAATCATGCCAAAATAATGGTCTAAACATGCTGAAATGGGAGCTCAAAATGCTAGAAGAACATGGACACATGTTGGCCTATAAGCAAGGCATAATGCACAACCCTCAAAAGCTATGAAGAAGTGAAGTATATGAGAGTGTGACTACACTATATGCACTGAAATTACATGCTAAATGGTGCCATACCATGCAAATGTCACATGCATAACATGTTGAAGGCCTCAAAACTCAAAGCTAGTCAAGGCCCCTTACACTACAACCATACTAAGCAATGCTCAAATGACCTTGACCATTCAAAACAGACCTAAGGCAAGTCGAAACAGTAGCAAGAACATGCTAGACTTGCAGCATAGATGGCGAGAAATATATGCTTATGTATTGGCTTCCAAACAAGGCATGAGGCTCAACTTTTCAAAAGCATTGAAAGAGTGATACATATGAGAGTATAACAGTGATATATGCTGTGAAATCACATATTAAATGATGCCAAATCATGCAAACAACTCAAGCAAAGCATACTAGAGGACTCAAAACACAAAGCTATTAAAGCCTATCATGCTATAGCCATACAAAGCAAGCCTCATATGACCTAAACCACTCAAAACAGAGTTGAAGCATGCTAAAACATGAGTAAAAGCATGCTGGAGTATAGCCAAAATAAGCTAGAATGATGGGCTAAAGTGGCAAGCATGCAAAGCTAGTGAGCAAGATTACACGACAAGTGTAAAGAGCAAGCAACCAATGATCAAACAAGCCAAAAATAGAGTTATGGAAGGTCTAAAAAGTCACAAAAATATGCTTGAACAAAGCCACAAAGAAGTAGACACACATGCTCATTTAGTGGGCCATCAACACATGCAAACAAGACAAGAGAGGGACTACCCCCTCCTATTTGGGACCTCAAAACCACCTTTCCACCACTGAAATTCTTGGAATTCAATGGTTAAAAGGCCAAAAAGAGATAGTTAAATAGCCTTAAAAATGGTACAAAAACTTAGCAAATAAGCAACCAAAGGGGGTAGACCACCCCTAACCCCAACAAGGATTCAAACCAACATTGTTTAACACTTAAAAAGAGAGCTTTTGTAGTTAACACCAAGCCTAAAACAACATGCAAAGGTGGCTAATATGGTATACAAAAATAAGCTCAAAAAGGAAATATGCTCACCCTTGAAGCATAGCAGCAAGAGGACAACTTCTGAGCTAAAAACAACTTTAGGAGGCCCAAACAAGTCTTAAGGAATCTCAGCTCCAAGGTCAAGATGTTTGGCTAAGAGGACTGTGTTCAAATATGTCAAGAACACTCACTTTCAAGCACTATAGAGTATATATATATATATATATATATATAGAGAGAGAGAGAGAGAGAGAAGAGGAATTTTAGAGAGAGAGTCAAAATTTGCTTCCAAAATTTCTGAACCTCCAACAAGAGGGAGGGACCTCCCCTTATATAGGCAATGCAAGCAAAAGCTCGCTTGACAAGCTTAAAGCTTGTTTCCATCCCTCCATACACGTGTATGAAGGATAGCTTCAATGCCCAACAGCTGGCTCAAAAGATCTGAAAATATCAGAAAAATGAGAAAATTGGCTGCCAGCCAGTTCAAGTGGCCGACCGGCCACTTCAACTAGTTGACCGACCACTCCAACTACCTGGCAAGGAGAAAAAGTGGCTGGCAAATGCCAAAAGTGGCCGGCAGGGCCCCACTCTCCTTCAGCTAAGAGGCACCAAGGTTTGGCCTAAAAACAAGGCCAAAACATAGAGGGTTTAAAGGCTCAAAGACAAGGCGCTCGGCCGAGACCTTTGGGCACTCAAAATTAGCACAAACATGTGCAATCATCGAGTGCACAGACGATGACGTTTGAGTCTTAAGGTCGGTCAAAAATGGGGTGTCTACACCCGCGAGGCCACTTTATTGCTTTATTAGCTAGTTGTAGCTGATTATTACATGTGTTGTAATTAATTAGTTTAATCTGTTATGTAGTATTTAATTAGTTTAGCATAGCTAGTTATCCAATTTGTGTTGTAATAATTAATTAGCTAGAATAGTTAATTAGTTGGTTTGTAATAATTAGTTTAGCTTAGCGTAACTTAGCTTATTTATTCGGACCTTCCTTCGCGAGGGCACAATGTTGTAATAAGTGTGCGTGCGTGTGTGCATGTCTTCCAACCGCACGTCTTTCTCCCTTTTATTTATCCGCTTTCGGTGGTTAGATTAGGGCACGTTTTGATTAGCATACCTTATGTTTGCATGTTTGCATCCATTCATTTGTCCTGCATATACCGGGCTCGACGCATCATTCAAACTGCATTGTCGTTTCAATACTTATTTGAATACGTGTTCTAAAGTATGTTATCAAATTGTTGCATTCATATGCCATCTTAGATAGCCGAGCCTATTTAGTTGCATTATTGCATGTGTTGCATTAGGCATCTTGAACATAGTTAGGATCACGCATGATTTCTAACTGGCTTTTTGTTTTGGCTTGGAGTACTCGGTAAGTTTTTATGCTTTAGCATACTTGCATGGGTGTGAGTGTTGCCATGATAGCATGCTTACCATGATGTTATGTGCTTATTTGATTAACTGCATGAATGTCTATGAATGAAGGCTTTGTTGCTTAAATTGGGACAATTCGACAAATGTAAGTTTTAAGCCCACTTTGCGAAGTGGCAAATCATCATGTTTTGAGCCGACTTGAGGGTGGCACTTTCAAACCATTTTTGAAAACAAACATGAATTGTTTTGTTCCAATTCTTGCAATTTAGTCTATACTTGTATGCAGTGCGCGTCACGTAGTAAAGTTAGCTAAATAATCGGAATAAGAACACATGTGTTTATCAAACAACATATCATGATAGTAGAGGCCGATATTTGATCGAGCGAGCGGGGGTACTCATTTCAGGACCTTCCACTCTCGTACCCAAGTTCCCAAGCCGAGGTAACTTTGGTGATGACGGACGCGTGGCCTTTGGCATGAGTCAGGGTTTCCTAAATTTTCCCAAAATAAAATATTTAGGTGGCGACTCTGTAATCTGGCAAAGCAGTCCAGTTTTGGCATTATTTTATTCAAAATCTGATTTTCCAAAATGATTTGCCGGATTGGACTCTTTGATGTTTATCAATCTCACATTGCACTTTGTGAGATTAGATTCAGAACCGTGACAGGAGTCTGAACTGTAGGACCAATTCGCGCCTCTCCGAAAGGGGGGCGCACGAAGGAAGTCGAGTCTACAGCATGCTATTATCAAACGGATATATTTTATAGAGCACAACAGCAACGGTAAGTTTTCAAAATACTCTATCAACCTAACGGTAAATTATTGGAATTACTGATGCAAAACAACTAGTTCTCAACTCAAAATACGTATATAGGATGTAAATTTTTCATTTGCATTTTCATGGGAATTTAAATTTATATCATTCTTCAATTTATTCCTAGTCCACAAAATAACCTACCTATTTGAACCTGTTCTGGAAAATAAACCAGTTCGCACCTATTCCAGAAAATAAACCAGTTCGCAGTTTGAGGGAGCCGGTCGACCGGTGGGTCCACCGGCCGGACATCCAGCTGGTTGACCGGTTGGCCCACCCCCAACGTTACAGCATAGTGAAATGGTAAAATCTCGCACTTGTCCTCAGTTTGATGAAAGTTTTGTTCCGTTCTCAGTTTGCTATCAATTGGGTGAAACTATTGGAGAGGCAAAAAAGGACTTTTTTCATCAAATTTGAATTTGATGTCTAATCTGATGCACCGTTAGAGATGGCCTTAAGCAACTTCATTTGTGACAACCAATGAAGGGAGTCCATGTAAGAAAGTAAATATGTTGAGGGTGACGTGGTGCAGTGGTGTAGGTGTTGGTGTTTGGAATTGAGCTAATGAAATAATCAAAAAAATTAAAAATTATTAAACAATTTAAAAATTAGTATTTTTTTGGACTTATTTTAGTAATTTTTTTGGGACTTATTTTAGCTTTTTCATTTTTATTTTTTTACTTTTTAGATTTGTTACAAAAAATGATCGGAAAAATAAAAAATTTTAAGTACTATAATTTAAAAAAAAAAAAAAAAAAAAACTAATAAACAGACAAGAAATCAAACCCTGTCCGGATTAGGAAACACAGAGTTCCATTCCTTGGCACTTCCAAATCCTAAACCGATTCAACTTCACATTGACTCTCACTCTATATAAACACCCCTAACCATCATTGCCTACAAACCCAACTCTCGCTCTTCTCTCTGCTTTTTTAGTTTCGATTACTGCATATACGCGTCCTCGTCCTTCTTCTTTCTTTTTCTTTTTCTTGTTCTTGTTCTTGTTCTTATTCTTCAATCAAGCAATGGCTGGTGCTCTTATCGCTCCTGCTGGTGACGATTCCCCGAAAGATTATCCCGGAAAACTTACTTGGTATGTCGTCGTAACTTGCATCGTCGCCGCCATGGGTGGCCTGATTTTTGGCTATGACATCGGTATCTCTGGTAAGCCATTCTTCAACTTAATAAATCTTCAATTCTTCACAGTTATGCTAGTTTTGAAAGATCAAACTTGTCTATTCATATATATATTCTGTGATTAATATATTATGAAGCAGTTTGGCAGGTTGCTTTTTGACTAAAATAGTCAAAAATAAAATAAAAATAAAATCAAAACACTCAATTATATTATTCTCTCTATTTTTTTTTTTTTTACATTTTTTTTTTCTGTAAAAGGACAAAAAATCAATTTAAATAGTTAATTATGTTTGAGTTTAAATGTATGATATTGATTACTGGTGTTGCTACGATAATTAGGTGGGGTGACATCGATGGCTCCGTTTCTTGAGAAGTTTTTCCCGTCTGTGTACCGGAAGGAAGAGCTCGATCAGTCAACCAATCAGTACTGCAAGTTCAACAGCCAAACGCTGACCATGTTTACGTCGTCTCTGTATTTGGCTGCTCTTTTTGCGTCCTTCTTGGCGTCCACAATGACCAAGAAACTGGGCCGCAAGTTTTCCATGCTTATGGGCGGTTGCGTCTTCTGTTGCGGTGCTCTTCTCAATGCCTTTGCTGTACACCTCGCTATGCTCATCATCGGTCGAATTTTGTTAGGTGTTGGTGTTGGTTTCGCCACTCAGGTAATTCATTCATAAAAACGAAACCTCTTTCTTTCTTTCTTTATTTCTTTGCTCCAATATTATTACTACAGTCACACTTTGAACATAATAACGAAAGCTCTAACTTGTTTGTTTCAAATTACATTACAGTCAGTGCCACTGTTTGTATCGGAGATGGCTCCACATAGATACCGCGGAACCCTCAACGTCTGCTTCCAACTATTCATCACAATCGGCATTCTGATTGCCGGTCTGGTCAACTACTTCACCAACATGATCAAGGGCGACTTGGGCTGGCGTATCAGCTTGGGCGGTGCCGCTGTTCCAGCCGTCCTCATGATCTTCTCATCTCTCTGGGTCTCAGAAACCCCAAACTCCCTCATTGAGAGAGGTCATTTGGACAAAGCCAAGAAGCAGCTCCAGCGCATCCGTGGAGTCGCCGACGTCCAAGCCGAGTTCAACGATCTGGTGGATGCGAGTGCAGCCTCAAAGGAAGTGGAACACCCATGGAGGGACCTATCCATGAGGAAGTATAGGCCTCAGCTTTGTTTGGCTATTTTGATTCCCATGTTTCAGCAACTCACTGGGATCAATGTGGTTATGTTCTACGCTCCTGTGCTGTTCAAGACCATTGGGTTTCAGAGCAACGCTTCGCTTGCATCGGCCATGATCACCGGTGGTGTGAATGTTCTTGCCACATTTATCTCTGTTTTTGGGACTGATAGGTGGGGGAGGAAACCCCTGTTTCTATGGGGAGGTGGCATCATGATTGTGTTTCAGGTAATACTTGTAACCAAATCTTTTTCTCCATCATCTTTCTATTTATGTATTGATTTTGTGTCCAATTTTTCAAGTTTGTAAAACACAGTTGTATTGTATTTGCACTATGTCATTACATGTTAATTTTTTTGATATTATTTGTATATATTTTATTATGTATGTATTATTTATATTTGCAGAGTGCAGTAGCAGTTCTTATTGGTGCTAAATTTGGAGTAACAGGAGATGCTACCGATTTGGGAACACTATATTCAAGCATCCTAGTATGTTGTATCTGCATTTTCGTCACAGCTTTTGCATTCTCATGGGGTCCTCTGGGATGGTTGGTGCCTAGTGAAATCTTCCCTCTAGAAATTCGGTCATCTGCGCAGAGTATCGTCGTGGCCGTGAATATGTCATTCACTTTCCTCGTTGCCCAACTCTTCCTTGCTGCTCTTTGTATGGTCAAGTACGGCTTATTCATCATCTTTGCGGGTTTAGTGCTAATCATGAGCCTCTTCGTCATCTTCTTCGTGCCGGAGACCAAAAATATACCCATCGAAGAAATGTCACAAGTGTGGAGAGGGCACTGGTACTGGAAAAAATTTGTTGATGATGAAAAGGAAATCGAGATGAAGAATGAATGGAATGCCTTAGAAAGATATACATAGCTAGCTCGCATTTATTTGTATTCTTTTTTGGGATTTTAGTTTTTTTTTTTTCATTAATACTTTAAGTTGTTCAACAAAAAACAAGGTTGTTAGGATTCTTTTATATAAATTTTACTAGTCTTATTACATTTATTTGTGTTTGTGTATGTTTGCAAGTGTTTCTATTGTTTTTATTTTATTTTTTGCTTCACCTTTGTGAGCAAGGTTGCTTTTGGCTGGGCAACAATATTATGAATTTAGACTTAATTGCTTGAAAATTATGAATCTCACAATATACAAATTTCATCTCTGCCATACAATCACTCACCCATAAAAGTCTTGGTGATTTCACAGTTGGAAAAAGTTACATTTATTTTTTCAAACTTTTGTTTTTTAGTAATTTTTTAAAATTTATATCAATTTTTTTATTTTTCAATTTAGTCTAATTTAGAAGGAATTAAAAAAAAAATTACAACAAAATAAATAACTTTTTTTTCTTTCTTTAAATGGGTTTTTGCTTTTTGTTTGTTTTAGGCCCATCTCATCTAGTAAAATCTAAATGTGATTTTTTTTAAAAATAATAGTAATAAAAAATTCGCTAAATTAATATATTTAGCATACATGAAAGATTTGGTTATTCCATACTCCATGTGTTGTTGAAAAAGGCAGTCTTTCTGGTAGTTTTCCTTAATTTTTTAAAATTTTATTTGGTTGCCTAGCATTGTTTTTCGTTTTGTATTTTCTAATATTAATTGTTGTAGTTGGGCTATAAGAAAGTTTGTGGAAAATGCTACTTTCATATCGTTAGATTTTGATTATTGGTGTAAAACAAATCAAGTTAAACTTGTTAAAAGTGCAATCAAAATCGCTTGTTATTTAAACAAATCAAACTTGAATACAATTTCAAGTACCAAAATTACTATTATTTTACTTGGTAATCTTATTTTACATTATAAAAATCTAAGCCACTATAATCATTTAAGATCGACTTGAAAATCAAATTTATTATAACATATAAGAGTTTTAAGGACCAAACTTTTGTATAAAAAAATAAAAATTTTGCTACAAAAAAAACATTTGGGGGACTAATTCTTGTCGTCGTCTCGAAATGTTGGGAAACAAAATTTAGCTACAAAAATTTGAAAATGTTTCTAATAACTTAGAAACAAAATAATTTGATTAAAAAAATAAAATAAAATTTGAGACATTTGAATAACGAAACAAGAGCTCAATCGGTATCAATATTTATATCTTATACTCCACACGCCCAAGTTATGTCATTGTTGTTGTGGGAGCAAATAAAGAATGGGAATTGTAAATCAATTAGGGATGGCAATTTGAACCCGGCTTGACGGAGACCCGACCCCATGACCCCGATTTAAGCGGTTTTTCCCTGAAAAATATCCTCAACGGAACGAAGATGGTATTCAAAAATCAATCCCCAATCAGTTTCGGGCCGGGGACGGGGATAAGCGTCCCAACCCCATACCCGGCCTGACCTGGCCCCGGCCCCGTTCCTGTCCCCGTCTCCGTCCCCGTCCCTGTTCATCCCCGAAGCAAATTACTATTTTACCTCTTTCTATATATATAAACCAAACAACTCTCTCTCTGAGTCTCACGGCTCTCATCTCTCTGAGTCTTACCACCAGTTCTCTCATCTCTCTCCCTCACTCACTCAGATCTCTCTCATTTCTTATCAGTATCAACATTATCCAGATCCACCACCACCACCGATCTGAACAGATCGGTGAAGCCACTGATCTGAAGCCACTGATCTGAAGTCACCACCACCACCACCGATCCCTCTGTTGCCACCGATCTGAAGCCACGACCATGACCAGGACCGTGAAGCCACCGATCGATGTCTTGATGTTGATAAGAAGCCACCGACCGTGAAGCCACCGATCGTGAAGCCCCCATTCTCTTTCTCTCTCTCTATATATATATCTGTTGTTGATTGATGAACAATTTTTTTTTTCCAAGTTGTTAGCTATATTATCTGTTGTTGTTGATAAACAATATTATATCTGTTGTGTGTGTGTGTGTGTGTGTGTGTGTGTGTGTGTGTGTGTGTGTTGAACAGATCTGTATACATACAGATTAAATTTTTTTTTATTTTTTGCTCTTGTGTTTGTATCTGTGTTGAACAGATTTGTCGGGAATTTTTCAGGGTCGGGGAAACCCGATCCCCGTTAGAGGACGGGGACGGGGACGGGAGAGGTGAAGGGTTCCCCGCCGGGGATCGGGGGCAGGGCCGGGGGTTTTGTTACTGTCCGGGATCGGGGACGGGGAGGGTCATCCCCGGCCCGGCCCCGCCTCGTTGCCATTCCTAAAATCAATGAAGATGGTCTAGTTTGTCTCATGTTTGAGATTAAGGTTGGACTGTCCACTCTGGCTTAGGGGCCCAATTTTTGGTCCCGTTTTGATAATCCGAACTATTCAATGTGTAGAACCCGTCGAGTACCATATTCTTCTAAAAAATCACGTTAATCGGATATCGCTAGCTATTTGATCGGATCAGATTTTTGTCCACCGTTTATTTATTTATCCATTTTTTTATACAAATCTCATCCGATCAAATAGTTATCGATATCCAATCAACGTGATTTTTTAAAGGGATATAATACTCAACGATTTCTATATATTAAACGGTTCAGATTATCGAAATGGGACTCAAAATGGACCCATGGACCAGACTAGAAGGTTCAGTCTTGATCTCAAACATGAGACAAGCTGGATCCAATGAAGATAACCTTCACGTTTGTACAAATTCTTTTTCATATTGCCACTTCTTTCAAAATAAAACGATTTATCAACAAAATTTTTACACATAAAACTCGTATAAAATGATATGGCTATAATATTTTTATACACAAAGATTGAGATGAAAGACCATAAAATTATACATAATTTTTTGGGAAAATTATCCATTAGCGATCCTATCAAAAAATTGTAGGTGTTTTAAAATATATCGCTTATCTGTATTTTTTATTTTTAAATCTCACACTAAATTGAAATTTTCCTGAATTTTTTTATGAAATTTTCCACGGCAACAAATGACACTTTTGGCGACTAAATTTTTAGTTGCCAAAAGTCACACTTTAGTCGTCAAAACTTTTACTGACCAAAATGTTTGGTCGCCAAATTAGTCGTTGAATAATTGTCGGGAAAGGTAATTGGCGACCAAACATGGTTTAGTCACCGAAAGTCCTCCACTGGCGACAAATTTTTTAGTCGCCGAAAGCTTTCAAATAAATTTAATATTGCATTTTCAGCGACTAAATTTTTCAATTATTTAGTTACTAAAAGTTTTAGTCGCCAAAATATTTTTTTGGTTCATCTTATTTCTTTTTAGCTACTAAATGTTTTAGTCGCCTAAAGTCCAATTTTCTTTTTTAGCTAAACTTTTAGTCGCCTAAAGTCTTTTTTTTTGAAGGGAGGGGGGGGGGGGGGGGCTACTAAATATTTAGTCACCAAAATTTTTTTATCTTGTTTTATTATTATTATTTTTAGCTACTTAAATGTTAGTTGCCTAAAGTTACAAGTTTTGATAGCTACTAAATATTTAGTTGCCAAAAGATTTGTTTTCATTTTAATTTTTTAAGCTATTAACTATTTAGTCGCTAAAAATATATACTTCCTTTTTAGCTACCAATTGTTTGGTCGTCAAAATCATCATTTTATGTTTTTTTAAAATTAATTTGTCCATAATCTGTATGTATTCCGTGCAACCTGTATCATGTATATAAACGAAACAATACATATATTATCAACTATTCGACAATCTACATCAATTTAACCTATAATAATAGTTCCATACAAAACAAAGAATCATACGAAAACCATATCCTTTGTACACAAAAAATATATTCATTACCATGCCAAATGGCCATTTGGCATGGTACAAATTATCATGGTAATCTGTTCCACGAAAAGCGGTAATCGATATATAGCACTCCAAAAGTATTATATACCATTCTAAAAATGATCTATACGATTAATACTAATCCACACAAAAGCTAAAGATGACAAAATAGGCTAATTATACAAAAGTGTAAATTGTCCACTACAAAAAAAAAAATGGAATATCTACAAATTCACGCCAAAAGCCATTTACCAAAAATTTTTTTTTTTTTGCACCCATTAGTACCAGAAATGCATGTAGAACTTGATACTCTAAGGCAAAAAAATTAGAGGTTATGATGAGTAAATTAAAATGTTCATCTTCTTCAGTACTTTGTCCATCATACTCTTAGACATGGTTGAAGTGTCAACTGAAAAGATCTAAATCAGTGAATATCATTGAACATACAGTGAAACAACTAATTCCAGATTTAGAGTTTTGTTTATGTACATGATGAGTGAAGAAAATTAGACTTGACTTGAAGAATGCAAAATGCCATACAGATTACAACCTTTGAGATCCCAAAACACTGATAAACTCACTCATATGAACATCCTAAAAAACACACACTTCAACCATTACAAGTGTTCACAGTATTGGATACAAAATGCACAGATGTAAGGCCATGTTTACAGCTATAGATGTGAAGTTTAAGGCGTTTTCGCCCCCCAAACGTCATTTTTCGACTAAGTTTAAGGCATTTTCGACTCTAATTCCCAGCGTACATATGCTAATTATGTCTCGTCTATCCTCACAGGTCCTATTTGTCATGAGGAAGCTGTCGTGACATCCATATAGTGGTTCGGGAGCTGTTTTGCATTTTCGTCCCCCTGAACGCCCTTTTTTGACTTAGTTTAAGGTGTTTTTGACTCTAACTCCCAACCTACATGTGCAGTACATGCCTTTTGTCCTAGATTTTACTCCAACAATAAAGGCAAGGCCAATGCTACATACCTGTACCAAAGATGAATGATGTGTGTTCATGCCAAAGACATGATTCATAATAAAAATTTTCTAATCCATTATGAATGATGTGTGTTCATGCCCACGTGCCTCCACGCGGCTTCCATCGAAGAAGGCGAGTCATCTCACGCGCAACACGCGCCCCACGCGTCTTCTTCGCCCGATTTGCAGGGTTTGACCCGCGACCCAGATCCGGCAACCAGATCCGGATCCAAGTCTGACGTCATCAGCTGACGTCATCCAAGCCGAGTTGTGAGCCGTCAAGCCGAGCCGCGAGCCGAGCCTCCGAGCCGTTGACCAAGCCGTTGACCGAGCCTCCGAGCCGAGCCGAGCCGCCGAGCCTCCGAGCCGAGCCGTTTGACCGAGCCGACCGCCGTTGACCGAGCCGGTCCAAGCCGTTGACCGTAGCCGATTGACTGAGCCGCACGGAAAGTAATCCAGTGTGCCGCGGCTAAGCTGAGCCTCAGATCTGAGCCGTTCAACTTGTTTTGGCTTGATCTGAGCCATTCGGAGTCTGTTTCGGGTGATCCAATAGTGATTTCCAACTATTTGGAATATTCCGGACACATCTGTACGGTCAGAATTTGCAAATTCGATTCTGAAAATTTGCAGATTGTTAAAGACAACCAATGGCCAACACAAACAACTTCTTTCAGCCTCAGTTTCCAAAACTCAGCAAGGAGAACTATGAAAATTGGAGTATTCAAATGCAAGTTCTACTAGCCTCACAAGATTTGTGGGAGTTAGTGGATCGAGGATATGACGAGCCAGCTACTCTCGCAGATGAAGGAACTTTAAATGATACTCAGAAGACGGCGTTAAAAGATTCAAGGAGGAGAGATAAAAAGGCCTTGTATCTACTCTATCAAGGCATTGATGAATCAAGTTTTGAGAAGATTTCAGCAGCAACAACCTCTAAAGAGACATGGAATATTCTTCGCAATTCACACCGTGGAATTGAGAAGATGATCAGAGTTCGATTACAGGTGCTACGTGGCGAATTCGAGATGCTGCACATGAATGAGAAGGAGTCAATTTCTGAGTACTTTAACAGAACATTGACGATTGTTAATCAGATGAGAAGATATGGAGAGAAGATGGAATCTCTTCAAGTGATAGAGAAGATTCTCCGATCACTCAGTCCCAAGTTCGAGCATGTGGTTGTAGCAATAGAAGAGTCCAAGGATCTCAGTACCATGACCACCGATGAGTTGATGGGCACACTTGAGATTCATGAACAAAGGATCAACAAGAAGGCTTCCTCAAGTTCTCTAGAGCAAGCTCTTCAATCAAAGCTGTCTTTCAGAGAAGACAGAAACGAGCAAGGGGGGACATCACAAAGAGGCCGAGGAAGAGGCCGTGGTTACAATAACCAAAGTTCTGGCTTTCGAGGAAGAGGCGGAAGAAGTCCAGCCAGAGGAGGAAGAAGTCAACCACACTTTGCTCCAAGAGGAAGAGCAAGTGGTAGAGGAGGTGGTTACAACAACCGACCAGGTTTTGACAAAAGGAATGTTCAGTGTTACCACTGCCACAAGTTCGGGCATTACAGCAATGAATGCCGAAGTAGAGCAACAACAGAAGCCGGCGAGCAAGCAAATTTTGCCGAGGAGGAAACAAACAAAAGTGGACCTACAGTCCTGTTTGTTCACCATGGAGACACTGGAAACCAAAACGATGTTTGGTATCTAGATTCGGGAGCCAGCAACCACATGTGTGGTAAAAGAGAGTTGTTCGTTGAGCTTGACGAGACTGTACAAGCACAAGTCTCATTTGGTGATTCTTCAAAGACTCCAGTGAAAGGAAGAGGTAATATTCTAATCAAGCTCAAGAATGGAGATCATGATTATATCTCCAATGTGTATTATGTTCCTGCCATGAAGAACAACATTTTGAGTATGGGACAACTCCTAGAGAAAGGATACGACATCAGCATGAAAGATTGTCATCTTACCATCAAAGACAATCATGGTAATTTGATCGCTCGGGTGAGAATGTCCAAGAATCGGATGTTTGCATTGAACATCCAACATGATGCTGCGAAGTGTTTAAATGCCATCATCAAAGACAAAGACTGGCTATGGCATTTGAGGTTTGGACATCTCAACTTTGGAAGCTTGAAGCTGTTGTCAAGCAAGAATATGGTGAGAGGGCTCCCTCATATTGCTCATACCAATGAAGTTTGTGAAAGCTGCATTCTTGGCAAGCATCACAGAACTAGCTTTGCCAAAGAAGTGAAGTGGAGAGCAAGAAAGCCGCTGGAGCTAGTGCACACTGATGTATGTGGTCCATTGAAGCCAATGTCAAATGGACAGAATAGATATTTTCTCACCTTCATTGATGATTATAGCCGAAAGACATGGGTGTACTTTCTTAAAAGAAAGTCGGAGGTGTTCAGCGTCTTCAAAGAATTCAAAGCTTTTGTAGAAAAGCAAAGCGGCTACTACATCAAGACATTGCGATCAGATCAAGGTGGAGAATATACATCAGATGCTTTCGAAAGTATTGCAAAGAGCAGGGAATCAAGCATCAAACAACACCATCCTATACGCCACAGCTGAATGGTGTTGCTGAAAGGAAGAATCGCACAATCTTAGATATGGCAAGGAGCATGTTGAAAGGAAAGGGACTGCCCAAGCAATTTTGGGCTGAAGCCGTATCATGTGCTGTGTATCTACTAAATAGATGCCCAACCAGGAGCCTTCATTCTATGACTCCAGAAGAAGCTTGGAGTTCACATAAGCCAAGCGTCAATCATCTCAGAATATTTGGGTGTGTTGCATACACCAAGATTCCAGAAGCAAGAAGAACCAAGCTCGATGATAAGGGAGAAAAATGTATCCTTGTCGGATATGGAGACAGAACAATGGGATACAAGTTGTATAATCCCATTACCAGAAAGGTGATCATGAGTCGAGATGTGATATTTGAAGAAGAAGAAGCTTGGAACTGGAATCAAGATGAAGTTGTCAAAGATGCAGAACTCATTCTTGAAGATGAAACATCAAAAGCTCCTGTTGAAATCACAAGAGAAGTTCAAGATGAGCCACAAACTCCTCCACATAGAATTCCTGCACCTAGATCGCCAGTTTCTCACAGAAGTGCTGCATCATCATCATCATCAGCATCAGCATCATCAGATGATAGTTTTTTCAAACAACCAAGACCAATGAGAAATTTGCAGGAGATATATGAAGCTACAGAAGAAGCAGATTTGAATTTGTTTTGCCTACTCGCAGATAGTGATCCACTTACCTTCTCAGAAGCCATCCAAGAAGATAAATGGAAGAAAGCAATGGATAAAGAAAGCAATGGATGAAGAAATTCATGCCATTGAGAAAAATGACACATGGAAGCTTACCAGTCTACCAGAGGGGCACAAACCCATTGGAGTGAAATGGGTATACAAGACAAAGAGGAATGCATAAGGCGAAGTGCAACGCTATAAGGCAAGGTTAGTAGCAAAAGGTTACAAGCAAAGAGCTGGATTGACTATGGAGAGGTGTTTGCTCCAGTTGCCCGATTGGAGACTATCAGGCTAATCATTTCTTTGGCTGCCCAGCACAAGTGGCAGATTTATCAACTTGATATGAAATCTACATTTCTTAATGATTTCCTTGAAGAAGAAATCTATATTGAACAACTTTCGGGGTATGTTTAAAATAGGCATGAAGACAAAGTGTACAAATTGAAGAAAGCACTTTATGGATTGAAGCAAGCTCTGCGTGCATGGAATACTAGAATTGATCAGTATTTTCATGACAATGGTTTTGAAAAATGTCCATATGAGCATGCACTATATTTGAAGAAGGAAGCTAATGGAAGCATGTTGCTTGCTTGTCTTTATGTTGATGATCTAATTTTCACCGGAAACAATCCAGCCATGTTCAAAGACTTTAAAAGAAGCATGGTCCAAGAATTTGAAATGACAGATATTGGATTGATGGCTCATTTTTCTCGGCATTGAAGTGGAACAAAGAAAAGATGGGATTTTTATTTCCCAAAGTGGCTATGCCAAGGAAATTCTCAAGAGATACGGAATGGAGAATTGCAATCCAGTGAACACTCCTGTAGACAGTGGAGTGGAGCTCAGAAAAGGTACGAAGACAGGTGATGTAGATCCAACTTATTTCAAGAGCCTAGTTGGAAGTCTTCGCTATCTTACTTGCACCAGGCCAGACATACTCTATGGAGTAGGACTGATCAGCAGATATATGGAAACACCGGATCAGTCACACCTTTATGCAGCAAAGAGGATTCTTCGCTACATCAAAGGTACAGTCGATGATGGTTTATTCAATAAACCAACTGATAATTTCAGTCTTGTTGGCTACTCAGATAGCGACTGGGGACGTGACTTGGATGAACGGAAAAGTACTACGGGGTTTACTTTCTTTATGGGAGATACAGCCTTCACATGGTCATCCAAGAAGCAAGCCATTGTGACATTATCGACTTGCGAAGCTGAGTATGTTGCAGCCAACTCAGCTGTGTGTCATGCAATATGGTTACGGAACATGCTGAAGCATTTGGGATTTCCACAAGAAAAACCCACCGAGATCTATGTTGATAATCGCTCAGCAATTGCATTGGCAAAGAACCCAGTTTATCATGAAAGAAGTAAGCATATTGACACCCGCTATCATTTCATCCGAGAGCATGTGAAAAATAAAGAGGTGGAATTATTGCCTTGCAAATCCCAAGATCAACTTGCAGATATTTTCACGAAGCCGTTGAAAAATGATCTATTCAACAGAATGAAGATAATGCTCGGGATGAAGCAGCATGGAGAAGCAAGCTTAAGGGGGGATGTTGAAAATAAGCTTGCTTGGTAGGTGATATGGTAGGCTGCCAAACCAGCCACCATGGTTGAACCATGTTGAACACATGGTTCTTCACAGGTCAAAAATGGCTGCCCAATTTGTGGGCTTTCACACTATGGTTCACATTGTAGGATTTATCTATAAATAGCCATGTATTATGAGAGTGAAAAATATGTGGGAGAAAAGAAAAGAAAAGAGAGTGCTGTGTAATTGTTTCAGAAATTTTCAGAATAAATTTTCAGTGAGTTTATTTTCAGTTTGGCTCGGTTTTAAGCCTCTCTTTGTAAATCACCACCAGTGGTTTACACCCCACTCCCACCAACAACATTGTCTTTTGTCAACCCAACATCATTTAAACAAGAGTGCTCCTAAATGCCCCACCATATTTCTTAGGACACTCAACTTTTTTGGACTCCCACAAATCAGAATTGATTCCTACCTTTTCTTCTTTGAACGCCTGCTACAATGTCAATCATACCCCTCTTTGTTGGAATCCCACCTCTATCACTTCTCCACATCTAGCGAGCCATTTCCCCCGACACCCCATCTCCAGCAAGTCTTTTCCTGCCATCCCCACATCTGGCCACCTCTGATTGCCTTAGCCACCATCTTCCGATCATTGCCCTAGCCCCCAAGCCCTTTCCCATCCCTTCTCAATTCTTTTCCATCCCTCCATTGTTGTCCCCATCTCTCCTCCTCTTTCTTCATCTATGTTTAAAGGGCTAGGGTTTCAAAGATTGCCATGGATAAGATTTCGAAGGTCACCATGTCACCATGGCTAAGGTTTCAAAGATTTCCATGGCTAGGGCGTCGTTCCGCTATACAGGACCGAACCTTTTGAATCAATTTGGTGCATCATAACCGAACAAGTAACCTTTGTTCGGCCCTAATTCAGTATTTCCGAACATATTTCATTTGTTTGAAAATATATTTACCACCACACACTAGTGTTTTGTTCAGAGCTGGTTATTCAAACGGTGGCAATGGTGGTTGTGGATGCCAAGTAAAGGGTTGAAGTGCTCTTGGTTACCATTACTATGTGTGTGTGCGGCGCAGTAAAGAAGGTTATAGGTATGGTTGCTAAAGATGAAGGGCGGTGAAGGTGAAGAATGGTAGTGGCACTGAGAAAAGACTGAGGGAGGTTTAGAGAACAGCGGGGTTGGCGGGTCTGGGCTAGGCTGCAGAGGGCATGAGACTACTAACGATTATGGTGCTGGACGAAGCTGCGTTGCTGGCCGGAGTATGGGTGGGGATGAGATTAGGGTTAGGGTTTGTGAGCATAGGAAAGGGAACTAAATTGGAAATTAATGCTAGGACAAATTTTAACAAAAAAAATATGAGAAGGTAGTGGTCCAAAGAAAAAAGTAGGTGTATTTAGTAACACTCTTTAAACGTAGGGTATGAGTCCCCTCTATACTCTTAACCTCTATATTTTTCCATATGTTATTTTTTTGGGTTCTATTTTAGGTCCATAATGATAATTTAAATCGTTCATCTTATAAATCTCATAATGAAGACTGTCTATACAACAAATTAACCTCATCAGATATCGATGAATACATAAACAAATCACTTTTTGTTTTATAGAACAAAAGGTTTAAATTTAAACTCACAATTATTATCCATTTTGAAAAAAAACAAGATGCAATTTATTCATATATCTAATGATATCTTATGAAATTAATTTTTGCATAACTCATCTAAATTGTTGAGATTACAATATAAACGATTTAAATTATCTATATGGGTTTAGAATAAAACCCAAAAAATAAAGTACGAAAAAAATATGAAGGATAAGAGTATGGATAAGAGTCATTCCCTTAAAGATATTCTCTAATACACAAAAATCCAAATATATATATATATATATAGATCCATCTTTTCAAACAAAAAAATTAATATAACCTATTAAAATAATTAATAATAAAAAAATTAATCAAAATAATCAATTCTCAAACCAATCCTCAGTGGGGGAATTCACATGATTCAGAAGAGGACTGTCTGGAGGAGTTGAAGATGCTCCCCGGGATTACACAAGGAGATCTATTGTACTTGTTTGGTACGGAACTAATCAATAATCCCTTCATAGGGTCTCCAGCAAGGGAGGTGTTTGTAGAGCTGCCTAATGATGAACTTCGGGTAGCTTGGATCAAGATGAACAAGAGAACGATTTATGGCCAAACATTGCCTTATCCCTCATGTCTGTTAATTATTATATTTAGTATTATTATATTTTAGTTACTTCAATGAATAAGTTATTATTTTCTCCGTCTCAAAATATTAGTCATTTATTTTATTTTTTATTATCTCAAAATATTAGGCCCTTTTTAAAAATCAAAGACTAAAATAATATGAATTTTCTATTTTATCATTCTTTTAAATTCATTAATAATATAAAAGTATAATTATAATAATTGAAATCCCCAAAAAAATGTACTATCAAAGGGTAATTTTGAAAAATCAATTTTTTCAAAATGCAAAAATTGAACTATCAAAAAAAGGGGAAATTCTATTTCCACCACCCTAATAAACTCAGGGCAAATCTTTTCTCAATACACATCCCTCCTAATTTAATTATTAAATAATTATCTCAACCCACATCATTAAAATTATAAATAAACCCTTGTACACACACTTTACCCTCAAAATACACACTTGAATTTCCACCCACTCCCGTGAAGACCAAAGACCCCAATTTGCATCTGTACACACACTAAAAACACCACAACTGCGTAACCAATGTCATTTTAAGATTGAATTTACTTATAATATTTCATATACTTGTGTCGTGGCATTGAATGAATTTTCAAGAAAATGTCAGCACTAACCCCCATCATTCTATACAAACCCACCAGCACCACAAGAACAACCACCATCTCATACGCATTCCTTCTTCTCCCCAGTCTCAAATCTCTGAAAATCGTTTCAAACCCTGAATTTCCCTCCTCGAGATTGCTTTTTCTCTGGTGAATTTGTTTCCCGGAAACCTGTTTTGGGGTGTAAAAGAGCCAGGAATCGGAGTCGTCCGAACACCATGACTGGGTCGATTTCAAGTTCTGGTTACAGGGGAAGTAGCAGTGATGAAGGTGTTAGAGTTCTTCAACAAGATTCTTCCATTCATGGGTCCTCTGAGTTTCCCCAAATTTCACTGTCGTCAGACTCGAATCCACCCTGAATCGTCTGGTTGGTATCTATTTGTTTTTATGAATTTTCCAACTCATGTATATGCATAAGGAGCTGAATTTTGACTTGTTGTGCAGTGTTCTAGTGTTGAAAAGCTTTTGATTTCTTTTTTCTTATTCTTTTTTCTTTTCTTTTCTTTCTTTTTTTTTTTTTTTTTTTTTTTGGTTTGAAACGATTTGCATGAAGAAAAATAGATGAGAAACTGTTATGTAGTGTGAAGAAACTATAACATAATGGTAGATTTTATTAAGAGAAGAAACACACACTTTAAGACTCAGGGCAAATCTGTATATATAATATTAAGAGTGTTGATCAATGGTTATTATAGTAAATTTTAAGTAGGATATAATTGTCATTAATCTAATTTTTCATTAAGTGTGTTGACTGAGTTTATTAGGGTGGTGGAAATAGAATTTTCCCAAAAAAAGTTAGATTTCCCAAAAAGGACTATTATTTTGGGATGGATGGAGTATAATAGTTATTTTAACAAAAATTTTTAAAGCTAGTTATATTTAAAAAGTCTTGATAGACTTTTTAAACAGTTTGTGTGTATTGATAGATAAAATAAAGAGTAGTATTGAAGTTTATAGATAAATAAAGAATTAGGTAAAATAAAGAATTGTCATTTTTATATTTTAGCTAATAAAAAAGGAAAAGTATAATTAGAAATGCTTTAAGTTAATGGATATTTGCTTTTTAAAATTTATTATGTATGCTATTTGCTATTGTGTGTGGTTTTTGTAATAGCTACGGGTTGATTGGAAAGTGAGTTTTTAAAATAATTTTTTGATTTTTTTAGTTAAAATATGAGGTGAAAAAAATTAAATTGTTTGGCAATAATTTTTTTTTATTTTTTAGAGAAAAATGTGCAAAAAGTAGAAAGAGTGAAAATGAATTTTGACTTTTTCTTTTGTATAAATTTTTTTTTTTGTTGGTTTTTTGGGTTTTTTTGAAATTTTTAGTGACTTTTTGCCTAAAACTAGTGCTAACTCTGATTTTTTTTTTTTTTTTTTTTTTTTTTTTTTCAAGGTAGACATTTAAAAAATGCAAACTTTATAAATATACTAAGGCTTTGTAAGTTAAAAAGCTAATAAGATAAAATATCGCATCAAAACTATAATCATTTCATTTTTTCTCTCACAAAACTATAAAAAAAACCAAAATTTTTTCCTAAATGGAACTATTTTAGCCAGGCTAAAATAGTCAAAATGCCAAACTAAAAAAGTTTTTCCCGAACGAAGGCTTAAACTTTTCAAAACACACAAAATAAATAAATGATAAAATGAAATTTTTTTCTTGTAGAGTCTTTTTTCTTTATGATTAATTTGTGCAGTAAGTTATAAAAATAAGTTTTCGAAACATAAGATTTGAGACAAGAAATAAAATATATGGATATATATTATATACTTTATATTGGATTATTGTCAAAAAATTTATATATACCAGAGAGAATAAACAAAAACAAAGAAGAATCTCTATATATAAATTGATACACATTATGGTACACATCCTCTCAAAAGATGTCTATAGGGGTCATCAATGGGACGGCTGGCTTACCCAGCCTGCAACTATTGTGTCCACATCTCATATATTAATGGGCTTTTTGGGTTTTGACCAGTCAACGGGTTAGTACGGACCGGACTTATTTAACAAATTAAAACTACGTTCCATCCGTAAATTCAAATCTTGCAGGTCAAAATCAAACTAAACCGAGTTACACGTTTTTTTAGTAGACTTATATTATTAAGTTCTACACATTTATTTTATTTATTTTAATAATTCATATGATCAAATTAATTAATGCTATTAAAACAATCAAATTAAAGTATAAATTCACCAAATTAACAAATTATGACAATGACAATATTATATGTAAAAAATTGAGAGTTAGAAAGATATCACCAATCACTATAATTTAATTTTAATAAATTGTGTTTTGTATTTTTTTTAATACAATTTATAAAGATAATATGGGCTGTCAAATGTTGTGTTTTTTTTAATTGGAATAGTATTGATTTTAACGGATTAAAATAAAATTTAACAGTGTGATTTTTTTGGATTTACCCATGCGGGCTTGTATGAGCCGGGTTCATAGGCGGGCACGGGTTTCAAATCTTTGTCCAAAGCACTAAATCATCTTCTATGAGATGGGACAGGCCGGACAGTCAAGCGAGCTGGGACGACTCATGGGATGGATTGGACGAGTTGGGTAATATTGAATTTTTTACCCACAGGCCATTTGATGACCCCTAGATGTATACTATATGCACCAGTTATGTATTTTTATAGTAAATGGTACATAATTTTTGTAGAGTAATGATAATTTATGATTTAGAAATAGAGCTAAACATTTTGTGATAATGTTACATATTTTTGTGAGAATGTTACATATTTTTTTATCCAAACATTTTCTAACCAAAAAATGTGTAATATTATCACAAAAATGTCTAATATTTTCACAAAATGCATAATTTTATTTCTGAATCACAAATTGTCGTAAATCTATCAGAAAAAAATAAGTAACATTTATCATAAAAATTCATAATATATATCACAAAATTGCATAATAATAGCATATATAATACATGTTTTTTTGAGGGGTGTATACATAACATTATCTCAAGTGACAAATGAAACAACCAACATATCACAGTTTAACTTGTTAAAAAACACACACCGAAAAAAAATAATAATAATAAAATAAAAAATAAAAAATGAGGAACTTCCAAATAATAAATCACATTTTTTTCAATTTTTTTTAAATTTTATCTTTGGTGATTTTTTTTCAAAATTATATCCAAATTTTTTAATTTTCCAGTCCATCTTGTATAGACGAACCTAAAAAGTAAAATTATTTTGAAAATTTTTTAAAAATAAAAAATTCCAAAATAAAAAAGTCCATTATTTTCGACTTATTTTTGCCATTTTAAACTATTTTTGAGATTTTTTTTTTTTTTAAGTTTATCTATAAAATCTAAAATACTAAAGTTTTTTTAAAAAATTTATAAAAAATTCACTAAAATAAAAATAAATGAGAAAAAGTAAGGTGAACACCAATAAATCCCCAAAAGTAATCTTATGAACTGTTTGGTCATCCATTTTTTCTTATGGATTCAAAGGTTTTATTCTAGTGTGAATTGCATAAAGGGTCAACCATAAACGCGTGTGTTATGTATTGAGGGACAAATATGAGTTTTCTCATAATCTTGAAATTATTAAATGTAAAAAAAAAAATTAGTATACTTTTCCTGAATGTAACACTCTGAAAACATAACACTGCAATCTAATACATTAAAAAACTCCTTAGTATATTTTTCTTAAACGTAATAATGTAAAACTCTACAAAAACTTCTTAGTGTACTTTTCCCAAACGTGACACTAAAAAATTCTTTATTAGTATACTTTTCATAAACGTAATACTCTAATGTAACATACTAAAAAAAACTCATTAGTGTACTTTTCTCAAACATAACAACATAACATTCAAAAAAAAAAACTTTTTAGTGTATTTTTCCTAAACATAACACTTCAATCAATGTAATATACAAAAACTCCTTAGTGTACTTTCTCCAGATGAACACTCCAATGTAACACATTACAAAACTCCTTAGTGTATTTTTTTCAAACGTAACACTATAATTAATATAACCCAAAAACTTTTTAATGTACTTTTTTTTTTTTCCAAATGTAATATTCTAATGTAACACTAGAAAACCACACTAATAGAAATGTACATTTCTACGCTCGACAACCAAAACTTTAACCACCCTAAAAAGAATCTTTCACACCTCACGTTTCCATTTCTATCCCAAAAATGAATCAAAAAATTAGAAAAATAAATCACAAAAGAGCATTCACTTAAACTCAAATGACACAAAATCAAATAAATACAACTTTTTAAAATAAAAATGACTAATTAGTTTATAAAAAAAACTCTTAAAACTAAATGAATCAATATTTTCTCATATGGAATTTATGAATAAATTTTATAAAAAAAAAAAGTAGCTCAAAAAAAACAAACCCTTAAACATAAATTTAAATAATTTTGAATAAATATTGATTTTCTCAAACTTTTTAGTTCCAGTTGCCGTCCCTACCATCCATGGATCAATGGAGAAATGATTCAATGTTCTATTTCATTTACAGGTTAATAGTCAATACATTATCTCTTAAAATTCTAACATAATAAGGCCATGTTTGGCATGGTTTTTTTGGGGGCTATTTTAGTCAAAAAAGACAAAATAGACTAAAAGTCAATAAGACAAAATGTCACATTCAAATTATAATCATTTCATTTTTTTTCTCACAAAAGTCAAAAAAACAAAAAAATCCATTCCAAATGAGACTTTTTAGCCCTAGGTTAAAATAACTAAAAAACCAAAAAGCCAACTCCCATCTCAAACGAAGGCTAAAAGTGATGAGTCCATATTTAAGCTAATAATTTTTCATTTTCAGTACTACTAGACTTGATCCATATATATGCATTGAATAATTTCTCTAGGCATTAGTTTGGCATAAGACTAGGGCTGGGCACAGGGTTATTCGACCCCCCAAACCGCCCTACACGATCCAACCCGCACACATATGGGCAGTTTCGCAAATACATTAGGGTTGGGTGCGGTTTGGATTTTGGCTAATTTTCGGGTTACAGGTTTGAATCGCACCCGCCCAACCCGCCCGCATTAACATATATATATGTATATTTTATGTTTAAAATCTGGACCGTTTATCTTCACTTCATCTATACCCAAACAAACAAAACAAAAAACCCTAATCTAATCTCTTAAAAACACATATGCTGCAAAACTTTTTCTTTCCTCTCATCTCATCAGTCTTTCACTCTCTCGTTTTTCATCTGCACCGATCGACCTCACAAGATCGACTATCTCTCTCCAGCAACTCTCAGGTATGCGTCTCTCTGTCTCTGTCTGTCTCTCTCTCCCTGATCTCTGATTTTTCGTAAGCATTCAGATTTCTGTTTCTCTGTGCGCAGCCTCTCTTCTAATCTCACTCTCTTGTTTTTCCATCTTTCTCTCTCTCTATGTCGACCGGTGAAGAGACCGATTGACTTTCGCAAGATCGACTCTGCTCTGCAACTCACAGGTAAGCCTCTCTGTCTCTCTCTCCTCAATCTTTGATTTTTTTTTTTTAGGCAATTAGATCTGTCTGTCTGTCTGTCTCTCTCTCCGGTCTCTAAATTTTTTTTTTATTTTTATGCAATTAGATGTGTAGCAACAAATCTTTGAGTTTATTTGTTCATTTCTGTTTGTGTGACTAAGATTATATTTCAATGGTGATTTTTTTTATGCAATTAGATTCTATCTCCGATTTTTTTTTTTCCATGCAATTAGATTCTGTTCAATTGTATGACTAAGATTCTGAGTTTATTCAATATATTGGACATTAACTAAATTTATTATTGGAATTAAATCTGTTATTCAATCTGTGTTAAATCTGAGAGTTGGAGTTGAATCTGTGTTATTGGAATTAAATCTGTTATTGAATCAATGTTGGAAGTGGAAATTAAATCTGCTATTGTAATTTTAAATTGAATCTGTTATTAAAAAAAAATTTAGAGTGTGATTGAATCTGTAATTAAATTGAATATGTTATTGAATCTGTTATGTTATTGAAATTGAATATGTAATCGTGTTGAATTTGTAATTAAAATTGAATCTGTAATTGTGTTGAATCTGTAATTATGTTATTGAAATTGAATTTGTAATCTGTTATGTTATTGAAATTGAATTTGTAATTTTTGTAATCCAGTTTAAATGGAGGATAATGTTCAATCTTCCGCAATCAATGTTTTACCTCCGGAATCCTCTAATTCTCAAATGAATACCCCTCTTGCCGAACCCAAACCTGAACCTAAGCCTCCTAGACCCCCAAAGAGAAAGAGTGAGGGTGGAGGGGGAAGAGCACTATCCACAATTTGGGATCATTTTGATAAGGTTGTAGGGACCGATGGGAAGCATAGAGTCGTATGCAAATATTGCAAGAAAGAGTATTTGGCTGACTCTAGACTTCATAGGACTAACAATTTGAGGAGTCATACACCCAATTGTAAAGAATATTCAAATAGGGATATAGATGGTCAACAAACATTAAATCTTAAACCGAAACAAAATGAAGAGGGTGTTGAGGTTGTAGCAACAACTTTTAATTTTGATTCTTATAAAAGGTCTCTTGCGAAGATGGTGGTCATTGATGAGTTATCATTTAGATTTGTGGAGGGTGTTGGGTTTAGAAGATTTTGTAATGTCATGCAACTCAAATTCACACCAATTCCTTCTCATCAAACCATATCTAGAGAAGTGCTTAACATATTCAAGAATGAAAGGGTTAGTTAAAGAAGGCCATGAAGGATCGTAGAATTTGCTTTACTACGGACACTTGGATATCTATTTAGAATTTGTGTTACATGTATTTGACTACTCATTTCATTGATGATAACTGGAAACTTCAAAAAAGAATCATAAATTTTCAACAAGTTGAGGATCACAAAAGAGAAACATTGGGTCGAAAAATTGAGTCGTGTTTGATTGAGTGGAACATTGATAGCATATTCACCTTAACAGTTGATAATGTTAGTTCTAATAATCTTACCATTCAATATTTGAAAACGATAACCAAAGATTAGAAGGGGACTATTTTGCAACATGAGTTTATTCATATGCGTTGTTGTGCATATATTCTTAATCTCGTTGCGAGTGATGGGTTGAAAGAAATTGATGATTTTATTGCCAACATTAGACTTGTGGTGAGATATGTGAGGTCTTCTCCTAGGCATCATGTTTTTAAGAAATGTGCGGCCACACTTAAACTTGATTCAAAAGCTCTTGTATGCCTAGATATACGAACTAGGTGGAACTCTACCTATTTGATGTTAGAGGCCGCCGAAAAGTATGAGAAGGCTTTTAACCGCTTGAAATTTGTGGATTCCAACTTTGAACTTTATTTCAAGGATGTTGATGGTGGCATAAGAAGAAGTCTAAATGAGTTGGATTGGAAAAAATGTAGAATTTTTTTGAGGTTTCTAAAATTATTTTATCTTGCAACTAAGAAATTTTCGGGATCTCTCTTTGTTACTTCTAATGCTTTTTACAAAGAAAAGTTTGTTATTGAAATCAAAATTAACCAATTAATTTTGAAGGAGGATGCTACTTTGAGCACAATGGCAAAGATTATGAAACAAAAGTTTAGCAAGTATTGGGGGGATGGAAGTAAGATCGATTTGTTATTGTATGTTGCAGTTATTCTTGATCCTACCAAAAAATGACATACTTGGAGTTTTGCTTTTCAAATTTATTTCTTGGAGATAATAAGAAGGTGGAAAATATGGTAGTGTAGACACCCCATTTTTGACCGACCTTAAGGCTCAGACGTCGCCGATTGAGCGCTCGGTAATGATGCATATTGTGCTCGTTCTAAGGTCACAGAGTCTCGGCTGAGAGCCTTGCCTCCAGACTTCGGGACTCTTTTGTGCTTTGCCTCGGTTTGCAAACCAGCTCCTGTTTTCTCTGTTTTCTCTTCCCGAAGGGAAGGAGAGGTCTCGAAGACCATCTCTCAGTGGCCGTAGGCTACGTTTCGTGGTCGTAGGCCACTATTCCCGTTTGGAGACCAGTTTCCGATTTTCGGAGCCGTCGGCCGTGCGCCTCGGCTCGGGACCGCTTAACTTTCTCCATTTGCTCCGATTTTTGGCACACACCTTGTTCCCTCTACCTAGAGGGACACTGTGGCCCGGGAGACCACCTTTGTGGTCATACGCCACCTCTGGTGCCTAACAGCCTGTTTTCGAGGCACCTGGCTGCGCGTTTTGGCCCCCGAACCTTCGTTTTGCATCGGTGTGGGTTCATTTTTGGCATGGACCCTAATTTCATTGTTAGGAATGTGGTAGTAGGATGGGAGACCACCTTTTCTTGGAGACCACCTTTCCCCGGTCGGCCGATTTTCTTGTCAGCAAGCTGGTCTCCCTCACTTTTGGGCCACATTTTCTGGTTTCCCATACCACCACTGAGTTGCATTCACCTGGGAGACCACCAATATGGGCTGCCGACCACCAAAATCCATTTGACCCTTTTGAACCTGGTCGGCCGACCAGGGGGAGTGGTCGGCCGACCACCTGAACCTGGTCGGCCAGCTTCTTGCTTTTTGTCTCATTAAGTGTAAGCCAGCTGTGCTAGCTGGAAGCCTCAGAAGTGATCCTCTATACACGTGTATGGAGGATCTTTGAGCTTGGTTTTAAGCTTCCAAGAGAAGCTTTGGCTCCTCTCCTCTATAAAGGAAGGGGTCATCTTCCATTGCAAGGGTTCAGAACTTCTTGGAAGGCAAAACCTATACACATTTCTATATCTCTCTCTTTTGTGCTCAAAAACTCCATAGCTTTTGCCCCTTTGCACACCAACCCTTAGCCTAACCCTTCCACCATCCATCCAAGCACCATGGGGCTGGTTTTCAAAGGTTGAAGGTTTGCTACTTTGGTCCAGAAGCTGCTGGAGTCATTGTCTACAAGGGTAAGTCTCTATTTCCCTCTTTGTAGCCTTATTTTGCTTCATAGTTTAGCTCTATTTGCAAGCATATTTAGGCTTTTTCATAAACTGAAAAAAGTCTTGTTTTGATCTTCTAAACATGTTTGTTTAAGGCCATTTTTCTGTTGGGGGTCATCTACCCCCTTGCATGCTTCATTTCCTCTTATTTTGAGCTATGCATTAGAGCATTTGTGTTGGCCCTGGTTTGGCCTTTTAGCCACTAAAATCCAGTAGATTTTCAGTGGCTAACATGTGTTTTTGAGCTTCAAAATCAGAGAGGGGTGACCCTCTCACCCTTTGTTCTCTTTACTAGCTTTCTTGGCCTTCCAAAGGAGCCCCTATTTGCATGTTTCAAAGCCATGCTCCAGGCCATTTTTGATGAGTTTTGTGACCTGCATGACCTCTTTCTAGAGGTGGTTTTGCCATATTAGATGTCTATTATGCATGTGTAGAGTAATCTTCTTCAAGGCCTTTCAAAGGGGCCTTTACTTGCATGCTTCCTAGACTAATTTCAGGCCCTTTTCAGTGAGTTTTAGGGCCCTCATAACCTCTGTCCAGAGGTGGTTTTTCCATTTTGTATGTCTATCTTGCATGTGTAGAACAATCCTCTTATTGGCCTTTCAAAGGGACATATCATTCTTGCATGCATTGACTGAGTTTCAGTGGGTTTTTGGTCATATTTTGGCATGGCATACTTCTGTTTTTGGTTTGTTTGGTGGCCTCTCATGTGCTTCACATAGTTGTAGTGCAAATCATGGTTCACTAGCTTATTTTGCATGCTTTGTTAACCATTGATTTTAGCATTTTTTGGCCTTGCCTTAAACTGATTTTTTGCTTATTTTGGACTGCCCTAGCTCTGTTTTTGGGTCTCATGGTCGAATGATGCTTGTTTTTCATGCTTGTAGTTCAATACACTTGCCTAGCTTTGAGATTTAAGGTCTATTACATGCATATACTGAGGTGTTTTCATGCTTTGGGGTCATTTTGCATCATATTTCAGAGGTTATATGAATGCCATATTCCCATGTTTTCTCCTCTTTAAGTGTGCTTGAGAGTTGTGCATGAATGCCTTGTTTTCGAACCATTGAATGAGCTTCATTCCTATGCACTTTGAACCATCATTTTGGGCCATTTTCCCACTATTTCAGACCTGCCTAGGGTCTGTTTGGGGTTGGTTTTGCCATTCGTGCATTGCTTTGTGTACCTCTAGTGTAACGCACTTCACTAGTTTCGGTATTCGGGTCATCTAGCATGCATTGGGTAACATATTTGCATGATTCGGGACCATTATACATCATGTTTCAGAGCTGGAAAATGTATGCTTGTATGCCATATTTCATCCTTTGCCATGCTTAGTTAGAGTTGCATGTTGTGCCTTAGGATCGGTCCATTGCATTTGTGCATGCTTGTATGTATTTCGGTTGTCTCATCTTCATACCATGGCTACTGATGTGAGTGTGGCTGAGGTCCACTCATATTGGTGTAAGTCCATCTTGCATTTGTATATGCCATTTAGTTCGTGTGCGCATGATAGCCTTCGTAAGTGCATTGTGTATGCCATGTTATGTCACGTGCATTTTGTATGCCATTTTAATCCATAGCATTGCGTATGCTAGGTTGCATGTTAGTCGCATTGTGTATGCCATCTCATTGCATTGTGTTTGGGATAGGAGTTAGCCCAAACACGGGAAATAAGGGACATTTCGTATTCAAAGTGACGAAATGTGTCTCAATTCTCGGTCGCCGACACTCCGGATTACCCATGATAGAGTTTAGGCCTTGTTATGTTTTCATGTGTATTCATTTCATATTGAGTTGTGCAATTCGACTCCTCGGCCATCATGCATTGGGATGCGTGATTGGTGGCACGAGGATCGAGGTGTGCATACATATGTGAAAATACTTTGCCATGCCCCTTTCTTGCTCTCTGTTGCAGCAAACCAGAAATCAGCAGCCTTCTAGAGCTTTGCACAACATCCCGGGATTAATTGCAAACATAGGCAAATCGGGGCATCGCAAGGAATTTCCCGATGAGGCGATTCGAGCATACATTTTTCATCATTCGGAACAAGAGCTGAGGCAGTCCATTTGATAGCTTGCATGCTAATTTATTCGATTTCCTAGTTAATTTGTTAATTAATTAGGGTTTTCTAATATTTAATTATTTATTTGGACTGTAATTATTTATTCGGACTGTATTATTTATTCGGACTCTCCGAGCGAGGGCACAATTGTGTAATAAGTGTGCGTGTGTATGATGTATGTCTTCCAACCCCACGTCTTTTTCCCTTTTATTTACCAGCTTATGATGGTTAGATTAGGGCATGTTTCAATTAGCATACTTATGCTTGCATGTTTGCATCATTCATCTGTATTGCATGCACCGGGCTCGGCGCATCATACTAACTGCATTGTATCTCAATTTCAAGTTGAATACATGTTAGCTGTAGCATCATCATATGCCATATTAGGATAGCCGAGCCTATTTCTAGTTGCATTTTGCATGTGTTGCATTAGACATCTTAACATAAACTAGGATCATGCATTGATTACTAACTAGTTTCTGTTTTGGCTCGGAGTACTCGGTAAGTGTTTATGCTTTAGCATCCTTGCATGTGTGTGAGTGACTGTCATCTTGCCATGAGGCTATGTGCTTATATGATATAACTGCCTGAATGCCTGTGGGTGAAGGTTGGGTTATTTGGATTGGAACAATTTATCGACTGCGAGTTTTAAGCCCACTTGAGAGTGGCAAAATCATGCTTTCTAAGCCCACCTGAGGGTAGCAAATCCACATTTCAGCCTACTTACGAGTAGCAAATCGCTTTAAAAAACAAACATGAGATGTTTTGTTCCAATTCAGGCAATCCGGTCTATATTTGTATGCTGTGCGCATCACGTAGTAAATCTAGGCTAATAACTGGAATAAGAACGCATAATGTTTTCAAAATTCGATATCATGGTTAGTAGAGGCCGATCTTTGATCGGGCGAGCGAGGATGCTCACGAAGTGACCTTCCCCAATCGTACCCAAGTTCCCGAGCCGAGGCAACTTTGGTGATGACGGACACGTGGCCTTAGGCAACGAGTCAGGGTTTCCTAAATTCCCTCCAAAATAAATATTTAGGTGGCAACTCTGTATCTGGCAAAGCAGTCCATGTTTGGCACTTCTTTCAAAAAAATCTGTTTTCAAAAACGATTTGCCGAATTTGGACTCTTTGATGATTCATCGGTCTTGCATTGCACTCTGTGAGATTAGATACAGGACTGTGCTATTGAGTCCTGAACTGTAGTGAGCCCAATGAACAAAACGGGATTCCCTCCCGGGACGTTCGGGCGCGTCTACAGGTAGACAATGTTAAGAGTTATTTGAGTCGTTTGTATAGCTATTATGTCACACTTTATCCTTCAAACAAGAAACTTTCAAGTGTAACTGAAGTTGTGAATACGGTGGAAGATGATGATGATGATGATGATGATCCCTATTCTTTGGTTGACTCTCAATTTAATTTCTATTTTGAGGGGTGATGCACTAGTGGATCTAAGTCAGAATTGGAACAATATTTATCCGAGGTTGAACATTTTACAAAGAATCAAACATTTGAGATTTTGGATTATTGGAAGGTGAATACAACCAAATATAGAGTGTTATCGTAACTTGCAAGGGGTGTGTTGACGATACCTATTTCTACCGTTGCGTCGGAGTCGACTTTTACTATGAGGGGTGTAATTTTTGACCTATTTCGTAGTTCACTCTCACCTTCTATGGTTGAAGCTCTTGTTTGTACTCAAAATTGGCTTCGAAGCAACCTTCCAATTTCTCTTTAAAAAGTAATGGATGATGTGGAGGAATTTGAGCAATATGACTCGGGTAATATGAGAATTTATTTATCTTCATTTTTATTTATATTATTCATTTTTTGATGTAAACTTTATTAATCTTCTCTTGTTGACTCCTAATTAGGTACTTTGAAGTCAAACTCATCTTCAAGTTCAACCTATAATATTGATGCTATAATTGAACTCTAATATCCATTTGCTCATTAGTATTTTTTCATATACTCAACATATTTTCTCACTATATTGAGATGCAATATATAGACATTTGTTTATCATTTCATTACTTTATTCTTTTACATTTTTTTTTGTCAAAGGAATTATAAAGATTGAAGATTAAAGTTTATATTTTTCAGTTTGTTTTTGTTCATCAACCAAATGCATGGAATTGGGATTTTTGAAAGTTGGATTAGATGTGAGATATCTTGCAAATGTTTTTATTTTAGTTCATGGGTTTGAATTGAATGAAGTTTGACAACAATTTTTTTTTTTTTTAAATTGCATTTTGGATGAATGTAAGTTAATGAAATTATTTTTTATTTTTTTATTGCATTTTAGATGAATGTAAGTTAATGAAGAATTACTATTTTTTATTATATTTTATTTGGGTTAGGAATAATGAATGTTGGATTTTTTTATTTGAGTTAGGAATGATGAATGTAGAATGAATGCAAGTTAATGATGAATGTAGGATTTTGAATAATTTGTTTGGATTAGAAATTGATTTTGTTGTGTTTTTTATTTTATAAGTTTTAATTTATCAATTATTAATGTTGAAACATTTTAGAAAATAGGGAAAAAGGGCCCAAAATAAATATTGATAAAATGGGGGAAAAAAAAGACTTACAAATAAATTTTTGAAAAAAAAGTCCAATCCGCAAACCGTCCGCACATCCACGAACTCTATCTACACAAACCGTAAACTACACTGTGAGCGGTTGCAGGTTGACTTTTTCCCGAACCGCATAGATGCAGGCAGGTCGGAACCGAATCACAAACCGTTCAATCCGAACCGCGAACACCTCTACATTGAGACTATGAGCTAAGGGGCAATTTGGCAACCCAATTAAAATAACTTTTAGCTTTTAACCCATTTTAGGTCATATCACTTCTCACATTTTTTATATATAAAGAATAAAAAAGTAAAAAAAAAAAAAAAAAAATCAACTTTTAACTAATTTCCCAAATCACTTCTAACATAGTCTGAGAATTGGCTAAAAATCAAAAATCAACTTTTTAATATATTTTTAAGTTACATTATCACTTTACTTTTTTATACGTTTTTTTAAAAAAATTAAAAAACTAATTTTTAATCAATTTCCCAAAACAATTCAAAATAGGTTTAAAAGTTACAAAATGTTTTATCTAAATTATAATCATTTTATTTTTTTCTCATAAAAATTAAAATAATAAAAAAAAACTTATTTTAAACTAAAATAATTAAAAAATTAAAAAACTAAAAAGCGAATACATACCAAACAAACCTATATCAATGGTCTTTTGGCGGGACTTTTTGCTTTGAGTTCCCTCCTCCAAAAACAAACCCCCCAAATGTTCCCTCTGCTTGGTCGACCTCCAGATCGCCCATTCCACTCACCCCCGCGATGCCCAGTTGAAATTCATCCCTAAATTCATCACCAAATTCAACTACCCACTTCTCAAAAAAGATGAAATCGTCAATTCCTGTAATGGGTTGCTCTGCTTATCTGATTTCGCTGACGATTTTGACCCCATTTTCATATGCAATCCGATTTTGGGTGAGTGCATTACTTTACCCATCTTACATCACCATGGAAATTATGATGCTACTATGACTGCTTTTGGGTTTAGTCTCAAGACTAATCAGTACAAGGTGATTCGGTTTTTTCTCCAAGAGGTTGTTTATATTGACCATAATACCCAGATGGGTTCTTATCGTGAGGAGGCAGAGGCCAAGATTTACACAATTGGTGGAGAAGGGTTGTGGAGGAATATGGGTAAGGTACCTTATCATTTGACAAACCACTCGTTCAATTCTTTCGTGATGGAGCTATTCATTGGCTTAATTTCAACCATGATAGTCCCGGCTTCATTGTTGTTTCGATTTGGGACCGAGGAATTTCGGGTTGTTCCTTAACCTCCTGAGTTTGGTCTGCATAGAGAGTTTTGAGGGCATAAATGTGTCGGTGTGCTGCTGGATAGTCTGTCCATTTGTGAATTTTCTATTCATTGTGGTTGAAAGAAATTGAGAGAGATTGAGAGAGCAAATATTAGCTCTGTGTTTTGATGTGTATTGTAACCAAATGGAACCTCCATTATATAGGAGATGATTTACAAGACAACATGATGAACAAAGGAAATATACAAATGAAAGGCCACCGAAAGATAGCCGAAAGCAAAAAGGAAAAGAAGGCTCTATCTGTTGCTAGGCTAGCAACAACTATCTATGTTAATTATATTACATATTATACTATCTATGACAGATTATACTATATCTATATCTATTACATATTATACTATATGATTAACATATTACATATTATACTATATTATTAACATCCCCCCTCAAACTCAAGGAGGACAAACATCAACCAACTTGAGTTTGGAGACAAGGTCAACGAAGCGGCCAGGAGAATGAGCTTTGGTGAAGATATCAGCAGGTTGATCAACAGAAGAGATCGGTTGGAGATGGACAGTACCAAGAGTAACGTGTTGCCGAATAAAATGGCAGTCAATCTCAATATGCTTGGTGCGATCATGAAAAACATCATTGTGAGCAATTTGAAGAGCACTGTGATTGTCACAAAAGAGGGCAGTAGCGCCAGAGGGGTAACACCCATGTCAGCAAGAAGCCAACGAAGCCAGAGAAGCTCCTGAGTAGTATCAGCAAGGGCGCGGTATTCGGCCTCGGTACTAGAACGAGCAGTAAGAGATTGTTTCTTACTGCGCCAAGAAATAAGAGAATCACCCAGAAAAAAGCAAAACCCAGTAGTAGAGCGGCGGTCAGTAGGATCGCCAGCCCAATCAGCATCAGAGAAAGCACGAAGCTGGAGAGAGGAGCGGGCGGAATAATGAAGACCATGAAACATGGTGCCTTTGAGATAGCGAATGATACGAACTAATGCAGCATAATGGGTGGTACGAGGAGCCGACATAAACTGGCTGACAATATGGACGGCATAGGCAATATCAGGACGAGTAACAGTGAGATAGACAAGACTGCCAACCAGCTGACGATATAGAGTAGCATCAGAGAGAAGAGTGCCATCAAGAGGTGTAAGACGACTCTGAGGCTCCAGGGGAGTGGAAGCAGTCTTGCAATCCGTAAGACCAGCACGGGTGAGAAGATCAGATGTGTACTTAGCCTGAGAGAGAAAAGAACCCGTGGAATCATGGAAGATTTCAAGACCCAAAAAATAGCTGAGAGGACCAAGGTCTTTCATCTCGAAATGATGGCTAAGAAATTGTTTAAGATGAAGAATACCATTGATATCATCACCGGTGATAATCATATCATCCACATAAAGAAGAAGCAAGGTGGTCCCTTGAGCAGTTTTGCGGATAAAAAGTGCAGTATCATAAGAGCTGGAGGTGAAACCACAGTCATGAATAGTAGAACTGAACTTGGCAAACCAAGCGCGGGGAGCTTGTTTGAGACCATATAAAGCACGCTGAAGTTTGCAGACTTTATTAGGTGGATGAGTAGACCCAGGGGGAGGTTGCATGTAGACCTCCTCAAGAAGAACACCATTAAGAAAGGCATTTTTCACATCCATTTGATAAAGATCCCAGTGTCGGGTAGTAGCAACTGCAATGAGGCTGCGAACAGAGGTGAGACGAGCAACAGGTGCAAAGGTCTCTTCATAGTCAATACCATATTCTTGGTTGAAGCCTTTAGCAACAAGGCGAGCTTTATAGCGCTCAATAGATCCATCTGAACAGGTTTTGATTTTGTATACCCATTTACAGCCAATGGCAGTCTTGCCAGGAGGAAGATCAACAATGTCCCAAGTGTGAGTTTTGTCTAAAGCCTGTAATTCATCAGTCATAGCTTGCTGCCAAAGAGGATTAGAGCGAGCCTCCCGATAGGAGGTGGGTTCATAAGTAGAAAAAGCAGTAGAACCAACAATAAAGTCACGAAGACGAGTAGAAGGTTGGATTACCCGGTGTGGTCGAGCAGGAGGAGGAGGAGCCAGAGGAAGAGACTCAACAGGGGGTGAGGAGTCCGAGGGAGCAAGAGCAGGACCATCAGAGCTGGCAGGTGCGTGAGAAAGACCAGTAGGCAAGGCAGTCTCAAGAGAGTCAGGCATGGGCAGTGGAGGAAGCTCATCAGAAAACAGATCTGCAGAAGGGTTAGTAAAACACAGAGAGGGTGAGGGAACGGATAAACGGAATTGAGAGAGGGAGGAAAACATTGTGTGTTCCCAAAAGACCACATGACGAGAGATACGGAGACGCTGGGAGAGAGGATCCCAACAGCGATACCCTTTATGTTCAATACCATACCCCAAGAAGCAACAAAGGCGGGAACGAGGTTCAAGTTTGGTACGTTCATGAGGTTGGAGAAGAACAAAACAGGCAGAGCCAAAAACCCTAAGGGTGTCGTAAGGGGGACGGGTGCCATGTAAGCGCTCATATGGAGTGTGATTATGAATGACCGGTGTAGGGATACAATTGATAGTGTAAGCAGCAGTGAGAGCGGCTTCACCCCAAAAATGTTCTGGACAAGAGGAAGAGAGAAGGAGGGCTCGAGTAGTGTCAAGGAGATGCCGATGTTTTCGTTCAGCACGGCCATTTTGTTGGGACGTACCTGGACAGGAACGATGAGGTTGAGTACCATGACTCCTAAGGAAGGAAAGAAAGTCAAAATCTTTATATTCCATGGCATTGTCGGAGCGAAAAATCTTGATAGTTTTAGAAAATTGGGTTTTAACCATTGTAGCAAAATTGTAATAAAGCTGTTTGAGTTCAGAGCGATTTTTCATAAGAAACAACCATGTAAAACGAGAAAAATCATCTATAAAAACAACAAAATAACGTGCGCCTCCCATAGTAGGAGTAGGAGAGGGTCCCCAAATATCAGAATGAATGAGATCAAAGGGCGCAAGAGAAACAGAGTCACTTTTATTAAACGACAAAGCAGGTTGTTTTGCAAGTTGACAGGACACACAATTGAAAGTATCAGAACTTACAGTACCCAAATGACCACTAGAAATTAAAGACTTCAAACGACCAACAGAAAGATGGCCCAAACGATAGTGCCAAAGCTGAAAAGGAGATAAAGGAGGAGCAGTGGTAGCAGTGGTAGGAGCAGTGATTTGAGAGGAATCCGGAACATGCAGATGGATAAGTTCGTAGAGACGTCCTTGCTTACGGCCTATCCCAAGAGTTTGCCCGGTCCGAGGGTCCTGCACCAAACAACCAGTATGGGAAAAGGTAACAGTTAGACCATGCTCACATAATTGACTAATGGAGATAAGATTTAAAGTGAGAGCAGGCATAAGATATACATGGGATAAAGATAAGTGAGAGGTGGAAACAGACCCAACATGACTTACAGACAGAAGAGACCCATCAGCAGTATGGATAGAAGGAACATGAGGAGTCGAAGAGAGAGGAGTAAAAATAGTAGGATCAAAGGTCATGTGATTACAACAAGCGGAGTCAAAGTACCAGGAAGTGTTACCTGCGGTGGTAGACAAAGCAGTAGATGGAGGAGTACCGGAATGCTGCCAAAAATGTTGAAACATGGCTTCAACATCGGTGTGAGAGAAGACCGGAGTTGAAGGATCTATCGGGACAGAAGAAGGTGAATCTTCGGAGGCGGCAGCAGCAGTGCGTGGAGCAGGCATGTTTTTAAATGGAGTCCCAGAACGGTGAGAGTTGCTGCGGGAAAAATTCCCGGTGGAAGGACCATGGCGAGAGGCACGGGTAGGATTGCGGAAGCAATCCTGTTGGAGATGACCGGGCCAGTCTTGTTGCAAAATCGACAAAGACGAACGGGACAATGAACCAGAAGATGAGTCGATGGAAGATTGCGGTTGTGACAGTAGTTGCAGGCAGTGGACCGCTGTGGTGAAGGAGAACCCCGAGCCTGGGGAGTAGCAAGAACAGAGTCCACAGGGTGCGGATGTGGTGAAGGAGAACCCCGAGCCTGGGGAGTAGCAAGAACAGAGTCCACAGGGGGCGGATGGAGAGTACCAAACCTGGTTTCCTCAGACAGAAGTTCAGAAACGGCTTGCTCAAGAGTGGGTAAAGGAGTGCGATGGAGGAGAGATGCGCGTACGGGCTCAAAACGAGGAGTGAGAGCCATGAGAAACTGAACCAAGCGCTGTTGGTCACGGTAGGTAGTAAACAAGGCAGCATCCTCAGTGTGAGGCCATGGAGGCTCAGAAAGAGCAAGTTGATCCCAAACATAATACAGTTGGGAGAGGAAATCATTAATGGTCTGAGTTGTTTCTTGGCGCATACGGTGAAGATGACTCAGAAGTTGATATTGGTGAGCAAGACCGGTAGTCTGATAGCGTTCTTGCAAAAAATCCCAAATGGCCTTGGCTGGAGAGGAAGCAGACTCAAGTTGGAACCTACCAAATTGAAGGCTGATGGATGTAATAGAAGTATTGCGAAGCCAGGTGATGATCTGATAGTTTTTACTATCCCAATCTTCCAGGCGGTCGAGATATTTGGCAGCGGAGTCCGTGGCAGCGGATTCCGTGGTTGCTGGGACTGGTTTGCACACATCTCCAGTAATGATACGCCAAAGTTTCTTGCCTTTGAGGAAGCCAGACATGGCTTGTGCCCAAAGGACATAATTAGTCCCGTCAAGAATAACGGAAATTGGGTGATTAGAGGAATCCGGGCGATCCATGAGGAGAAAATAGCAAAATGGAGGTAGAATCTGAAAAAATCGAGGTTACCGGTGAATTCAGAAGGCCGAAATTAGTGGGAAAAGAGTGAAATGTCCCAAAATATGACTAGAGGGACGAAATTGAGCTGGCGGCGCACGTTAGCAAGGTGTGCGCGGCGCACGTTAGCAAAATAGGCTGCAGGGCTGACGTCACAGAGGCGCGGCGCACGTTAGCAAGATGGTGCGCGGCGTATGATAGCAGAACAGGACAGGCAGTGCACGGTAGCAGACGGCTGACGTGTGCTGACGTCAGAAACACGCGGCGTAGGTTAGCCGCGGATGTCGCAGCGCACGATAGTACGGCGCAGTGTGGAGGACGCGTGGAGGGCGTGTGAGGCGGAAGGCGGAGGCAGGTGACGCGCCGGTCACAAAGGCGGCGCGTGAGAGCGCGTGTGGAGTCTGATTGGGCTGAAATTGGTGGCGTTGGAATCGTCCGGAGGAGACGAAGGCTCTGGTGTGGTGAAAACCGTATTTCAGAGATAGACGAAAATGGAATACAGATGAAATGTAATCTGCAGAAAAATATGTTGGAAGCAGAGGCTAGGCAGAGTACCTGTGCTCTGATACCATGAAAGAAATTGAGAGAGATTGAGAGAGCAAATATTAGCTCTGTGTTTTGATGTGTATTGTAACCAAATGGAACCTCCATTATATAGGAGATGATTTACAAGACAACATGATGAACAAAGGAAATATACAAATGAAAGGCCACCGAAAGATAGCCGAAAGCAAAAAGGAAAAGAAGGCTCTATCTGTTGCTAGGCTAGCAACAACTATCTATGTTAATTATATTACATATTATACTATCTATGACAGATTATACTATATCTATATCTATTACATATTATACTATATGATTAACATATTACATATTATACTATATTATTAACAGTGGTATTGATATATGGATAATGAAAGAGTGGCAATGAGGAGTCTTGGAGCAAAGAGTTTGTTATTGGAAATGTGGTTAGTAATAAGAAGGGGGGTTTTGACTATTATGAGCCAATTATGATTCCAAAGACTGGGGAAATTTTGATGCTTTACAACAAGGATGGTCTTGTGGTGTATGATCCTAAGCTAGGTGGGTTTAAGAAGTTAAGTAGTTATTGGATCAAATCAGAATTTATGGGGCTGCTCATGATCCGAGCTTGGTTTCCCTCTGTGATGTTGCGAAGGAGAATACTTCTTTTGATACGTTGCAAAGGACAAAAGGTTGAAGGTAAAATTCAGATGATCTAACTGTTATATAGCTTTTTATTTACAATTGAGAGCTTGGTTGGCTATTATATTTTGGCTCCACCAATATTGTAGCTGCTTACAAGCACTCATTTTCATGTGATGTTTGTGTTTAATTTATGGAATCTTTAAAATTTTATGCTTCTTCTTTGGAAAATGACATAATATTCCTGTAAAGTTTCTGGGAATCCACTATTCTTGTAGTAATAATTTTATTTCATTCACTAATGCTCCATTTATCTTGATTGTCAACAAGAACGAGGGCATGGCTATTCGGAAAACAGATCCAAACAAAAGCCTGATTTTCGGTATTATGTAGCTGAACGAAAGGTATATGTTTGGTTGTGGAGCACCGAACATATTGAACAAGTTCGGCTCTGTGTAACCAAACGAAGAAAAATCGACCAACCTGTGAAGTGGAGAGAGAGAGAGAGAGAGAGAGAGAGAGAGAGAGAGTCATGCACCAAAGGGAGAAAAGAGAGTAGGTTTCGGAGGATGAAGATGAAGATCATGAAAGAGAGTTAGTGAATCAATTGTTCCTTTTTAGCCGCCGCCACCAAAACCCTAACTTTCGTCGCCATTGATAGTTTCATGAATAACAAGTGGTAGTAAGAGGCTTGTTAGAGGAGGAAAATAAAGGAGGTGGGTTGGTCGTTGGAGGTTGTCGATAGAAGTGGAAGTGGTGGTGAGATTAGGATTAGGGTTAAACTTGGGAGGATAGGATGGGGGCAAAATTGAAATTTGATATTAGGATAAAATTGTAATGAAATAAACATAAAAAAAAATGAAAGATCCAAAATAAAAAGGTAGAGGCATTTAGCAATCCTGTAATTATATACATGATTCTATTTACACACTAAATATTACATGATATTTATTTTTACAATATTTTTTTTGTTTGTTTGGTTTTTTTGACTTTTTTCATTTGATTGACAAAAGTGCCCTCCACTTGGAAATGATGTTTTTTTGACTTTTTGTTTGTATATGGGTCAATTTGGTAATTTTGCATCCCAACTAAAGTGTTTTGTGATTTTGCAACTTTTTTTTGATCTTTTTGTGATTATTTGGCCAAAAAGAAAACCAAACCGGGGCTAAAAATGTGTACTTTTTGTGTACTTATTTGAATCACATTAATCAACATTTTATTTTTACTTTTTATATATATCTTTTTATAAAAATAAAAAAGTACATTTATTTAAAATATTTTAAACCAATATGCTGAGGGTGACATGGTGCAGTGGTGTAGGTGTTCGTGTTTGTAGTTTGTTTACTTGGTAGTTTTTTTTAAGCTTCCAAATTCAGTTGAACAAAATAATCAAAAAAAATTAAAAATTCTGAAAGAATTAAAAGAGTAGTTTTTTTTGGACTTATTTTAGTAATTTTTTGGGACTTATTTTAGCTTTTTCATTTTCATTTTTCATTTTTATTTTTTTATTTTTAGATTTGTTACACAAAATGATCGGAAGAATAAAAATTTTAATACTATAATTTAAAAAAAATAAAATCAGTAAAGATAAAAAAATTAAAATAAAAAAAATTGGTCTAACTAACTAATTAGCTGACATCCAAACAGACAAGAAATCAAACCCTGTCCGGATTAGGAAACACAGAGAGTTCCATTCCTTGCCACTTCCAAATCCTAAACCGATTCAATTTCACATTGACTCTCACTCTATATAAACACCCCTAACCATCATTGCCTACAAACCCAACTCTCGCTTTTCTCTCTGCTTTTTTAGGTTCGATTACTGCCTCGTCCTTCTTCTTCCCTTTTTTTGTTTTTGTTCTTATTCTTCAATCAAGCAATGGCTGGTGCTCTTATCACTCCTGCTGGTGACGATTCCCCGAAAGATTATCCCGGAAAACTTACTTGGTATGTCTTCGTAACTTGCATCGTCGCCGCCATGGGTGGGCTGATTTTTGGCTACGACATCGGTATCTCTGGTAAGCCCTTCTTCAACTTAATAAATCTTCAATTCTTCACAGTTCTGCTACTGTTGAAAAATCAATCTTGTCTATTCATATATATATATATATGATATTGATTACTGGTGTTGCTACGATGATTAGGTGGGGTGACATCGATGGCTCCCTTTCTTGAGAAGTTTTTCCCGTCTGTGTATCGGAAGGAAGAGCTCGATCAGTCAACCAATCAGTACTGCAAGTTCAACAGCCAAACGCTGACCATGTTTACGTCGTCTCTGTATTTGGCTGCTCTTTTTGCGTCCTTCTTGGCGTCCACAATGACCAAGAAACTGGGCCGCAAGTTTTCCATGCTTATGGGCGGTTGCGTCTTCTGTTGCGGTGCTCTTCTCAATGCCTTTGCTGTACACCTCGCTATGCTCATCATCGGTCGAATTTTGTTAGGTGTTGGTGTTGGTTTCGCCACTCAGGTAATTCATTCAGAAAAATGAAACCTCTTTCTTTCTTTCTTTCTTTCTTTCTTTGCTCCAATATTATTACTACAGTCACACTTTGAACATAATAACGAAAGCTCTAACTTGTTTGTTTCAAATTACATTACAGTCAGTGCCACTGTTTGTATCGGAGATGGCTCCACATAGATACCGCGGAACCCTCAACGTCTGCTTCCAACTATTCATCACAATCGGCATTCTGATTGCCGGTCTGGTCAACTACTTCACCAACATGATCAAGGGCGACTTGGGCTGGCGCATCAGCTTGGGTGGTGCCGCTGTTCCAGCCGTCCTCATGATCTTCTCATCTCTCTGGGTCTCCGAAACCCCAAACTCCCTCATTGAGAGAGGTCATTTGGACAAAGCCAAGAAGCAGCTCCAGCGCATCCGTGGAGTCGCCGACGTCCAAGCCGAGTTCAACGATCTGGTGGATGCGAGTGCAGCCTCAAAGGAAGTGGAACACCCATGGAGGGACCTATCCATGAGGAAGTATAGGCCTCAGCTTTGTTTGGCTATTTTGATTCCCATGTTTCAGCAACTCACTGGGATCAATGTGGTTATGTTCTACGCTCCTGTGCTGTTCAAGACCATTGGGTTTCAGAGCAACGCTTCGCTTGCATCGGCCATGATCACCGGTGGTGTGAATGTTCTTGCCACATTTATCTCTGTTTTTGGGACTGATAGGTGGGGGAGGAACCCCTGTTTCTATGGGGAGGTGGCATCATGATTGTGTTTCAGGTAATACTTGTAACCAAATCTTTTTCTCCATCATCTTTCTATTTATGTATTGATTTTGTGTCCAATTTTTCAAGTTTGTAAAACACAGTTGTATTGTATTTGCACTATGTCATTACATGTTAATTTTTTTGATATTATTTGTATATATTTTATTATGTATGTATTATTTATATTTGCAGAGTGCAGTAGCAGTTCTTATTGGTGCTAAATTTGGAGTAACAGGAGATGCTACCGATTTGGGAACACTATATTCAAGCATCCTAGTATGTTGTATCTGCATTTTCGTCACAGCTTTTGCATTCTCATGGGGTCCTCTGGGATGGTTGGTGCCTAGTGAAATCTTCCCTCTAGAAATTCGGTCATCTGCGCAGAGTATCGTCGTGGCCGTGAATATGTCATTCACTTTCCTCGTTGCCCAACTCTTCCTTGCTGCTCTTTGTATGGTCAAGTACGGCTTATTCATCATCTTTGCGGGTTTAGTGCTAATCATGAGCCTCTTCGTCATCTTCTTCGTGCCGGAGACCAAAAATATACCATCGAAGAAATGTCACAAGTGTGGAGAGGGCACTGGTACTGGAAAAAATTTGTTGATGATGAAAAGGAAATCGAGATGAAGAATGAATGGAATGCCTTAGAAAGATATACATAGCTAGCTCGCATTTATTTGTATTCTCTTTTGGGTTTTTAGTTTTTTTTTTTTCATTAATACTTTAAGTTGTTCAACAAAAAACAAGATTGTTAGGATTCTTTTATATAAATTTTACTAGTCTTATTACATTTATTTGTGTTTGTGTTGTTTGCAAGTGTTTCTGTTTTTTATTTTATTTTTTGCTTCACCTTTGTGAGCAAGGTTGCTTTTGGCTGGGCAACAATATTATGAATTTAGACTTAATTGCTTGAAAATTATGAATCTCACAATATACAAATTTATCTCTGCCATACAATCACTCACCCATAAAAGTCTTTGTGATTTCACAGTTGGAAAAAGTTACATTTATTTTTTCAAAATTTTGTTTTTTAGTAATTTTTTAAAATTTATGTCAAATTTTTTATTTTTCAATTAGTCTAATTTAGAAGGAATTAAAAAAAAATTACAACAAAATAAATAACTTTTTTTTTTTTCTTTCTTTAAATGGGTTTGCTTCTTGTTTGTTTTAGGCCCATCTATTCTAGTAAAATCTAAATGTGATTTTTTTTTTAAATAATAATAAAAAAAATTCATACTCCATGTTTGTTGAAAAGGCAGTCTTTCTGATAGTTTTCCTTAATTTTTTAAATTTTATTTGGTTGCCTAGCATTGTTTTTCGTTTTGTATTTTCTAATATTAATTGTTGTAGTTGGGCTATAAGAAAGTTTGTGGAAAATACTTTCATATCGTTAGATTTTCATTATTGGTGTAAAACGAATCAAGTTTTGGGTGGATTAAAAAAAAAAAACTTTTTCAAAGTGCATTCAAAATCGTTTGTTATTTAAACAAATCAAACTTGAATACAATTTCAAGTACCAAAATTACTATTATTTTACTTGGTAATTTGATTTTACATTATAAAATTCTAAGCCACTATAATCATTTAAGATCGACTTGAAAATCAAATTTATTATAACATATAAGAGTTTTAATGACCAAATTTTGTATAAAAATAAAAATTTTGCTACAAAAAAAACATTTGGAGGACTAATTCTTGTCGTCGTCTCAAAATGTTGGGAAAAAAATTTAGCCACAAAATTTGAAAATGTTTCTAATAACTTAGAAACAAAATAATTTGATTAAAAAAAAAAAAAAATTTGAGACATTTGAATAACGAAACAAGAGCTCAATCGGTATCAATATTAATATCTTATACTCCACACGCCCAGGTTATGTCATTGTTGTTGTGGGAGCAAATAAAGAATGGAAATTGTAAATCAATTAGGGATGGCAATTTGAACCCGGCCCGACTGGGACCCGACCCTCTAACCCCGATTTAAGCGGTTTTTTCTCGAAAAATATCCCCAACGGGACGGAGATGGTATTCAAAAATCAATCCCCGATCAGTTTCAGGCCAGGGACGGGGATAAACGTCCCAGCCATACTGGCCGGCCGGCTGGCCTCCCCGCCGTTCATCCCCGAAGCAAAATTACTATTTTACCCCTTTCTATATATATAAACCAAACAACTCTCTCTCTGAGTCTCACGGCTCTCTTCTCTCTCTTCTTACTCACGCTCTTATCTCTCTGAGTCTCACCACCAGTTCTCTCATCTCTCTCCCTCACTCACTCAGATCTCTCTCATCTCTTATCAGCATCAACATACAACTCTCTCTCTGAGTCTCACGGCTCTCTTCTCTCTCTTCCTTACTCACGCTCTTATCTCTCTGAGTCTCACACCAGTTCTCTCATCTCTCTCCCTCACTCACTCAGATCTCTCTCATCTCTTATCAGCATCAACATCATCCAGATCCACCACCACCACCACCACCACCACCGATCTGAACAGATCGGTGAAGCCATCGATCTGAAGCCGCCGCCACCACCACCACCACCACCACCACCGATCTCTCCGTTGCCACCAATCTGAAGCCACGACCATGACTATGACCAGGACCGTGAAGCCACCGATCGATGTCTTGATACTGATAAGAAGCTACCGATCTGAAGCAACCGACCGTGAAGCCACCGATCGTGAAGCCCCCATCCTCTCTCTCTTCTCTGCTCTCTCTCTCTCTCTTATATATATATATATATATATATCTATTGTTGATTGATGAACAAATTTTTTTTTCCAAGTTGTTAGGTATATTATCTGTTGTTGTTGATAAAACAATATTATATCTGTTTTGTGTGTATGTGTGTGTGTTGAACAGATCTGTATACATACAGATTAAAAAAAAATTTCTTTTTTGTTCTTGTGTTTGTATTTGTTGAAAGATTTGTCAGGGATTTTTCGGGGTTGAGGAAACCCGATCCCCGTTAGGGACGGGGACGGGGATGGGAGAGGTGAAGGGTTCCCCGCCGGGGATCGGGGGTGGGCCGGAGGTTTTGTTACTATCGGGGATCGGGGACGAGGAGGGTCATCCCCGGCCCCACCCCGCCCCGTTGCCATTCCTAAAATCAATGAAGATGGTCCAGTTTGTCTCATGTTTGAGATTAAGGTTGGACTGTCCACTCTAGCTCAGGGGCCCAATTTTGGGTCCCGTTTTGATAATCCGAACTATTCAATGTGTAGAACCCGTCGAGTACCATATTCCTCTAGAAAATCACGTTAATCGAATATCGCTAGCTATTTGATCGGATCAGATTTTTGTCCACCGTCTATTTTTTTATCCATTTTTTTTATACAAATCTAATCCGATCAAATAGTTATCGATATCCAATCAACGTGATTTTTTAAAGGGATATAATACTCAACGATTTCTATATATTAACGGTTCAGATTATCGAAATGGGACTCAAAATGGACCCATGGACCAAACTAGAAGGTCCAGTCTTGATCTCAAACATGAGACAAGCTGGACCCAATGAAGATAACCTTCACGTTTGTACAAATTCTTTTTCATAATGCCACTTCTTTCAAAATAAAATGATTTATCAACAAAATTTTTACACATAAAACTTGTATAAAATGATATGGCTATAATATTTTTATACACAAAGATTGAGATGAAAGACCATAAAATTATACATAATTTTTTGGGAAAATTATCCATTAGCGATCCTATCAAAAATTTGTAGGTGTTTTAAAATATATCGCTTATCTATATTTTTTATTTTTTATTTTTAACTCTCATACTAAATTGAAATTTTCCTGAATTTTTTTATGAAATTTTCCACTGCAACAAATGACACTTTTGGCGACTAAATTTTTAGTTGCCAAAAGTCACACTTTAGTCGTCAAAACTTTTACTGACCAAAATGTTTGGTCGCCAGATTAGTCGTTGAATAATTGTCGGGAAAGGTAATTGGCGACCAAAAATGGTTTAGTCGCTGAAAGTCCTCCATTGGCGACAAATTTTTTAGTCACCGAAAGCTTTCAAATAAATTTAATATTGCATTTTCAGCGACTAAAATTTTCAATTATTTAGTTACTAAAAGTTTTAGTTGCCAAAATATTTTTTTGGTTCATCTTATTTCTTTTTAGCTACTAAATGTTTAGTCGCCTAAAGCCTAATTTTCTTTTTTAGCTAAACTTTTAGTCGCCTAAAGTCTTTTTTTTTTTTTGGGGGGGGGGGGGGGGGGGGGGGGGGCTACTAAATATTTAGTCACCAAAATTTTTTTATTTTGTTTTTTATTTTTTTTTAGCTACTAAAATGTTAGTTGCCTAAAGTTACAAGTTTTGATAGCTACTAAATATTTAGTCGCCAAAAGATTTGTTTTCATTTTAATTTTTTAAGCTATTAACTATTTAGTCGCTAAAAATATATACTTTCTTTTTAGCTACCAATTGTTTGGTCGTCAAAATCATCATTTTATGTTTTTTTAAAATTAATTTGTCCATAACCTATATGTATTCCGTGCAACCTGTATCATGTATATAAACAAAACAATACATATATTATCAACTATTCGACAATCTACATCAATTTCACTTCCAATCATCCAAAAATGAATAATGTCTAATTCCATATAAACCGAGTATATTCCAACCTATAATAATAGTTCCATACAAAACAAAGAATCATACAAAAATCATATCCTTCGTACACAAAAAATATATTCATTACCATGCCAAATGGCCAGTTGGCATGGTACAAATTATCATGATAATCTGTTTCACGAAAAGCGGTAATCGATATATAGCACTCCAAAAGTATTATATACCATTCTAAAAATGATCTATACGATTAATACTAATCCACACAAAAGCTAAAGATGACAAAATAGGCTAATTATACAAAAGTGTAAATTGTCCACTATACAAAAAAAAAATGGAATATCTACAAATTCACACCAAAAGCCATTTACCAAAATTTTTTTTTTTTTTGCACCCATTAGTACCAGAAATGCATGTAGAACTTGATACTTAAGGCAAAAACATTAGAGGTTATGATGAGTAAATTAAAATGTTCATCTTCTTCAGTACTTTTTCCATCATACTCTTAGACATGGTTGAAGTGTCAAGTGAAAAGATCTAAATCTGTGAATATCATTGAACACACAGTGAAACAACTAATTCCAGATTTAGAGTTTTGTCTATGTTCATGATGAGTGAAGAAAATCGGACTTGACTTGAAGAATGCAAAATGCCATACAGATTACAACCTTTAAGATCCCAAAACACTGATAAACTCACTCATATGAACATCCCAAAAAACACACAGTTCAACCATTACAAGTGTTCACAGTATTGGATACAAAATGCACAGATGTAAGGCCATGTTTACAGCTATAGATATGAAGTTTAAGGTGTTTTCGCCCCCCCAAACGCCATTTTTCGACTAAGTTTAAGGCATTTTCGACTCTAATTCCCAGCCTACATGTGCTAATTATGTCCCGTCTATCCCCACAGGTCCTATTTGTCATGAGGAAGCTGTCGTGACATCCATATAGTGGTTCAGAAGCTGTTTTGCATTTTCGTCCCCTTGAACGCCCTTTTTTGACTTAGTTTAAGGTGTTTTTGACTCTAACTCCCAACCTACATGTGCAGTACATGCCTTTTGTCCTAGATTTTACTCCAACAATAAAGGCAAGGCCAATGCTACATACCTGTACCAAAGATGAATGATGTGTGTTCATACCAAAGACATGATTCATAATAAAAATTTTCTAATCCATTATGTAATCTTTTTATATGGTTGTAGAAGAAGACACACATTCTCCATAACAATATATATGTTAAACATCTTGTATATGGACTATAATTATCAATATTTGGAAATTGTTATTAGAGCGCAATAAAGGACTAACGGAAATTCAATTTCATGAAGATAACAGAAAGAGTAAGCGAAACCGAATTTTACTCCAACAATAAAGGCAAGGCCAATGCTACATACATGTACCAAAGATAAATGATGTTTGTGCTCGTGCCTAAGACATGATTCATAGCATCAAAATTGAAACTTGCATGAGCTAAGCTAGGAAATATTAGTGACGAGAAATAATTTCAAGGCTTTAAAAGTAGATGCAAGAGAAGCTAAATTGATTTAGAAGAGACTTTGTCAAGTGTAAAATTGAAGCTTGTTGATTCCACACAAATCATCCCATCAACAAATTTTCCTCTGTCTTCATTTGACTTATCTCTAAAATAAGCATGTCATACAAATTGCATTTCCTTATTTATTATAGGATCTTATGACTCATGTAACATAAAAAAAAATGACTACAAAGAATACAGACATGCCTAGAGAATTCAATTTTCTTCAACAAAGAGGACTACCAATCAAATAGCTCCACAAAAAAGAACTCGTAGCACAGTTTTTTTTTTTTTAATCTCCCTAGTAAGAGAATCTAAAGATTAACTCCACCCCAACCTACACCAAGCAATATTTGATAAAAGAAACACTCCTGAGTATATGCATTTTGTATCTGGCACGCATATAACTGATGACTGAAAAATTAGAATGAGGGAGTGATAACATATTGAATGGCTAACTTAAAAAAAGTGCAGGTATGCCATAACAAATTCTTATTGTCAAACACCTCAATGCTTTCAAACAATGGATTAGGGCTTTGAATACATACACAATCAAGGAGTAGCCATACATGCAAATACATATACAATCAATAGATTAGACCTTTGAAACTAATGGAAGAGAAAGGAAAAAGAGGGGGAAATGTATCAAACGACTAAAATCAAACCCATATTTAGGACATCAAACCCATAGAACTTTAGAAATCAAACCACAACAACAAAACCCATTTCATAAATCAGCATGAAATTACACTAAATCAAGCATATAAAACCCTAGAGCAACAGTCAGAAAGGGGGAAATAGAGAAAGAGATAGATAGATAGATAGATAGATAGAGAGAGAGAGAGAGAGAAAACCTGTGATCTGCAGCGGTGGCAATGGTGATTTGCAGCGGTGGCAGTGGGCGACGTATAGTAAGCGACGGTGGTCTGAGGTGAGGTGAGGTGAGGTTTGGTGGTGAAGGAGAATCTATGTGAGAGAGATTGTTTTGTGTACATAGAGAACAGGCGTGCGTCAATATTAAATGATTTCCCTCTAAAATTTTCACACATTTGGCTACGAAATTGGTTTTGTCTGTAAATGGTAATGATTGGCAACTAAAGCTTTTTATAGCCAAAGCTTAATCAACGACGACTAAAATATTAGTCGCCAAAATTATTAATTTGGCGACTAACTTTCTTTTGGTTGGAAAAAATGAATATACCACGACTGATTTTTTTTTTAGTCACCAAAACTTAATATTTGCTGACAAAATTGTTTGGTCGCCAAAGAGTAACCATAAAAATATGACTGTTATTTGGTGACTAAATTTCATTTTGTTGGCAAAAAATATTATACGATGACTAAAAATAAATTTAGTAGCCTAAAATCTACACTAACGGCGACTAATATTTTGTTTAGTGGCCTATTATGGAATATTTAGTATCTGAATTTTTTTTAGTCGCCAAAAAGAAAAATATCTCGACTAAAAAACATTTAATAACTACACCCTAAACCAACGCCAACTAACACATTTTTTAGTTGCCAAAAATGTCACTTTTGTCGTCAAATTTGGTCACCAAAAATATAAATTGTTGAAAAAACAATTTGTAATGTTATCATAAAATTCCCTCAATAAAGAAAATGTAGTTCAATATACCGTTTGAAGATGACAAGGAAAACACAGTGTGAAAAAGTACCTGTTATACAATTAAAAAACTAGACAAGTGGCACTTCCATATTAAAAAATAAAATAAAATCTGGGTTAATATCATATCGTTATAATAAAATTAAGGCTTTTGTTAACGTAACGTGTATAAGGAAGAAAATTACATGACGTGGTTAGGCCCACAAAGGTCATAGCCCACTACGAACAACCCAAGCCCATCACTTAGAGCCCAACACATAACCCAACTGATGAGATCCTGAACAGCTGGAAGCCAACATGGCATGAAGAACCAATGATATTCAGACATGCGCAGGTAAAGGACAAGCCACATCAGCAGACAAAGATTTGCAAAGTTATTGCCACTGCACATCGCCATTAATGCAGCCCATCATAGCATTTATTACGACAACACCGCACCGTCGGAACAACACCCCCTCACCCTGAACAAGGTAAGCTACAGCATAGACTTTCGGCCAAGGTGGCAGGTCGGAAGGGACGGTGAAATGATTACCAAAGGATATAAGCAGACGTTGAAGACAAGAAGAAGGTTAAGCTTTCTATCTCCAATCTCTCTCTACACTCTACTTCTCTTTCTAACTTACTCGTCGGAGAGTTCACTGGGGGACTCCCCATTCCCCGTTGAACTTGTCTGCAGGTTCATTGGTGGGTTTGATCACTCGGATATTGGCACGAGAAGCGTGGATCAGTCCGACCCATTCTGCCAGGTACCCGTAGTATATTAACTGTATCATCAGTTGGCGCCGTCTGTGGGAACGCTTTGCTTCGTGCGCTAGTTGTGCTCATTGTCGCCGGAGACCCTGTCCCAACAACCTTTTCCTACTACCAATCAAAGTGTATGGTCACGACTAGATCCATGGCTTCTCACCATAATGCTGCAGACCATCAAATCGACCCTCCCAATCCAAACAATCCATCACAATATTTCATCGAGCTTACCAACAGCATTAACCACATGGCCGAGCAAAACCAAGCCCTGATAAATGCTTTACTCTAGAGAAACCTTCCTATGCCTCCTCCACCACCTCCAGATATTCCCCCTAACCAAGAACGAACCCTGAGCCATACTATCCCGTAGCCCTATCCACCCAACTTGGAAGGCTTGCAACCTCTACCCCCACATATAAATCCACCACCTCCACCCCCGCATCCGTCGATCCTGGCACCAACCCCTGAAGGGGAAGCTAGTAGTGTCCAGCCCCCGCTACTCTCCGGTGGTGACAATATCCCTCTTTGGGATGTAGAACTTCGAGCCATGAAGCTCCAACTCCAAGGGGTCATGCAAAACATCCAGCATAAACCCTCTACCACGGCCAACTCACCATTTGTTGCCTCCATCCGAGACAAACCCCTACCCCCCAAGTTTAAAATGCCCACCATTGACTTTTTTGATGGTACGACGAACCCAGTTGACCATCTGGAGACCTACAGAACCCTCATGATCCTCCACGTATTCCCTGATGAGATCATGTGTCGAGCTTTCCCCTTGACACTGAAGGAGTCAGCTCGGCTGTGGTTTAGCCAGTTACCAGCAGACTCTGTCTCTACTTTCCAGCATTTCAGTGACTCTTTCCTCAGTTATTTTATTGGAGCCCAGTGCCAACGCCGTCCGGCAACCCAACTCCTCAACATCCGCCTGACCGATAGGGAGTCCCTGTGCAGTTTCGTTACCCGCTTCAACACCGAAGCCCTGCAGGTGGTGGAAAACGATGATAAGGTCATCCTTACAGCTTTCATGGCCGGACTACGGTCGTCTGACTTCCTCTTCTCTCTCTCCAAAACCCCCACCTCTATGGCAGCCTTACTCTCTAAAGCCCAAAAATACATGAACGCTGAAGATTCCCTAGCCGCCCGCCAAGACCCTACAGCAAAACACCCGACCTCTCGAGAAAAACGAAAGACTCAGAAACCAGAAACATCCAGTATAATACCCAAACACCACATTATACCGACCGACCCCCCCGAGCCGACCGGCCGATACCTGTCCGACCGCCCGGTCGGTTCAAGCGGTACACACCCCTTAACTCCCCTATGGAACAAGTCCTTAACCAGATCCAGCAGGACTACCCCCTCAAATGGCCCCAACCATCAAGAACCCCTTTCAATCGGAAGGACCAATCCAAATACTGCCGTTTTCACCAGGACCACGGCCATAATACCGATGAGTGTGTTAACCTCAAGGATCAGGTCGAGACCTTAATATGTCAGGGACGTCTTAGCCGGTTCACGGACACCCGCCCCCAGCAGAGACAAAGGACAGAGCCCACCAGAAACACCTGCCGGCGCACTCCTCCCCGACAGCCAGCCCAACCAAATCAAGGCCATGATCGTCCTCCACAGCAACCTCGGGCACAAGGTAATCCCGCCCCACCTCTTGGAGAAATCAGAGTTATTTTTGGCGGGCTTGCTTGTGGAGGACCATCCCGCTCGGCTCAGCGGGCAGAACTCAGGAAAATAAGGCAAGGCTCAGACAAAGAGGTTGCCACATTGGACCGACCTTCCAAACAGCCCAGGTAGTGGACCAAGCCTATCACCTTCACAGACGCCGACTGCACAGGCATTCGTTATCCCGATGACGACCCTCTAGTCATTTCGGCTCTCTTCTCAAACTACAAGGTCAGACGGGTTCTCATAGACAACGGCAGCTCTTCAGACATCATTTTCCTCAACTGCTTCCCCCAGCTCAAGATCGGGGAAGAAAGTCTGTCCCCTCTCCAAACCCCCTTGGTCGGTTTCACTGGTGACCGAGTGACCTCCATTGGCTCTATCGATCTCCCCATCACAATCGGTGAGCACCCGCGGCAGACCACCAAACTGCTCACCTTCCTTGTTGTCGACTGCCCCTCGGTCTACAACATCATCCTTGGTCGCACCGCCCTAAACGCTTTTCAAGCTATTACATCAACTTATCACCTAGCCATCAAGTTCCCCACCGATTTGGGGGTCGGGACAGTGAGGGGGGAGCAGACCGTGGCCAGGGAATGTTATGTTGCCTCACTCAAAGAAGTCAAGCTAAAGGAGGCTATGATCATCGAAGGACTCGATGTCAGAGATGAAGATGAGCTGGTTAGGAGGGAACCAGTGGAAGAACTTATCGAAGTCCCCATCGATCCCACCAACCCAGCAAAAACTGCAAAGATCGACAGCCAACTATCCTCCCAAGCAAAGGCCGATCTTACTGCCCTCCTGATCGAGAACAACGATGTATTTGCCTGGACCCACTCAGACATGCCGGGTATTAACCGCTCATTCATAACCCACCGCCTCAGCATTGAACCCCATTTTCGACCTTACCGCCAGAAACAACGCATTTTTCATCCGGACCGCAATACTCTCATTGTTGCAGAGGTCGACAAGCTCCTTGAGGTACAATTCATCAAGAACATGGACTACCCTAGATGATTGTCAAACGTGGTCCTGGTCCGCAAGAACAATAGTAAATGGCGACTCTGTGTCGACTACTCAAACCTCAACCGAGCTTGCCCCAAAGACAGTTATCCTCTACCCCGCATAGACCTGTTGGTCGACGCCACGGCCGGTCACCAAATGCTTAGCTTCATGGATGCCTTCTCTAGGTACAACCAAATTCTGATGCACCCATCTGATCGGGAACACACCTCCTTCATTACCAACCGCGGCACCTACCATTACCGTGTGATGCCATTTGGACTGAAAAATGCTGGGGCCACCTACCAACGGTTGGTCAACGCCGTTTTCCATCACCAGATCGGTCGAAATATGGAAGTATATGTCGACGACATGCTAGTCAAGAGCAAACTCTCTGCTGATCATCTGACTGACCTATAAGAGACCTTCGCCACCCTACGTAAGTACCAAATGAAGCTCAACCCGGAGAAGTGCGCCTTCGGCATAGGATCTGGGAAGTTTTTGGGTTTCATGGTCAGTCAGCGGGGCATTGAAGCTAACCCTGAAAAAATCAAGGCCTTGATTGAGATGCAGTCACCCAGAACGGTCAAGGAGGTTCAGAGACTCACTGGCCGAGTTGCCACCCTCAACACTTCATTTCCAGCGCAACGGACAAGTGCCTCCCCTTCTTCAAAGTTCTTCGGCAAACTTTTGAATGGACAACCGAATCCGAAGAGGCTTTTCAGCAGCTGAAGCAGTGCATGACCAACCCCCCCTCCTTTCACAGGCAATCACGGGCAAGCCCCTCTTCCTATATTTAGCTGTGTCAAACACCGCAGTCAGTGCAGCTCTTATCAGGGAATATGGCTCTGTCCAACGACCGGTCTACTACATCAGTCGGGCTTTCAGGGGAGCGGAGCAGAATTACCCACGGTTAGAAAAATTGTCTTTGGCCTTGGTCACTGCCTCCAGACGACTCCGCCCTTACTTCCAAGCCTATTCCATAGTGGTCCTCACCAACCAACCTTTGAAGAAGGTCATGCAGCAACCAGAACTTTCCGACAGACTCATGCAGTGGTCAATGGAACTCGGCCAGTTTGATATCTCCTACCGACCTCGAACATCAATAAAGGGGTAGGCTGTCGTTGATTTCATCCTGGAATTCACTAATCCTACCCCAACCATGGCCCCTCCACCCCCACCAACCCTTATCGAGCCAGAAGACCCCCATTCTTGGACTCTCAATGTCAACGGATCATCCCGCAGGAAGGCAGCGGGGGTCTCATTCTCACCGCCCCTGAGGTGGCTATTTCAAATGTGCTCTCCGTTTCTTGTTCGAGGCCAGTAACAATGAGGCCGAATACGAGGCATTGATAGCAGGTCTCCGCTTAGCCAGGGACATCGGTGTCAGCCACATCCGGGTGTTCAGCGACTCCCAGCTCATTGTCGGACAAATTACGGGGAAATTCGATGCCAAGGAGGACATAATGCGGGCTTACAGGGATATATAGCCCTTCCCCTTGTTCGCCTCTTCAATACCTTCCACATCAAACACATCCCTCGGGCGGAAAACTCCCAGGCCGATGAGATGGCTCAATTAGCCTCTGTAGATCAGTCAGATCTCAACCACGGTGTTCGCCTCGAATACCTGACCCACCCTGCCATCTCCCTCGATCAACAAGCGGTCCATTTCCTCCAAAATGAATCTATCCCCTGGGCGTCCGACATCTTTCTATTTTTGACAATGGGAGAACTACCAGAGGACAAACAGCAGGCCGCCAAAGTCAGGGCCCGGTCGTCCAATTACATCATTGTCAACGATCTTTTGTACAAGAGGGGCTTTTCACGCCCATACCTCAGATGCCTCAATCCAGCTCAAGCAACCTATGTGATGTGGGAAATCCATGAGGGTATTTGTGGTAATCATTCGGGCGGCAGGTCTCTAGCCCACAAAATACTTCGCACTGGTTATTTCTAGCCCACTCTCAATCAAGATGCGACTGACTTCGTGCTCAAATGTGATAAGTGTCAGCGTTTTGCCAACATCCCCCATGCTCCTCCTACAGAGTTGAACACACTTTGCAGTCCTTATCCGTTCGCCAAATGGGGAATCAACTTAGTTGGTCCACTTCCCACCGGCCGAGGCCAGACCAAGTTCGCGATAGTCGCCATTGATTACTTCACCAAGTGGGTAGAGGCAGAACCCCTTGCCACCATCACCGAGCGGAACATAACCAAATTCATCTGGTAGTCGATCGTATGCAGGTTTGGCATCCCTCAAGCCATCGTCTCCGACAACGGCAAACAATTCGACAACGCCAAGTACAGGAAGTTCTGTGCAGACCTCCAGATCCAACCATGTTTCTCCTCCCCAGGTCATCTCCAAGCCAATGGCCAAGTCGAGGTTACCAACCGTTCTCTTCTGAAGATAATCAAAACTAAGCTAGAAGCTGCTAAGGGACTTTAGGCTGAGGAATTACCGAATGTACTCTGGGCTTACCGTACTACCGCTCGGACTCCCACTGGGGAGACCCCCTTTCGCTTAACCTACGGCGCTGAGGCGGTCATCCCAGTGGAAGTCGGTCTGCCTACCCCAAGGGTTTTACATCCGAATTCAGAAGTAACCGAAGAGCTCCGTCGGACAAACCTTGACCTAATCGAAGAGCTCAGAGAAACCACTGCTGTCAGACTGGCCTCATACCAACAGAAAATGAGAACGCACTACAACCGCAAAGTCTGTCCAAGGGAGTTCGCTGTGGGGGACCTTGTCTTGCGCGAAGTAACCCTTGCCACCAAAAATCCGACTGAGGGCAAACTGGCAGCCAAGTGGGAGGGACCTTACGTTGTGAAAGCCCGACCACGACCAGACACTTATCAACTTCAGGACATGGAAGGTCGAGATCTCCCCCACCCGTGGAACGCCGAACACTTGAAGCGTTACTTTCAATAAATTCCTACTTTTGTATTGCTTAGTTATTGTATTTTCTTTTTGGCAAATTTACACACTTGAACATTTTTGTTCTCCCCTCACATAATGTAACTTTTTGATCAATTGGGCTACACTTTCCATGACAACAATTTTATATCTCAGTTATCTATATGGTGTCTCCATAACATTTTGATTGCAACACTCATAAAAAGCCTCAGCCAGACTGAGCACCAAACGCCTCGTCCAGACCGAGCGACAAAAAGCCTCAGCAGACTGAGCATGAAGAACTCGGCCAGACCGAGTCGTTAAAAGCCTCAGCCACACTGAGCACAAAAGCCTCAGCCACACTGAGCACCAAAAGCCTCAGCTAGACCGAGTCGTTAAAAGCCTCCGCCAGACTGAGCACAAAAAGCCTCAGCCAGACTGAGCACCAAACGCCTCCTCCAGACTGAGCGACAAAAAGCCTCAGCCAGACTGAGCATGAAGAACTCGGCCAAACCAAGTCGTTAAAAGCCTCAGCCAGACTGAGCACCAAAAGCCTCGGCTAGACCGAGTCGTTAAAAGCCTCAGCCATACTGAGCACAAAAAGCCTCAGCCAGACTGAGCACCAAACGCCTCCTCCAGACCGAGCGATAAAAAGCCTCAGCCAGACTGAGCATAAAGAACTCGACCAGACCGAGTCGTTAAAAGCCTCAGCCAGAGTGAGCACCAAATCCCTCAGCCAGAGTGAGCACCAAAAGCCTCGGCCAGCCTGAACATGACAAGCCTCAGCCAGACTGAGCGTAAACACCTTGGTCAGCGCAAGACTGAGTTACTTCAAGCCATTGAATTATTTGCAAAGTCAGTGAATCATAGCTTACCCCCAACTAGGCACGCATACAGAGCTCTGTCAAGGCCATTCAAGCCAACCTCATGCTTGTGGCATTCGTAGACACACTTAGTCAAAATTCCAGGTCCATGTTTTTACACCACTCTTTGCTTAGTCCAATTCCAAACTAATCTTTTATTTACCAACACTCTTGCAACACGATTTACAACTCCATTTTTGGACATAATTTGAAACTTCACATCTTTGACATTCTTACATGTTTCCTTTACAAGTCAGACTATTTCCTTATTTATTAACAGTTGCAATTCAGCCTTTTTCTTTACAAGTCAAGCCTAACTTTAATAAATCACACTCATTCACTTCAACAGTGTGGCAGACACACACTTGTAATTTTATTACATCTTAACCTTCACTCTGCATTGAGTTTTTAATACAAGTTCGACTCCAATTTACATTGAGATTCTCACAACGATTTGTACACAAGCTTCATACACAAGCCACCATTCTCATTCATTTCAGATGCACAAGCAAGAACAATCGAATGAAAGCACAACTGAAATTTTTTTTATTCACAAACTTGTACAGAAGTTCATTACAACATTTCAAAAAAAAAAAAAAAACACACAAAAACAACTCTAAGTGCAAATTTTGTTCACTTCAATTACTCCTCCTCATTGGAAACGAGGTCTTCTTCTTCAATACCTTTATCCAGGGGGGTCTGGGCCACATCGCCTTCGTCAATTTTTACACTACTGAGGTCTAAGTCTGGGAACAGCTCTTCAGCTTTATGCTTAAACATCTTCCAGCCACTGTCCCAGAACTCAGCCATTTCGTGCTTATAGAAGTCTGACCGTTGGAAGCTCTTAATAACTTCTGCTTCAGTCCTGCCCCCAGCGGTCGTTCCCGACGAGCCCGCCCCCCCAGATACCTTGGTCTTTTCTTCTTCCAACTCTTTCTCCAACCTCGCCCTCTCCTCCAGCAACTTGGCACGCTCATCTTCCAGCTCCTTCTGCAGCCCAGCAATCTGCAGGTCTGTGTCTTCTTTTTCCTTGATCAACTGGGCATGCAGATCTTCATTGCTGGTCATAGCCTCTTCAAATCGTTCGACGGCGACCGCGCAGGCCTTTTGAGCATCCCCCAGCTTCTTCTGCTCGCCAGCAAGCTGGAACTCGAGCGACACTACCCTGCGGCATTCGTCCTCAAGCTCCAACTTGGCCGCGAGCAGCTCAGCGTGGGCACGATCGGCAACATTCTTCTGCACCACAGCCAACACTCCTAACTTTTTCGCTTTCTCAGCCTCCTCCCAACTCCTGGCACACGCGCCTCGCGCCGCCTTCTTCCAGCTTGCACTCTCCCTCCTGAAACTTGCAAGTTGGGCCTTCACCTCCTCTAACTTGGCTTTCGTCGTCTTCGCCGCCTTCGCCTTTCTCAGCAGAGCCCCTCCTAAGGTGGTTACCTCTATTTGGGCAAGGCATAACCCCCTTAGCAACTCAGCGTCATTGAACCTGGCCACCAAGCGAACGGCTGCATCATCCACTATCCCCACAAGGCGATTTGCAACTGCCCTGGCTGGGCCTTCTTCTCCCTCCAGTCGCCCAGACACCGCGCGGGCGTGGTAGATAGTAGTCGTCAGCCTGACCCCCTCTCCTTGGGACTATAGCGACCCCGGTCTTTTCCCTTTAGATTATTGTATCCGGACTTAGGTTCCGTGGATCCTGTCATTATATATTGGTTGTTGTTGTCCTTTAATCTCTTTGTATTTGAGTTATAGGATGTGTTGGGCGGGTCTGTTACAGGTCAGTTGAGTTTAGATGCCAAAACTAGTTGCCCAGATTTTGACCTGTCCGCTCGAGCGGGGAGTTTGACGCTCGAGCGGGGATCCTTTTGTTGCTTGTACGCTTGAGCAGGAATTTTGGCGCTCGAGCGGGATTATCACCCATCCAGTATTTCCTGTGCAGTGTTGGACGCTCGAGCGTGGAATTGGACGCTCGAGCGGAAGTGTGTGAGTGCCGCTTGAGCGGGGACCTGGTTCTGCAAAAGTACTGGGAGTGCGTATTCGACGCTCAAGCGGGAGTCTGTGAGTGACGCTCGAGCGGGGGTTTCCACGCTCGAGCGGGGAGTCGACTACATCAGTCCAAGATTTCACTTTTTGGATCATTTTTTGACCTACTTTTTCTCTCTTAACTTTTAAAAACCGCCCCTTGAGAGTTTCTCTCTCTACTCTTACCTTCTCTCTAAGATTTGATCTATTCTCAGTGGTCTTCTACCCTAGTTCCTTTGGAAGAAAGGTAGAGCTTCGCGAGGGCTTTCTTTTAATCTGAAAAAGAGAGGATTTGGAGCACTTTGGATTTGGGTCATCATCTCCATCTTCTCCATTCGGGTTATTCTCTTCGAGGTAGGGATTTCCTACTCCAATGTATAGGTTTTGTTCTAAGTTTTGGTATTTTGATATGTTGGGGGTATGTTGGTAATTTTGGGAAAAACCCTAGTTGTCTTAATAAATTGATTTGTATAATTAATTTAAGGAAAATTGGGAAAATTAGTTAAATTCATGAAAGTGAGGAATTTATTGATTAAATGGGGTAGTTGGTTAATTTAAATCACTCGCCTATTTAAATTGTTGATTTATTTATTTCCAGTCTAGAAATAACTGTTTTGGGCTATCGGTGGAGGATAGTCGTGATTGTTGTAGACATTGCATGTGGATTAGGGATAACTGAAATTAATCATATTGGTTAAGTCATTATTTTGACTATTGAATTAATACAGAAAATACATGTATTGATTGAGCATGCATTTGCATATTGTGTGGGAGGAGATAGGGGATGTACTCCACGGTTTAGGGGAAGATAGGGGATGGACCTCTAAACCGGATTTTGTTTGGGAGGAGATAGGGGATGGACTCCATTAGCATCACTTTTATGTGTGCTTATTGATATTGAAGTGTTTTTACATGTTATTGATACAGCACTAAAATGTGTATCAATCTGGAAGTATGAAGTGTTTGATATGAGCCTGAGTCTCATTTGTGTAGTCGTTATTGGAATTATTGTGAATATGATATATAGTTCACTGTTGTAAGTTTGGCCAGGTTCTGAGCTATGTTGAATAATTAATGGAAAGTGGAACTGATAATTTGGGGTATCCATCTATTGAATGCTAATGCTTTATTCAATACTTATATATGGTTTAGTATATTTCTACTGGGCTGTGGCTCACCCTAAGGACTTAGCTTGGAAGGATTTGGATATTGAAGATTTCCTTTTGTTATTGTTTGTTTTATTTGACAGTACATGTAAACATTCAAGCCTAGGGCTTTATTTGTATTTGAGTTAGAATTCATATTTTTGTGTCCAAGTGTTGGCTTGGAAAGATCTAAGCCCGTAGGGCATTTAATTTGATGTTATACGTAATGCTTTTAGTTAGTAATACTCTGATGAATGAGATAATGAAATGTTTCTTTTTAATATTGCATGTCAATGATATATATATATAATGGGTTTAATTTTGAGGGCGTTACAGGGACGTAGGACCCCCTTGGGGCTGTTCCTCTCCCCTTGGCTCAGGGCCAGTTGCCCCCCTCTCTACTTGAACTTCTTGGGCGATCTCCACCACTACTGGGACGACCTCCACGACCTCTGAGGCAACCTCCATTACTGGGATCTCCCCCACCCCCTCCTCCCCTGCCTCATTGGCCATGGGGGTCTCCTCTGTCATTATCTCCTTCCTCCTCTTTAAGGCAGGCTCTTCTTCACTTCTCCTCACTCTCCTCTTTTTCTTTACCACACTTGTCATGACCCGAACCCGCTCCCGTGGGTTAAGGACATAACCGGCCAGTAATCGTGAGATTACCTACGGCCTCAAGCCAGACCATACGTATTTTAACAGAGTTAATGGGGGCCAAACGGAAACAATTTAAAAACTTTGTCCTTAGAGCTGTGCTTACATGGCACGTCAAACAAGTCATACATATAAACATTAATAACTCACAACAGAATTAAAGTATCAAAAAGTTCTGTACAGACAGGATCATCCAAACCTAAGTCAACCCATGGAACTATAAACAGACATATACAAAACTTCGCCAACATGACAAAGTATAAATACATAACAAAAGGGCGAAGATGGATCTCGTGCGTGAGACACGGGGGCTGACTTTCCAAAACCTATGTTGATCCACTTAGGCTTTACTGGGGCTGGGTCTGGACCTCTCTTGGCTCACCTATAAATACATGAATGAGCGTAAGCGAAAGCCCAGTGAATAATATCAAGTAAGGGAAATGCATTGAAACATTATACCACAAACGACCTTGGGCCCAATTCATTCATGTCAACTGGCCTTTGGCCTTTTCAAACTTTCATATCAGACTGACTCTTAGGCCTGTATATCAGACTGGCTCTTAGGCCCTTATATCAGACAGGCTCTTAGGCCCTTCAAACTTTTCAGATCAAACTGGCTCATAGGCCTTTCAAACTTTCATATCAAACTGGCACATAGGCCTTTAAAACGTTCAGATCAAACTGGCTCATAGGCCTTTCAGACTTTCATATCAAACTGGCACATAGGCCTTTCAGACATTCAGATCCAACTGGCTCATAGGCCTTTCAGACTTTTATATCAAACTGGCGCATAGGCCTTTCAGACTTTCAGATCAAACTATGTCCACCATTCAAATTAATGAACTTTACAAAACTTACATAAAAGTAGCAATTGGACAATAACATATGTCAGATATTACTCACAGTGATCGGCTTGTGGATTTGCCCTAGAGCTTGACCCTACACATCACATAACACATATGGGTCACAATTAATTTAATCCGTTCTTTAATTCACATTTTCCTCGTTAGGCTTCATTCTTATCTCTTTAATTCAATGACAATGCTCAACACATGCCTGAGAGTGCTTGCAAGTGAAAGAGAACGGAAAACGAAACACAGAATGCGAAAACAAAATTTCAGAAAACAGGGTCCCCGCTCAAGCGTGGACTCCCCCGCTCGAGCGGACCCTTAAGGCCTGCAAAAGTACTAGTTGCATGAAAAATAAGCTCGAGCGTAAAATAGGGCGCTCGAGCGGAAAGCCTGTCTACAAAGTTCCCCGCTCGAGCGGACACCAAGTTTGCAAAAAGTACTGGGAGCACGAAATTTACGCTCGAGCAGAGGTTCTCCCGCTCGAGCGGACCTCAAAATTCTGGAAAATCCAGAATATGTTCTTGAGCTCCATTTCGACTTTCAACTAACAATTCATGCATTTTATGGCTCCAATTCCACACATACTTGTACTAACATGGTATAAACACCAAAACACATCATCATGGAGCTCAATTTCAAAGATTTAACACATGCATGGCTCAAATTGACACTAAACTCAATTCTAACATACACATTTATGCATTCAAAGCTCTTATCTTCATAGATTGTACATGCATGTGATGTCTAGCTCCTATTCTCAACTTAGATGATACCAATGATGATTATACATGAGCTTCAATTACAAATTTACATGGATTTCAACCAAATTGCAACATGAATCATGTAATTCAAGCTCAATTATGCAAATTCCAAACAATTACATACATGCATGCATATATGGTCTTCCAATTCAACAAAACAAATTCAAAACATGCTCTTGACCATTAATTAACTTTGAACACACAAGATTACACCTTAAACTCCTGAATTCAAGAATCAATGCTTACCTAGAAGCCCAGTCTATGATTAATTCTTGAACTAGACTTCAAATTCCCAAGCTTGGGTCAAAAATTACACAATTCACTCCCTCTCTCTCTCTAACAGCCGGCCCCTCTCTCTTTCTTAGAGTTTGATCAGCCTAAGTGAAGATACAAGAGGGAATGGGAGGTGTAGTGCTCTTACACAACAAATCCCACTAACCAAAATTACAAATATTAACAATTTGAGCACAAAGCCATTAAATAAATCAATTTAATCTGACCCGAATCAATTTTCAATTAAATTTCACCGTAGGCGCTAAAAATTATGCTAATCATAATGGTGCAATCAATTTTGGTTTCGATGGCCGATAAGGCCTTCAATTTAATTCCCAAAGCAGATAATCAAATAGATATTCCTACGGTGAACAGATAGAAATTCAAAACCACATATTTCCACATAATGGCACACAAAATCATATTAAGCACATAAGCATACTCGTATTAAGGACCAATTAGCACACTACAGAACAAGGGTATTACAACACCATCCCTCTCCATCTCCTTGTAGGCCCTCTCCTTCAAAGGATCAACTGGGGGCGGTCGTGGCTCAAATCCACCTAAGTCTTTTTCCCCCAGGGGCTTGGGGCGAGGTCGGATCCTCTCCCTCGCGATCGGTTTTGGCGGTCAGTCTGCCTAGGACTCTTTGAACTTACTAGCTTTGGCGAGGATGGCCATATCCTCAGCCTCTTGCGCTTTCCTCCTCGCCTTTAGTTCAACCCGTCCCAGATCTCCAACGCTCGGTTGAGGGCCCAATCCCGCTGCAAACAAGGCTGAAGGTTGAACGAGGTCGTCCCACCTGACTCCCTCCTTCTCCCTCCATGCCTTCACATTTTTTATCCTCTCCTCTGCTGCCGCCCCCAGTTTTGGCTCCTCAGATTTAGTGGGCACTCTCTACACCGTACGCACCCCAACCCCTCCATTCACGGACACGTAAAACCACCGCGGCCTCCAACCCTTAATGGATGACGGCAACCCCGTCACCAGACCCCTCCCTGCCGCCGCCTGCAACGTCACCCAAGTCTCTTGCTGTCCTGAGGCCTTATAACACGCGAAAAATTCTTCCACCGTCATAGCCACCCCTTCAGTCGCCTTTGGTCACGCGCTTGCACAGGCTAACACAATCTTCTACGCGTTGGGCATTAGTTGCCCTAGCGCTACCTCCAACCGGTTTAGGACATCAACCACCACTTGCAGAAGCGGCAGCCTCAGTCCTCCTTTTAATGCTTCCTCGTACAGGGCAAACTCCTCCGGCCGGGCGTCGGATGGCCTCTCCGTTGACGACGCAACAGTAACTCTATTTCAGCGGGAACCTGGTACTTTTCGCGCATAACCTCCAGGTCCGCCGCAGTAACCGTTGATTTGTCAGCCTTCGTATGCCAGTGATCTGGTTCCGCCTGGCTGATTGGCTTCGGAGCCGCTATCATGGTGGAAGAATGGGATTGTACCACCGGCTCCCCTACCCTCTCCACTTGTCTCTCCGTCCGGTACTGCTCTGCCAGCTCCACCGTGTCGTCATCCCAAAACGGATCAACCCTGGCGGTTCCAGCTTCTTCTTGAGCCATCTCTGTGGTGTTCCTACGAATAGCTTCGGAAGCGGGTATAAGAAAATTCAAGAAATGTTTCAGAGGTGTATCGTCAGCAACAAAGGAGTTAACACTTGGAATGTTTTGATTTTTTGCAAAGAAGTAGGTAAATCGAATAATACCAAAAGCCCAAGGCTTGCCCGTATTCCAAGGGTCACAATTACTTTTCGCCAGTTTGAAAACTTTTCAAAACATCCGCCAAAACTGTCTTTTCAACACCCATCATGACCTATCGTTTCATTTTTGGCCCAACGCCTAATCTCCTTCCCCACGAGATGCTGCCACATGTACGATCACGATTCACTGCCACCTTCCCTTACCCTGTCTTTTCCACTTCAAGTCATCACGTGACACGCCGCCTCTTGAGCCCCGCGTCCCTCCACCTCAACCTTTACGGTCGGTCCTCCTCATGGTCGGCCCTCCCACTCGGCCACCCTTCGCGGTCGGTCCTCCTCATGGTCGGCCCATCCACTCGGCCACCCTTCGCGGTCGGTCCTTCTCATGGTCAGCCCTCCCACTCGGCCACCATTCGCAGTCAGTCCTCCTCATCTTCTCCATTAGTATTCCCTTCGTTGGGTTAAAGCTGCACTCGGGAATGGGGGACGACTGACGTGGTTAGGCCCACAAAGGTCATAGCCTACTATGAACAACCCAAGCCCATCACTTAAAGCCCAACACATAACCCAACTGATGAGATCCTGAACAGCTGGAAGCCAACATGGCACGAAGAACCAATGATATTCAGACATATGGCAGGTAAAGGACAAGCCACATCAGCAGACAAAGATCTGCAAAGTTATTGCCACTGCACATCACCATTAATGCAGCCCATCACAGCATTTATTACGACAACATCGCTCCGTCGGAACAACACCCCCTCACCCTGAACAAGGTAAGCTACAGCATAGACTTTCGGCCAAGGTGGCAGGTCGGAAGGGACGGCGAAATGATTACTGAAGGATATAAGCAGACGTTGAAGACAAGAAGAATGTTAAGCTTTCTATCTCCAATCTCTCTCTACACTCTACTTCTCTTTCTAACTTACTCGTCGGAGAGTTCACTGGGGGACTCCCCGTTCCCCGTTGAACTTGTCTGCAGGTTCATTGGTGGATTTGATCACTCGAATATTGGCACGAGAAGCGTGGATCAGTCCGACCTGTTCTGCCAGGTACCCGTAGTATATTAACTGTATCATCATTACATAAATATGATTAGGAATATTATTTGTGTGATCCAAGTTTAATTTGAGTATGATTTCTCATACAATGATCACAAATTTTTTTATTTTTTATTTTTTGGTACTGACTGTGGTTTTGAGAATAGATTTTTTAGTAATTTTTTTTTTATAACTTTTTAGCTAGAATATGAGGTAAAAAAAAATAGTATTTTAGATTTTTTTTTTTGTATAATTTTTTGACTTTTTGACATTTTTAATGATTTTTTTGGCTATTATCCAAAATTTTCAAACTTGCCCTTAGTATTTACACTTTTTTATATAGTATTATTGTTGTTAGTTAAGTGTTAACGCATTGGGGGAGGTTAATTAGAAGGGAAACACTTAGGTAGCATTTGGTTTGAAGCTCAAATCATGATTTGAATCAAAAAATTTCAAAACTCATAATTAAACACATAATTTAAAACTTAATTTAAAATCTCTTTTCAAAATTCTATTTTTTTTAAAAAAATTAATTTTTTAATTTTGTTCTTTAAAATTTTTTTTTTAATTTTTGAACAAAATTATTATTTTTTTTCTTAAAAAATATATACATTTTTTTAAGTATTGGCCAAATAATTTGTTATGATTTAAATATATATGGGCGATCCAAAATTTTTTAAAATATACAAAAAAAAATTAAATTAAAATTTTTAAAAATAAACGTTTAAAAAATAAAATAAAATAAAAAATATTTAAAATAAAACGTAATTTTTAAAATTTTAAATATTTTTAAAAAATATTTAAAATATACAAAAAAAAATACAGAGCACAAATGTACTAAATGCAATGCACATTAAAAAAATGTTTACAATAAAAAATATTTACCCTAAAAAAATAAAATGAAGAAATTTTTTAAATATTTAAAAAAAATAAATCCAAAAAATTTTGAAATACAACTCAAAACTCAAAACTCAAAATATAATTCAAAATTCTTTTCAAAATTTAAAACTCTTTTTAATTTTTTTTTCAAAAAACTCATTTCATGACCTCTACGTCACCTTGTGTTGTAGGCCTTGGGTTGTGTGTGTAGAGGTAACGTTGTCTTTTGTCAACCCAACATCATTTAAACAAGAGTGCTCCTAAATGCCCCACCATATTTCTTAGGACACTCAACTTTTTTGGACTCCCACAAATCAGAATTGATTCCTACCTTTTCTTCTTTGAACACCTACTACAATGTCAATCATACCCCTCTTTGTTGGAATCCCACCTCTACTACTTCTCCACATCTAGCGAGCCATTTCCCCCCGACACCCCATCTCCAGCAAGTCTTTTCCCTGCCATCCCCACATCTGGCCACCTCTGATTGCCTTAGCCACCATCTTCCGATCATTACCCTAGCCCCCAAGCCCTTTCCCATCCCTTCTCAATTCTTTTCCATCCCTCCATTATTGTTCCCATCTCTCCTCCTCTTTCTTCATCTATGTTTAAAGGGCTAGGGTTTCAAAGATTGCCATGGATAAGATTTCGAAGGTCACCATGTCACCATGGCTAAGGTTTCAAAGATTTCCATGGCTAGGGCGTCGTTCCGCTATACAGGACCGAACCTTTTGAATCAATTTGGTGCATCATAACCTAACAAGTAACCTTTGTTCGGCCCTAATTCAGTATTTCCGAACATATTTCATTTGTTCGAAAATATATTTACCACCACACACTAGTGTTTTGTTCAGAGATGGTTATTCAAATGGTGGCAATGGTGGTTATGGAGGCAAAGTAAAGGGTTGAAGTGCTCTTGGTTACCATTACTATGTGTGTGTGCGGCGCAGTAAAGAAGGTTATAGGTATGGTTGCTAAAGATGAAGGGCGGTGAAGGTGAAGAATGGTAGTGGCACTGAGAAAAGACTGAGGGAGGTTTAGAGAACAGCGGGGTTGGCGGGTCTGGGCTAGGCTGCAGAGGGCATGAGACTACTAACGATTATGGTGCTGGACGAACCTGCGTTGCTGGCCGGAGTATGGGTGGGGATGAGATTAGGGTTAGGGTTTGTGAGCATAGGAAAGGGAACTAAATTGGAAATTAATGTTAGGACAAATTTTAATAAAAAAAATATGAAAAGGTAGGGGTACAAAGAAGAAAGTAGGTGTATTTAGTAGCACTCTTTAAACATAGGGTATGAGTCTCCTCTATACTCTTATCCTCTATATTTTTCCATACGTTATTTTTTTGGGTTCTATTTTAGGTCCAAAATGATAATTTAAATCGTTCATCTTATAAATCTCATAATGAAGACCGTCTATACAACAAATTAACCTCATCAGATATCGATAAATACATAAACAAATCACTTTTTGTTTAATAGAATAAAAGGTTTAAGTTTAAACTAACAATTACAATCCGTTTTAAAAAAACAAAATGCAATTCATTCATATATCTAGTGATATCTTATGAAATTAATTTTTTGCATAACTCATCTAAATTGTTGAGATTACAATATAAACGATTTAGATTATCTATATGGGTTTAGAATAGAGCCCAAAAAATAAAGTACGAAAAAAATATGAAGGATAAGCGTATGGATAAGAGTCATTCCCTTAAAGATATTCTCTAATACACAAAAATCCAAAAATATATGTATGTATATATATATCCATCTTTTCAAACAAAAAAATTAATATAACCTATTAAAATAATTAATAATAAAAAAATTAATCAAAATAATCTATTCTCAAACCAACCCGGGGGAATTCACATGATTCAGAAGAGGACTGTCTGGAGGAGTTGAAGAAGCTCCCCGGGATTACACAAGGAGATCCATTGTACTTGTTTGGCACGGAACTAATCAAGAATCCAGGGTCTCCAGCAAGGGAGGTGTTTGTAGAGCTGCCTAATGATGAACTTCGGGTAGCCTGGATCAAGATGAACAAGAGAATGATTTATGGCCAAACATTGCCTTATCTCTTATGTCTGTTAATTATTATATTTAGTATTATTACATTTTAGTTACTTCAATGAATAAGTTATTACTCCCTCCGTCTCAAAATATTAGTCATTTATTTTATTTTTTATTATCTCAAAATATTAGGCCCTTTTTAAAAATCAAAGACTAAAATAATATGAATTTCCTATTTTGTCATTCTTTTAAATTCATTAATAATATAAAAGTATAATTATAATAATTGAAATTCCCAAAAAAATGTACTATCAAAGGGTAATTTTGAAAAATCAATTTTTTCAAAATGCAAAAATTGAACTACCAAAAAAAGTTAGATTCCCCAAAAAGGATTATTATTTTGGGACGAATGGAGTATAATAATTATTTTAACAAAAAATTTCAAAGCTAGTTATATTTAAAAAGTCTTGACAGACTTTTTAAACAGTTTGTGTGTATTGATAGATAAAATAAATAGTAGTATTGAAGTTTATAGATAAATAAAGAATCAGGTAAAATAAAGAATTATCATTTTTATATTTTAGCTAATAAAAAATGAAAAGTATAATTAGAATTGCTTTAAGTTAATGGATATTTGCTTTTTAAAATTTATTATGTATGCTATTTGCTATTGTGTGTGGTTTTTGTAATAGCTACGGGTTGATTTGGAAAGTGAGTTTTTAAAATAATTTTTTGATTTTTTTAGTTAAAATATGAGGTGAAAAAAATTAAATTGTTTGGCAATAAATTTTTTTATTTTTTATAGAAAAATGTGCAAAAAGTAGAAAGAGTGAAAATGAATTTTGACTTTTTCTTTTGTATAATTTTTTTTTTTGTTGGTTTTTTGGGTTTTTTGAAATTTTTAGTGACTTTTTGCCTAAAACTAGTGCTAAATCTGAATTTTTTTTTTTTTTTTTTTTCAAGGTAGACATTTAAAAAATGTAAACTTTATAAATACACTAAGGCTTTGTTTGAGAAGTAAGTTGGGACTAATTTAGCCCACTAAAAGAAAAAATAGGTTAAAAAACTAATAAGATAAAATATCGCATCAAAACTATAATCATTTCATTTTTTCTCTTACAAAACTATAAAAAAACCAAAAGTTTTTCCTAAATGGAACTATTTTAGCCAGGCTAAAATAGGCTAAAATAGTCAAAATGCCAAGCTAAAAAAGTTTTTCCCAAACGAAGGCTTAAACTTTTCAAAACACACACAAAATAAATAAATGATAAAATGAAATTTTTTTTCTTGTAGAGTCTTTTTTCTTTATGATTAATTTGTGCAGTAAGTTATAAAAATAAGTTTTCGAAACATAAGATTTGAGACAAGAAATAAAATATAGGGATATGTATTATATACTTTATATTGGATTATTGTCAAAAAATTTATATATACCAGAGAGAATAAACAAAAACAAAGAAGAATCTCTATATACAAATTGATAAACATTATGGTACACATCCTCCCAAAAGATGTATATAGGGGTCATCAATGGGACGGCTGGGCTTACCCAGCCTGCAACTATTGTGTCCACATCTCATATATTAATGGGTGTTTTGGGTTTTGACCAGTCAACGGGTTGGTACGGACCGGACTTATTTAACAAATTAAAACTACTTTCCATCCGTAAATTCAAATTTTCCGGGTCAAAATCAAACTAAACCGAGTTACACGTTTTTTTAGTAGACTTATATTATTAAGTTCTACACATTTATTTTATTTATTTTAATAATTCATATGATCAAATTAATTAATGCTATTAAAACAATCAAATTAAAGTATAAATTCACCAAATTAACAAATTATGACAATGACAATATTATATGTAAAATGTTGAGAGTTAGAAAGATATCACCAATCACTATAATTCAATTTTAATAAATTGTGTTTTGTATTTTTTTTAATACAATTTATAAAGATAATATGGACGGTCAAATGTTGTGTTTTTTTTTAATTGGAATAGTATTGATTTTAATGGATTAAAATAAAATTTAACAGTGTGATTTTTTTGGATTTACCTATGCGGGCTAGTATGAGCCGGGTTCATAGGCGGGCACGGGTTTCAAATCTTTGTCCAAAGCACTAAATCATCTTCTATGAGATGGGACAGGCCGGACAGTCAAGCGAGCTGGGACGATTCATGGGATGGATTGGACGAGTTGGGTAATATTGAATTTTTTACCCACAGGCCATTTGATGACCCCTAGATGTATACTATATGCACCAGTTATGTATTTTTATAGTAAATGGTACATAATTTTTGTAGAGTAATGATAATTTACGATTCAGAAATAGAGCTAAACAATTTGTGATAATGTTACATATTTTTGTGAGAATGTTACATATTTTTTTATCCAAACATTTTCTAACCAAAAAATGTGTAATATTATCACAAAAATGTCTAATATTTTCACAAAATGCATAATTTTATTTCTGAATCACAAATTATCGTAAATCTATCAGAAAAAAATAAGTAACATTTATCATAAAAATTCATAATATATATCACAAAATTGCATAATAATAGCATATATAATACATGTTTTTTTGAGGGGTGTATACATAACATTATCTCAAGTGACAAATGAAACAACCAACATGTCACAGTTTAACTTGTTAAAAAACACACACCGAAAAAAAAAAAAAAAAAAAAAAAAAAAAAAAAAAAGGGTGGGGAACTTCCAAATAATAAATCACATTTTTTTCATTTTTTTTTTTAATTTTATCTTTGGTGATTTTTTTTCAAAATTATATCCAAATTTTTTAATTTTCCAGTCCATCTTGTATAGACGAACCTAAAAAGTAAAATTATTTTGAAAAATTTTTAAAAATAAAAAATTCCAAAATAAAAAGGTCCATTATTTTCGACTTATTTTTGCCATTTTAAACTATTTTTGAGATTTTTTTTTTTTTAGTTTATCTATAAAATCTAAAATCCTAAAGTTTTTTAAAAAAATTTATAAAAAATTCACTAAAATAAAAATAAATGAGAAAAAGTAAGGTGAACACCAATAAATCCCCAAAAGTAATCTTATGAACTGTTTGGTCATCCATTTTTTTTTATAGATTCAAAGGTTTTATTCTAGTGTGAATTAAATAAAAGGTCAACCATAAACGCGTGTGTTATGTATTGAGGGACAAATATGAGTTTTCTCATAATCTTGAAATTATTAAATGTAAAAAAAAAATTAGTACACTTTTCCTGAATGTAACACTCCGAAAACATAACACTGCAATCTAATACATTAAAAAACTCTTTAGTATATTTTTCTTAAACGTAATAATGTAAAACTCTACAAAAACTTCTTAGCGTATTTTTCCCAAACGTGACACTAAAAAATTCCTTATTAGTGTACTTTTCATAAACATAATACTCTAATGTAACATACTAAAAAAAACTCATTAGTGTACTTTTCTTAAACATAACAACATAACATTCAAAAAAAAAAAAACTCTTTAGTGTATTTTTCCTAAACATAACACTTCAATCAATGTAATATACAAAAACTCCTTAGTGTACTTTCTCCAGATGAACACTCCAATGTAATACATTACAAAACTCCTTCGTGTATTTTTTTCAAACGTAACACTCTAATTAATATAATCCAAAAACTTTTTAATGTACTTTTTTTTTTTTTTTACAAATGTAACATTCTAATAATGTAACACTAGAAAACCACACTAATAGAAATGTACATTTCTACGCTCGACAACCAAAACTTTAACCACCCTAAAAAGAATCTTTCACACCTCACGTTTCCATTTCTATCTCAAAAATGAATCAGAAAATTAGAAAAATAAATCACAAAAGAGAATTCACTTAAACTCAAATGACACAAAATCAAATAAACACAACTTTTCAAAATAAAAATGACTAATTAGTTTATAAAAAAAAACTCTTAAAACTAAATGAATCAATATTTTCTCATATGGAATTTATGAATAAATTTTATATAAAAAAAAAAAAGTAGCTCAAAAAAAACAAACCCTTAAACATAAATTTAAATAATTTTGAATAAATCTTGATTTTCTCAAACTTTTTAGTTCCAGTTACCGTCCCTACCATCCATGGATCAATGGAGGAATGATTCAATGTTCTATTTCATTTACAGGTTAATAGTCAATACATTATCTCTTAAAATTCTAACATAATAAGGCCATGTTTGGCATGGTTTTTTTTGGGGCTATTTTAGCCAAAAAAAAAACAAAATAGACTAAAAGTCAATAAGACAAAATGTCACATTCAAATCATAATAATTTCATTTTTTTTTCTCACAAAAGTCAAAAAAACCAAAAAATCCATTCCAAATGAGACTTTTTAGCCCTAGGTTAAAATAACTAAAAAACCAAAAAGCCAACTCACATCTCAAACGAAGGCTAAAAGTGATGAGTCCCTATTTAAGCTAATAATTTTTCATTTCCAGTACTACTAGACTTGATCCATATATATGCATTGAATAATTTCTCCAGGCATTAGTTTGGCATAAGACTAGGGCTGGGCATAGGGTTATTCGACCCTCCCAAACCGCCCTACACGATCCGACCCGCACACATATGGGCAGTTTCGCAAATACATTAAGGTTGGGTGCGGTTTGGATTTTGGCTGATTTTCGGGTTACAAGTTTGAATCGCACCCGCCCAACCCGCCCGCATTAACATATATATATGTATATTTTATGTTTAAAATCTGGACCGTTTATCTTCACTTCATCTATACCCAAACAAACAAAACTAAAAACCCTAATTTAATCTCTCAAAAACACATCTGCTGCAAAACTTTTTCTTTCCTCTCATCTCATCAGTCTTTCACTCTCTCGTTTTTCATTTGCACCGATCGACCTCACAAGATTGACTCTCTCTCTCCGGCAACTCTCAGGTATACGTCTCTCTGTCTCTGTCTGTCTCTCTCTCCCCGATCTCTGATTTTTTCGTGGGCATTCGGATTTCTGTCTCTCTGTGCTCAGCCTCTCTTCTAATCTCACTCTTTTGTTTTTCCATCTTTCTCTCTCTCTATGTTGACCGGTGAAGAGACCGATTGACTTTCGCAAGATCGACTCTGCTCTGCAACTCACAGGTAAGCCTCTCTGTCTCTCTCTCCTCAATCTTTGAATTTTTTTTTTTAGGCAATTAAATCTGTCTGTCTGTCTCTCTCTCCGGTCTCTATTTTTTTTTATTTTTTTTTATGCAATCAGATGTGTAGCAACAAATCTTTGAGTTTATTTGTTCATTTCTGTTTGTATGACTAAGATTATATTTCAATGGTGATTTTTTTTATGCAATTAGATTCTATCTCCGATTTTTTTTTTAATGCAATTAGATTCTGTTCAATTGTATGACTAAGATTCTGAGTTTATTCAATATATTGGACATTAATTAAATTTATTATTGGAATTAAATCTGTGATTGAATCTATGTTAAATCTGAGAGTTGGAATCGAATCTGTGTTATTGGAATTAAATCTGTTATTGAATCTATGTTGGAAGTGGAAATTAAATCTACTATTGTAATTTTAAATTGAATCTGTTATTAAAAAAAAATTTAGAGTGTGATTGAATCTGTAATTAAATTGAATATGTTATTGAATCTGTTATTAAATCTGTTATGTTCTTGAAATTGAATCTGTAATCGTGCTGAATCTGTAATTAAAATTGAATCTGTAATTGTGTTGAATCTATAATTATGTTATTGAAATTGAATTTGTAATCTGTTATATTATTGAAATTGAATTTGTAATTTTTGTAATCCAGTTTAAATGGAGGATAATGTTCAATCTTCCGCAATCAATGTTTTACCTTCGGAATCCTCGAATTCTCAAATAAATACCCCTTTAGCCGAACCCAAACCTGAACCTAAGCCTCCTAGACCCCCAAAGAGAAAGAGTGAGGGTGGAGGGGGGAGAGCACTATCCACAGTTTGGGATCATTTTGATAAGGTTGTAGGGACCGATAGGAAGGATAGAGTCGTATGCAAATATTGCAAGAAAGAGTATTTGGCTGACTCTAGACTTCATGGGACTAACAATTTGAGGAGTCATACACCCAATTGTAAAGAATATCCAAATAGGGATACAGATGGTCAACAAACATTAAATCTTAAACCAAAACAAAATGAAGAGGGTGTTGAGGTTGTAGCAACAACTTTTAATTTTGATTCTTATAAAAGGTCTCTTGCGGAGATGGTGGTCATTGATGAGTTATCATTTAGATTTGTGGAGGGTGTTGGGTTTAGAAGATTTTGTAATGTCATGCAACTCAAATTCACACCAATTCCCTCTCGTCAAACCATATCTAGAGAAGTGCTTAACATATTTAAGAATGAAAGGGATTAGTTAAAGAAGGCCATGAAGGGTCGTAGAATTTGTTTTACTATGGACACTTGGACATCTATTTAGAATTTGTGTTACATGTATTTGACTACTCATTTCATTGATGATAACTGGAAAGAATCATAAATTTTCAACAAGTTGAGGATCACAAAAGAGAAACATTGGGTCAGAAAATTGAGTCGTGTTTGATTGAGTGGAACGTGGATAGCATATGCACCTTAACAGTTGATAATGTTAGTTCTAATAATCTTACCATTCAATATTTGAAAACGATAACCAAAGATTAGAAGGGGACTATTTTGCAACATGAGTTTATTCATATGCGTTGTTGTGCACATATTCTTAATCTCGTTGCGAGTGATGGGTTGAAAGAAATGGATGATTTTATTGCCAACATTAGACTTGTGGTGAGATATGTGAGGTCTTCTCCTAGGCATGATGTTTTTAAGAAATGTGCGGCCACACTCAAACTTGATTCAAAAGCTCTTGTATGCCTAGATGTACGAACTAGGTGGAACTCTACCTATTTGATGTTAGAGGCCGCCGAAAAGTATGAGAAGGCTTTTAACCGCTTGAAATTTGTGGATTCCAACTTTGAACTTTATTTCAAGGATGTTGATGGTGGCATAGGAAGAAGTCCGAATGAGTTGGATTGGAAAAAATGTAGAATTTTTTTGAGGTTTCTAAAATTATTTTATCTTGCAACTAAGAAATTTTTGGGATCTCTCTTTGTTACTTCCAATGCTTTTTACAAAGAAATGTTTGTTATTGAAATCAAAATTAACCAATTAATTTTGAAGGAGGATGCTACTTTGAGCACAATGGCAAAGATTATGAAACAAAAGTTTAGCAAGTATTGGGGGGATGGAAGTAAGATCAATTTGTTATTGTATGTTGCAGTTATTCTTGATCCTACCAAAAAATGACATACTTGGAGTTTTGCTTTTCAAATTTATTTCTTGGAGATAATAAGAAGGTGGAAAATATGGTAGACAATGTTAAGAGTTATTTGAGTCGTTCGTATAGCTATTATGTCACACTTTATCCTTCAAACGAGAAACTTTCAAGTGTAACTGAAGTTGTGAATATGGTGGAAGATGATGATGATGATCCCTATTCTTTGGTTGACTCCTGTTACGACCCAAACCCGCTCCTATGGGTTTAGTACCGTAACCGGCCAGTAATCCGAGATTATCGAAGGCCTGCTTAACAGTAACAACAGTAATACAGAGTACAGGGGCTGGCGGAAGCCAAAACAGTAATACAAAGGTGTCCAATAAGCTGTGACAGTCTGTATGCAAAAAACACTTTTCAATCATATTCACATTCGAAACAAAACAGTATGTACATACATCATATACAGGTATTCAGGTTAGGGACCAAATCCCTACCATAACGGTGCAGTACAAGTCTATACAATCTTATACAAAACAGAAATAGAGAGGGGGAATCTAAAACACCCCAAAGCAGCCTTAGCTTGGCAGTACATGGAACCTCGCAATGAGGCACAGTGGTTAGCTTGACAAAAAGGGAGTTTAACCCAACGCTCCTAGCTCCGGTCCGGTGCCTGGACACCTACATATATATATAAACAGTGAGCTAAAGCCCAGTGAATAACATATGCGTAAAGATGTTAAGAATGAATGTCCTTTCAGTATTGAAAACAGTCATTTATCAGTATATCAGTCATTCAGTTTGTGACTCATATTTCATGCCATAACAGTCATTCAGAAACTATAATAGTTATATGTGGTACATCTGATAGCAAAACAGTGCAGTAGGTCTTAATAGACCGAACAGTCAGTTGATGGCCATCATATCAGTAAACAGTAGTGGTTTCAAACATGGGAACCGACAGAGATCTCTATGACAGTAGCAGTACAGTACAGTAACAATAAATTGCTATGGATGCCATAAATATAGTTCACAAATAGGACAAACATTCCTTCAGTAAGAAATATCATTTTAGAAAGCAGTACAGTTGTTCATTCAGAAAATATCCATGATTGAACATATCTTTACAACATTGTTACTCACAGAGCACTGGGCTATAAGTAGCTAGAGCGTCCTCGGATGCCAACCCTACACAGTTACAGAACGAACACACACTAAGCTATACAGCTGGGAAAAAATAACTTAATCCCTAATTTGCCTCGGTGTGGTTCTACATCAATATCCTCCTTAAGACGTCTTAAACATGCCCGCCTAAGATGGAAAGAGGATGCAAAGATGCACTTTTAAACACTTTACAAAATTTTGCTGAAATAGGGGTCCCGCTTAAGCGTGGCTTTCTTCGCTCGAGCGGACATGCAGACAAAAGGGCCCCGCTTGAGCGTGTATTCCTTTGCTCGAGCGGACTGTAAACTACAGTAAAAGTACTAGATGTACGAAATTCACGCTCGATGGGCGCTCGATACCCACTCGAGCGTGAGACACAAGTCCTCGCTCGAGCGTGCATTCCCCCGCTCGAGCGGACTGTAAACACATGCAAAGTACTTGATACACGCATTTCCCGCTCGAGCGTCACTTTACCCGCTTGAGCGTGAAGTTCCCCGCTCGAGCGTGAGTCCAAAATCTAGAATTTCCAGATTCAAACCTCAAGCTCAAAACCAACTTTAAATGTACCAAATTCGATCCTCTTGGGCTAATTTTCTGGACAACCCTTCAAAACCCATAATATTACATGTTTCAATTTGAGAAATCAAAGCCCAAAGGTAGTTCAATTAAACACCATTTACAAATAAACTTCAAGAACACAAAGTGTATGCAATATGCAAGTGTTCAACCAAATTCAAAGTTTCAAATACATGATCCAATGGGTCAATTCTTTCAAAAACATGAGGAATTCATGGACTAGAACCATAATATGAACATGCATGTGGGAGTTTTCATGAAAACAACTTCAAGACTCTACAACATGTACATGCATGCAAGGTACAAGCTTCAATTCAATACTTTTAAATCAATTCTTGACTCAACTCACTAAATTACCACGAACCATGCAACAAATGACTTAATTTAACAATCAAGAAGATGATTCTCCTACCTTATGCCTTGAATTCAAAGTATGGGAGTCTAATGTTGCAAATCTTCTACAATTCCTTCCAAATTCCAAGCCAAAATCTTGTTGAATCACACTAACTCCTATCTCTCTCTCTCTAGTCGGTTTGTCTCAAGGAATGGATGGGAAAGAGATATGAATTAAGTCTCAAATGTTTTATGAGATGGCCCACTAACATGGCATTTTGGTAAATAAGTCCAACTAATGCAATACAACATTATTTAATCTAATTTAATCATACCAAATCAAATTTCAATTAAATATACCATAAAATCACATAAATTCTAATTAGCATGAAACATTAATCAATTTCGGATTCGGCCACCGATAACGCCTTCAATTTACAGTTTAAACATAATACATGAACAGATAATTTGATGACAAACAGATAGAAATGCATTAAACTAATATACTCAATCAATCAGTTCAGGATTTCAGTCAATCAGTCAAGTATCATGCTTAATCATAGATTAGCACTAATCAGTGGTGGGGGTTGTCACAACTCCCAATTTAATTTCTATTAGAGGGGTGATGCACTAGTGGATCTAAGTCAGAATTAGAACAATATTTATCCGAGGTTGAACATTTTACAAAGAATCAAACATTTGAGATTTTGGATTATTGGAAGGTGAATGCAACCAAATATAGAGTGTTATCGTAACTTGCAAGGGATGTGTTGACGATACCTATTTCTACCGTTGCGTCGGAGTTGGCTTTTACTATGAGGGGTGTAATTTTTGACCTATTTCATAGTTCACTCTCACATTCTATGGTTGAAGCTTTTGTTTGTACTCAAATTGGCTTCGAAGCAACCTTCCAATTTCTCTTTAAAAGGCAATGGATGATGTGGAGGAATTTGAGCAATATGACTCGGGTAATATGAGAATTTATTTATCTTCATTTTTATTTATATTATTCATTTTTTAATGTAAGTTTTATTAATCTTCTCTTGTTGACTCCTAATTAGGTACTTTGAAGTAAAGCTCATCTTCAAGTTCAACCTATAATATTGATGCTATAATTGAACTCTAATATCCATTTGCTCATTAGTATTTTTTTCATATACTCAACACATTTTCTCACTATATTGAGATACAATATATAGACATTTGTTTATCATTTCATTACTTTATTTTTTTATACTTTTTTTGTCGAAGGAATTATAAAGATTGAAGATTAAAGTTTATATTTTTCAGTTTGTTTCTGTTCATCAACCAAATGCATGGAATTGAGATTTTTGAAAGTTGGATTAGATGTGAGATATCTTCCAAATGTTTTTATTTTATTTCATGGGTTTGAATTGAATGAAGTTTGACAACAAATTTTTTTTTTTTTTAAATTGCATTTTGGATGAATGTAAGTTAATGAAATTATTTTTTATTTTTTTATTGCATTTTGGATGAATGTAAGTTAATGAAGAATTACTTTTTTTATTATATTTTATTTGGGTTAGGAATGAATAATGTTGGATTTTTTTATTTGGGTTAGGAATGATGAATGTAGAATGAATGCAAGTTAATGATTAATGTAGGATTTTGAATAATTTGTTTGGGTTAGAAATTGATTTTGTTGTATTTTTTATTTTATAAGTTTTAATTTATCAATTATTAATGTTGAAGCATTTTAGAAAATAGGGAAAAAGGGCCCAAAATAAATATTGATAAAATGCTGAAAAAAAAAAGACTTGCAAATAAATTTTTGAAAAAAAAAGTCCAATCCGCAAACCGTCCACACATCCGCGAACTCTATCTGCACAAACCGCAAACTACACTGTGGACGGTTGCAGGTTGACTTTTTCCCAAACCGCATAGATGCAGGCAGGTCGAACCTGAATCACAAGCCGTCCAATCCGAACCGCGAACACCTGTACATAAGACTATGAGCTAAGGGGCAATTTGGCAACCCAATTAAAATAACTTTTAGCTTTTATCCCATTTTTGGTCATATCACTTCTCATATTTTTTATATATAAAAGAATAAAAAAGTCCAAAAAAAAAAAAAATCAAAAAATCAACTTTTAACTAACTTTCCAAATCACTCCTAACATAGTTTGAGAATTGGCTAAAAGTCAAAAATCAACTTTTTAATATATTTAAGTTACATTATCACTTTACTTTTTTATACGTTTTTTTAAAAAAATAAAAAAAAATTAAAAAACTAATTTTTAATCAATTTCCCAAAACAATTCAAAATGGGTTTAAAAGTTACAAAATATCATATTTAAATCATAATTCTTTTATTTTTTCTATCATAAAAATTAAAATAATTAAAAAAAAATTATTTTAAACGAGACTTTTTAACTTTAAACTAAAATAATTAAAAAATTAAAAAACTAAAAAGCGAATACATTCCAAACAAACGTTATACCGATGGTCTTTTGGCGGGACTTTTTGCTTTGAGTTCCCTCCTCCAAAACAAACCCCCCAAATGTTCCCTCCGCTTGGTCGACCTCCATCCAGATCGCCCATTCCACTCACCCCCGCGATGCCCAGTTGAAATTCATCCCTAAATTCATCACCAAATTCAACTACCCACTTCTCAAAGAAGATGAAATCGTCAATTCCTGTAATGGGTTGCTCTACTTATCTGATTTCGCTGACGATTTTGACCCCATTTTCATATGCAATCCGATTCTGGGTGAGTGCATTACTTTACCCATCTTACATCACCATGGAAATTATGATGCTACTATGACTGCTTTTGGGTTTAGTCTTAAGACTAATCAGTACAAGGTGATTCGGTTTTTTCTCCAAGAGGTTGTTTATATTGACCACAATACTCAGATGGGTTCTTATCGTGAGGAGGCAGAGGACAAGATTTACACAATTGGTGGAGAAGGGTTGTGGAGGAATATGGGTAAGGTACCTTATCATTTGACAAACCACTCGTTCAATTCTTTCGTGATGGAGCTATTCATTGGCTTAATTTCAACCATGATAGTCCCGGCTTCATTGTTGTTTCGATTTGGGACCGAGGAATTTCGGGTTGTTCCTCAACCTCCTGAGTTTGGTCTGCATAGAGAGTTTTGAGGGCATAAATGTGTCGGTGTGTTGCGGGGTAGTCTGTCCATTTGTGAATTTTCTATTCATTGTGGTATTGATATATGGATTGTTAATAATATACATATAATATGTTATACAGTTCATAATATGTAATAGGTAATAATATATTCATCTGTATGCTAATAGATTAATGTATACAACTATAGCTGCCAATAGATTAATGAATAGATAGCAGCTGCTAGATAGATACCCAGCTCGATGAATTCCCTCCCTTTTGCTTTCGGCTACTTTCGGTGGCTTTCCATTTTTCTATTTTCTTGTATCATCATTTTGTCTTTGTAAATACCTCCTATATAATGGAGGCTCCATTTGATTGCAATACACATCAAAATACAGAGCTAATATTTGCTCTCTCAATCTCTCTCAATTTCTTTCATGGTATCAGAGCACAGGTACTCTGCCTAGCCTCTGCTTCCAACATATTTTTCTGCAGATTGCATTTCATCTGTATCTCATTTTCGTCCATCTCTGAAATACGGGTTTCACCATACCAGAGCCTTCGTCTCCTCCAGACGATTCCAACGCCATCAATTTCAGCCCATTCCGACGCCACACGCGCTCTCACGCGCCGCTTTTGTGACCGGCGCGTCACCTGTCTTCGCCTTCCGCCTCACACGCGCTCCACGCGTCCTCCACACTGCGCCGTGCTATCGTGCACTGCGACATCCGCGGCTAACCTACGCCGCGTGTTTCTGACGTCAGCACACGTCAGCTTTTCTGCTACCGTGCACTGCCTGTCCTCTTCTGCTATCGTACGCCGCGCACCAGCTTGCTAACGTGCGCCGCGCCTCTGTGACGTCAGCCCTGCAGTCTGCTTTGCTAACGTGCGCCGCGCACATCGTGCTAACGTGCGCCGCCAGCTCATTTTCGTCCCTCTAGTCATATTTTGGGACATTTCACTCATTTTCCCACTAATTTCGGCCTTCTGAATTCACCGGTAACCTCGGTTTTTTTAGAATCTACCTCCATTTTGCTATTTTCTCCTCATGGATCGCCCGGATTCCTCTAGTCACCCAATTTCCGTTATTCTTGACGGGACTAATTATGTCCTTTGGGCACAAGCCATGTCTGGCTTCCTCAAAGGCAAGAAACTTTGGCGTATCATTACTGGGGATGTGTGCAAACCAATCCTAACAACCACGGAATCCGCTGCCACGGACTCCGCTGCCAAATATCTCGACCGCTTGGAAGATTGGGATAGTAAAAACTATCAGATCATCACCTGGCTTCGCAATACTTCTATTACATCCATCAGCCTTCAGTTTGGAAGGTTCCAACTTGAGTCTGCTTCCTCTCCAGCCAAGGCCATTTGGGATTTTTTGCAAGAACGCTATCAGACTACCGGTCTTGCTCACCAATATCAACTTCTGAGTCATCTTCACTGTATGCGCCAAGAAACAACTCAGACCATTAATGATTTTCTCTCCCAACTGTATTATGTTTGGGATCAACTCGCTCTTTCTGAGCCTCCATGGCCTCACACTGAGGATGCTGCCTTGTTTACTACCTACCGTGACCAACATCGCTTGGTTCAGTTTCTCATGGCTCTCACTCCCCGTTTTGAGCCCGTACGCGCATCTCTTCTCCATCGCACTCCTTTACCCACTCTTGAGCAAGCCGTTTCTGAACTTCTGTCCGAGGAGACCAGGTTTGGCACTCTCTATCCGCACCCTGTGGACTCTGTTCTTGCTACTCCCCAGGCTCGGGGCTCTCCTTCACCACATCCGCACCCTGTGGACTCTATTCTTGCTACTCCTCAGGCTCGGGGTTCTCCTCCACCACAGCGGTCCACTTCCTGCAACTACTGTCACAACCGCAATCTTCCATCGACTCATCTTCTGGTTCATTGTCCCGTTCATCTTTGTCGATTTTGCAACAAGACTGGCCCCGGTCATCTCCAACAAGATTGCTTCCGCAATCCTACCCGTGCCTCTCGCCATGGTCCTTCCACCGGGAATTTTTCCCGTAGCAACTCTCACCGTTCTGGGACTCCATTTAAAAACATGCCTGCTCCACACACTGCTGCTGCCGCCTCCGAAGATTCACCCTCTTCTGTCCCGGTAGATCCTTCCACTCCGGTCTTCTCTCACACCGATGTTGAAGCCATGTTTCAACATTTTTGGCAGCATGCCGGTACTCCTCCATCTACTGCTTTGTCTACCACCGCAGGTAACACTTCCTGGTACTTTGACTCCGCTTGTTGTAATCACATGACCTTTGATCCTACTCTTTTTACTCCTCTCTCTTCGACTCCTCATGTTCCTTCTATCCATACTGCTGATGGGTCTCTTCTGTCTGTAAGTCATGTTGGGTCTGTTTCCACCTCTCACTTATCTTTATCCCATGTATATCTTATGCCTGCTCTCACTTTAAATCTTATCTCCATTAGTCAATTATGTGAGCATGGTCTAACTGTTACCTTTTCCCATACTGGTTGTTTGGTGCAGGACCCTCGGACCGGGCAAACTCTTGGGATAGGCCGTAAGCGAGGGCGTCTCTACGAACTTATCCATCTTCATGTTCCGGATTCCTCTCAAATCACTGCTCCTACCACTGCTACCACTGCTCCTCCTTTATCTCCTTTTCAGCTTTGGCACTATCGTTTGGGCCATCTTTCTGTTGGTCGTTTGAAGTCTTTAATTTCTAGTGGTCATTTGGGTACTGTAAGTTCTGATGCTTTCAATTGTGTGTCCTGTCAACTTGCAAAACAACCTGCTTTGTCGTTTAATAAAAGTGATTCTGTTTCTCTTGCGCCCTTTGATCTCATTCATTCTGATATTTGGGGACCCTCTCCTACTCCTACTATGGGAGGTGCCCGTTATTTTGTTGTTTTTATAGATGATTTTTCTCGTTTTACATGGTTGTTTCTTATGAAAAATCGCTCTGAACTCAAACAACTTTATTACGATTTTGCTGCAATGGTTAAAACCCAATTTTCTAAAACTATCAAGATTTTTCGCTCCGACAATGCCATGGAATATAAAGACTTTGACTTTCTTTCCTTCCTTAGGAGTCATGGTACTCAACCTCATCGTTCCTGTCCAGGTACGTCCCAACAAAATGGCCGTGCTGAACGAAAACATCGGCATCTACTTGACACTACTCGAGCCCTCCTTCTCTCTTCCTCCTGTCCGGAAAATTTTTGGGGTGAAGCCGCTCTCACTGCTGCTTACACTATCAATTGTATCCCTACACCGGTCATTCATAATCACACTCCATATGAGCGTTTACATGGCACCCGTCCCCCTTATGACACCCTTAGGGTTTTTGGCTCTGCCTGCTTTGTTCTTCTCCAACCTCATGAACGTACCAAACTTGAACCTCGTTCCCGCCTTTGTTGCTTCTTGGGGTATGGTATTGAACATAAAGGGTATCGCTGTTGGGATCCTCTCTCCCAGCGTCTCCGTATCTCTCGTCATGTGGTCTTTTGGGAACACACAATGTTTTCCTCCCTCTCTCAATTCCGTTTATCCGTTCCCTCACCCTCTCTGTGTTTTACTAACCCTTCTGCAGATCTGTTTTCTGATGAGCTTACTCCACTGCCCCTGCCTGACTCTCTTGAGACTGCCTTGCCTACTGGTCTTTCTCAAGCACCTGCCAGCTCTGATGGTCCTGCTCTTGCTCCCTCGGACTCCTCACCCCCTGTTGAGTCTCTTCCTCTGGCTCCTCCTCCTCCTGCTCGACCACACCGGGTAATCCAACCTTCTACTCGTCTTCGTGACTTTATTGTTGGTTCTACTGCTTTTTCTACTTATGAACCCACCTCCTATCGGGAGGCTCGCTCTAATCCTCTTTGGCAGCAAGCTATGACTGATGAATTACAGGCTTTAGACAAAACTCACACTTGGGACATTGTTGATCTTCCTCCTGGCAAGACTGCCATTGGCTGTAAATGGGTATACAAAATCAAAACCTGTTCAGATGGATCTATTGAGCGCTATAAAGCTCGCCTTGTTGCTAAAGGCTTCAACCAAGAATATGGTATTGACTATGAAGAGACCTTTGCTCCTGTTGCTCGTCTCACCTCTGTTCGCAGCCTCATTGCAGTTGCTACTACCCGACACTGGGATCTTTATCAAATGGATGTGAAAAATGCCTTTCTTAATGGTGTTCTTCTTGAGGAGGTCTACATGCAACCTCCCCCTGGGTCTACTCATCCACCTAATAAAGTCTGCAAACTTCAGCGTGCTTTATATGGTCTCAAACAAGCTCCCCGCGCTTGGTTTGCCAAATTCAGCTCTACTATTCATGACTGTGGTTTCACCTCCAGCTCTTATGATACTGCACTTTTTATCCGCAAAACTGCTCAAGGGACCACCTTGCTTCTTCTTTATGTGGATGATATGATTATCACCGGTGATGATATCAATGGTATTCTTCATCTTAAACAATTTCTTAGCCATCATTTCGAGATGAAAGACCTTGGTCCTCTCAGCTATTTCTTGGGTCTTGAAATCTTCCATGATTCCACGGGTTCTTTTCTCTCTCAGGCTAAGTACACATCTGATCTTCTCACCCGTGCTGGTCTTACGGATTGCAAGACTGCCTCCACTCCCCTGGAGCCTCAGAGTCGTCTTACACCTCTTGATGGCACTCTTCTCTCTGATGCTACTCTATATCGTCAGCTGGTTGGCAGTCTTGTCTATCTCACTGTTACTCGTCCTGATATTGCCTATGCCGTCCATATTGTCAGCCAGTTTATGTCGGCTCCTCGTACCACACATTATGCTGCATTAGTTCGTATCATTCGCTATCTCAAAGGCACCATGTTTCATGGTCTTCATTATTCCGCCCGCTCCTCTCTCCAGCTTCGTGCTTTCTCTGATGCTGATTGGGCTGGCGATCCTACTGACCGCCGCTCTACTACTGGGTTTTGCTTTTTTCTGGGTGATTCTCTCATTTCTTGGCGCAGTAAGAAACAATCTCTTACTGCTCGTTCCAGTACCGAGGCCGAATACCGTGCCCTTGCTGACACTACTCAGGAGCTTCTCTGGCTTCGTTGGCTTCTTGCTGACATGGGTGTTACTCCCTCTGGCGCTACTGCCCTCTTTTGTGACAATCACAGTGCTCTTCAAATTGCTCACAATGATGTTTTTCATGATCGCACCAAGCACATTGAGATTGACTGCCATTTTATTCGGCAACACGTTACTCATGGTACTGTCCATCTCCATCCGATCTCTTCTGTTGATCAACCTGCTGATATCTTCACCAAAGCTCATTCTCCTGGCCGCTTCGTTGACCTTGTCTCCAAACTCAAGTTGGTTGATGTTTGTCCTCCTTGAGTTTGAGGGGGGCTGTTAATAATATACATATAATATGTTATACAGTTCATAATATGTAATAGGTAATAATATATTCATATGTATGCTAATAGATTAATGTATACAACTATAGCTGCCAATAGATTAATGAATAGATAGCAGCTGCTAGATAGATACCCAGCTCGATGAATTCCCTCCCTTTTGCTTTCGGCTACTTTCGGTGGCTTTCCATTTTTCTATTTTCTTGTATCATCATTTTGTCTTTGTAAATACCTCCTATATAATGGAGGCTCCATTTGATTGCAATACACATCAAAATACAGAGCTAATATTTGCTCTCTCAATCTCTCTCAATTTCTTTCATGGATAATGAAAGAGTGGCAATGAGGAGTCTTGGAGCAAAGAGTTTGTTATTGGAAATGTAGTTAGTAATAAGAAGGGGGGTTTTGACTATTATGAGCCAATTATGATTCCAAAGACTGGGGAAATTTTGATGCTTTACAACACGGATGGTCCTGTGCTGTATGATCCTAAGCTAGGTGGGTTTAAGAAGTTAAGTATTTATTGGATCAAATCAGAATTTTATGGGGCTGCTCATAATCCGAGCTTGGTTTCCCTCTGTGATGTTGCCGAAGGAGAATACTTCTCTTTGATACGTTGCCAAAGGACAAAAGGTTGAAGGTAAAAATTCAGATGATCTAACTGTTATATAGCTTTTGATTTACAATTGAGAGCTTGGTTGGCTATTATATTGTTTTGGCCCCACTAATATTGTAGCTGCTTACAAGCACTCATTTCCATGTTGATGCGTGTGTTTAATTTATGGAATCTTTAAAATTTTATGCTTCTTCTTTGGAAAATGATATAATATTCCTGTAGAGTTTCTGGGAATCCACTATTCTTGTAGTAATAATTTTATTTCATTCACTAATGCTCCATTTATCTTGATTGGCAACAAGAATGAGGGCATGGCTATTCGGAAAACCAGTTCCAAACAAAAGCTTGATGTTTGGTATTATGTAGCTGAACAAAAGGTATATGTTTGGTTGTGGAGCACCGAACATATTGAACAAGTTCGGCTCTCTGTAACCAAACGAAGAGAAATCGACCAACTTGTGAGGTAGAGAGAGAAATCGATGGGGAGGGAGGGGGAGAGAGAGAGAGAGAGAGAGAGAGAGAGAGAGAGAGAATATCATGCACAAAAGGGAGAAAAGAGAGTAGGTTCCGGAGGATGAAGATGAAGATCGCGAAAAAGAGTTAGTGAATCAATCATTCCTTTTTGGCTGCCACCACCAAAACCCTAACCTTCGCCGCCATTGATAGTTTCGTGAATAACAAGTGGCAGTGAGAGGCTCGTTAGAGTAGGAAAATAAAGGAGGTGGGTTGGCCGTCGGAGGCTGCTGATAGAAGTGGAAGTGGTGGTGTGATTAGGATTAGGGTTGAACTTGGGAGGATAGGATGGGGACAAAATTGAAATTTTATATTAGGACAAAATTGTAATGAAATAAAAAGAAAAATGAAAGATCCAAAATAAAAAGGTAGAGGCATTTAGCAATCCTCTAATTATATACATGATTCTATTTACACACTAAATATTACATTATATTTATTTGTACAATCTATTTATTACATTATTTTTTCTTAATGTACAAGTACAGTGTAATAAGAAATTTATTGAGTGTAAATAGAAGGTGTCTAATTATTTTACACATTTTCATGTCTATTGTATTTTCTGTACTGTTTTATTTATTTTTTGCAATAATTTTGTGCTCAAACTCTTTATTTGTAATCCTTCCCAAAACAAAGTTTGACCTTCTCCCAAGCACTAACGTAAGAAAAATTATTGGTTGGTCCTGATGTACCATGTGGCCATGTCCCAAGTAAACCACAAATTTTCATGTCCTCATATTATTTAATTATCTAATACAAAATCATGATTTCACCCCATCTCCCAATCAAAACATACCTGAGGGCACCACCAGAACCAACAAATAAATTCTAATTAAGCAAAAAAAAAAAAAAAAAAAAACTTCTAATTAAGCAACTTCATTTGTGACAACCAATGAAGTCAGTCCACGTAAGAAAGTAAAGGGTGGTTTGGCATAAACTAAGGGGCCGTTTGGTAACAACCTGTTTAGTTGACTTTTTGATTTTTTTGACTGAGACTTTTGTTTGTTTGGTTTTCTTATTTGGCTTTTTTGGCTTTTTGCATTTGAATGACAAAAGTGCCCTCCTCTTGGAAATGATGCTTTTTTGACTTTTTGTTTATATATGAGTCAATTTGGTAATTTTGCATTTCAATTAAAGTGTTTTGTCATTTTGAGATTTTGTAACTTTTTTTTGTCTTTTTGGGATTATTTGGCCAAAAAAGAAAACCAAACCGGGGCTAAATAAGTGTATTTTTTTGCAAAAGTGTACTTATTTGAGTCACATTAATCAACATTTCCTTTTTATTTTTCTACATATCTTTTATAAAAAATCAAAAAATACACTTATTTAGAACATTCTATATCAATATGTCAAGGGTGACATGGTGCAGTGGTGTAGGTGTTGGTGTTCGGAGTTTGTTTACTTGGTAGTTTTTTTTAAGCTTCCAAATTCAGTCGAACGAAATAATCAAAAAAAAAAAAATTATAAATTATAAAAGAATTTAAAAAATAGTATTTTTTGGGGACTTATTTTAGTAATTTTTTGGGACTTATTTTAGCTTTTTCATTTTTGTTTTTTTACTTTTTGGATTTGTTACACAAAATGGTCGGAAGAATAAAAAATTTTAATACTATAATTTAAAAAAAAAATAAAAAACAAAAAAATTGGCCTAACTAACTAATTAGCTGACATCCAAACAGACAAGAAATCAAACCCTGTCCGGATTAGGAAACACAGAGAGTTCCATTCCTTGGCACTTCCAAATCCTAAACCGATTCAACTTCACATTGACTCTCACTCTATATAAACACCCCTAACCATCATTGCCTACAAACCCAACTCTCGCCCTTCTCTCTGCCTTTTTAGTTTCGATTACTGCATATACGCGTCCTCGTCCTTCTTTCTTTTTCTTGTTCTTATTCTTCAATCAAGCAATGGCTGGTGCTCTTATCACTCCTGCTGGTGACGATTCCCCGAAAGATTATCCCGGAAAACTTACTTGGTATGTCTTCGTAACTTGCATCGTCGCCGCCATGGGTGGGCTGATTTTTGGCTACGACATCGGTATCTCTGGTAAGCCCTACAGTTCTGCTACTGTTGAAAAATCAATCTTCTATATATATATATATATATATTCTGTGATAATTCTACACTCAATCACATTATTCTCTTTATTTTTTTTTGTACAAATTTTTTTTTTTCTGTAAAAGGACAAAAAAATCAATTTAAATAGTTAATTATGTTTGAGTTTAAATGTATGATATTGATTACTGGTGTTGCTACGGTGATTAGGTGGGGTGACATCGATGGCTCCGTTTCTTGAGAAGTTTTTCCCGTCTGTGTATCGGAAGGAAGAGCTCGATCAGTCAACCAATCAGTACTGCAAGTTCAACAGCCAAACGCTGACCATGTTTACGTCGTCTCTGTATTTGGCTGCTCTTTTTGCGTCCTTCTTGGCGTCCACAATGACCAAGAAACTGGGCCGCAAGTTTTCCATGCTTATGGGCGGTTGCGTCTTCTGTTGCGGTGCTCTTCTCAATGCCTTTGCTGTACACCTCACTATGCTCATCATCGGTCGAATTTTGTTAGGTGTTGGTGTTGGTTTCGCCACTCAGGTAATTCATTCATAAAAACGAAACCTCTTTCTTTCTTTCTTTATTTCTTTGCTCCAATATTATTACTACAGTCACACTTTGAACATAATAACGAAAGCTCTAACTTGTTTGTTTCAAATTACATTACAGTCAGTGCCACTGTTTGTATCGGAGATGGCTCCACATAGATACCGCGGAACCCTCAACGTCTGCTTCCAACTATTCATCACAATCGGCATTCTGATTGCCGGTCTGGTCAACTACTTCACCAACATGATCAAGGGCGACTTGGGCTGGCGCATCAGCTTGGGTGGTGCCGCTGTTCCAGCCGTCCTCATGATCTTCTCATCTCTCTGGGTCTCCGAAACCCCAAACTCCCTCATTGAGAGAGGTCATTTGGACAAAGCCAAGAAGCAGCTCCAGCGCATCCGTGGAGTCGCCGACGTCCAAGCCGAGTTCAACGATCTGGTGGATGCGAGTGCAGCCTCAAAGGAAGTGGAACACCCATGGAGGGACCTATCCATGAGGAAGTATAGGCCTCAGCTTTGTTTGGCTATTTTGATTCCCATGTTTCAGCAACTCACTGGGATCAATGTGGTTATGTTCTACGCTCCTGTGCTGTTCAAGACCATTGGGTTTCAGAGCAACGCTTCGCTTGCATCGGCCATGATCACCGGTGGTGTGAATGTTCTTGCCACATTTATCTCTGTTTTTGGGACTGATAGGTGGGGGAGGAAACCCCTGTTTCTATGGGGAGGTGGCATCATGATTGTGTTTCAGGTAATACTTGTAACCAAATCTTTTTCTCCATCATCTTTCTATTTATGTATTGATTTTGTGTCCAATTTTTCAAGTTTGTAAAACACAGTTGTATTGTATTTGCACTATGTCATTACATGTTAATTTTTTTGATATTATTTGTATATATTTTATTATGTATGTATTATTTATATTTGCAGAGTGCAGTAGCAGTTCTTATTGGTGCTAAATTTGGAGTAACAGGAGATGCTACCGATTTGGGAACACTATATTCAAGCATCCTAGTATGTTGTATCTGCATTTTCGTCACAGCTTTTGCATTCTCATGGGGTCCTCTGGGATGGTTGGTGCCTAGTGAAATCTTCCCTCTAGAAATTCGGTCATCTGCGCAGAGTATCGTCGTGGCCGTGAATATGTCATTCACTTTCCTCGTTGCCCAACTCTTCCTTGCTGCTCTTTGTATGGTCAAGTACGGCTTATTCATCATCTTTGCGGGTTTAGTGCTAATCATGAGCCTCTTCGTCATCTTCTTCGTGCCGGAGACCAAAAATATACCCATCGAAGAAATGTCACAAGTGTGGAGAGGGCACTGGTACTGGAAAAAATTTGTTGATGATGAAAAGGAAATCGAGATGAAGAATGGAATGCCTTAGAAAGATATGCATAGCTAGCTCGCATTTATTTGTATTCTTTTTTGGGATTTTAGTTTTTTTTTTTTTCATTAATACTTTAAGTTGTTCAACAAAAAACAAGGTTGTTAGGATTCTTTTATATAAATTTTACTAGTCTTATTACATTTATTTGTGTTTGTGTATGTTTGCAAGTGTTTCTATTGTTTTTATTTTATTTTTTGCTTCACCTTTGTGAGCAAGGTTATTTAGACTTAATTGCTTGAAAATTATGAATCTCACAATATACAAAGTCTTGGTGATTTCACAGTTGGAAAAAGTTACATTTATTTTTTCAAACTTTTGTTTTTCAGTAATTTTTTAAAATTTATGTCAAATTTTTTATTTTTCAATTTAGTCTAATTTAGAAGGAATTAAAAAAAAAAAATTACAACAAAATAAATAACTTTTTTTTTTTCTTTCTTTAAATGGCTTTTTGCTTTTTGTTTGTTTTAGGCCCATCTCATCTAGTAAAATCTGAATGTGATTTTTTTTAAAATAATAATAAAAAAATTCACTAAATTAATATATTTAGCATACATGAAAGATTTGGCTATTCCATACTCCATGTTTGTTGAAAAGGCAGTCTTTCTGGTAGTTTTCCTTAATTTTTAAAAAATTTATTTGGTTGCCTAGCATTGTTTTTCGTTTTGTATTTTCTAATATTAATTGTTGTAGTTGGGCTATAAGAAAGTTTGTGGAAAATGCTACTTTCATATCGTTAGATTTTGATTATTGGTGTAAAACGAATCAAGTTAAACTTGTTAAAAGTGCATTCAAGATCGCTTGTTATTTAAACAAATCAAACTTGAATACAATTTCAAGCACCAAAATTACTATTATTTTACTTGGTAATCTTATTTTACATTATAAAAATCTAAGCCACTATAATCATTTAAGATCGACTTGAAAATCAAATTTATTATAACATATAAGAGTTTTAGGGATCAAACTTTTGTATAAAAAAATAAAAATTTTGCTCCAAAAAAAACATTTGGGGGACTAATTCTTGTCATCGTCCCGAAATGTTGGGGAAAAAAATTTAGCCACAAAAATTTGAAAATGTTTCTAATAACTTAGAAACAAAATAAATTGATTAAAAAAAAATAATGAAATTTGAGACATTTGAATAACGAAACAAGAGCTCAATCGGTATCAATATTAATATCTTATACTCCACACGCCCAGTTTATGTCATTGTTGTTGTGGGAGCAAGTAAAGAATGGGAATTGTAAATCAATGAAGATGGGTCCAGCTTGTCTCATGTTTAAGATTTAGGTTGGACTGTCCACTCTGGCTCAGGGGCCTAATTTTGGATCCCGTTTTAATAATCCAAACTATTCAATGTGTAGAACCCGTCGAGTTCCATATCCCTCTAAAAAATCACGTTAATCGGATATCGCTAGCTATTTGATCGGATCAGATTTTTGTCAACCGTTTATTTTTTTATCCATTTTTTTTATACAAATCTATTCCGATCAAATAGCTATCGATATCCAATCAATGTGATTTTTTAGAGAGATATAATACTCAACAATTTCTATATATTAAACGGTTCAGATTATCGAAATGGGGCCCAAAATGGACCCATAGACTAGACTAGAAGGTCCAATCTTGATCTCAAACATGAGACAAGCTGGACCCAATGAAGATAACCTTCACGTTTGTACAAATTCTTTTGGGTTAATTACACTAATAGTCCCTATAGTTTGGGACTTGTGTCACTTTGGTTCCTGACTTTTCAATTGTGACATATTTGACCATGAATTTTGAATCTTGTTTCAAATAAGGACAATTGAAAATATCATTAGATTTTTTAAGGGTAAAATCGTCAATTTGATAAAATATAAACTAATTTGACAAAAATAAATGTCAAAAAAATATTTTTAATTTTTAAAAATTATTTTTATCCACCAATGATAAAATTATGTAAAATTAATAAAAATTATATGATTAATTTTTTAAAATTAATTTTAAATGATCATCATCCAAACACATAATAAAAATTAATTTGGTAAAAAAAAAAAATGTCTACAAGATTTATCAATTTTACGTAATTTTATTTTTAGTAGGAAGAAATAATTTTTAAAAATTCAAAAATATTTGTTTGACATTTATTTTTATCAAATTAGTTTATATTTTATTAAATTGACAATTTTACCCTTGAAAAATCTAATGATATCTTCAATTGTTCTTATTTGAAACAAGATTCAAAATTTAGGGTCAAATGTATCAAAATTGAAAAGTCAGGGACCAAAGTGATACAAGCCCCAAATTGTAGGGACTATTTGTGTAATTGGCCCAATTCTTTTTCATATTGCCACTTCTTTCAAAATAAAATGATTTATGAACAAATTTTTACACATAAAACTCGTGTAAAATGATATGGCTATAATATTTTTATACACAAAGACTGAGATGAAAGGCCATAAAATTATACATAATTTTTTGGGAAAATTACCCATTAGTGATCCTATCAAAAAATTGTAGGTGTTTTAAAATATATCGCTTATCTGTATTTTTTATTTTTTATTTTTAAATCTCACACTAAATTGAAATTTTCCCAAATTTTTTATGAAATTTTCCACTACAACAAATGACACTTTTGGCGACTAAATTTTTAGTTGCCAAAAGTCACACTTTAGTCGTCAAAACTTTTACTGACCAAAATGTTTGGTCGCCAGATTAGTCGTTGAATAATTGTCAGGAAAGGTAATTGGCGACCAAAAATGGTGTAGTCGCCGAAAGTCCTCCATTGGCGACAAATTTTTTAGTCGCTGAAAGCTTTCAAATAAATTTAATATTGCATTTTCAGCGACTAAAATTTTCAATTATTTAGTTACTAAAAGTTTTAGTCGCCAAAATATTTTTTTGGTTCATCTTATTTCTTTTTAGCTACTAAATGTTTCAGTCGCCTAAAGTCTAATTTTCTCTTTTAGCTAAACTTTAAGTCGCCTAAAGTCTATTTTTTTTTTTGGGGGGAGGGGGGGTACTAAATATTTAGTCACCAAAATTTTTTATTTTGTTTTATTTATTTTTTTAGCCACTAAAATGTTAGTCACCTAAAGTTACAAGTCTTGATAGCTACTAAATATTTAGTCGCCAAAAGATTTATTTTCATTTTAATTTTTTAAGCTACTAACTATTTAGTCGCTAAAAATATATACTTCCTTTTTAGCTACCAATTGTTTGGTTGTCAAAATCATCATTTTATGTTTTTTTTTAAAAAATTAATTTGTCCACAACTTGTATGTATTCCGTGCGACCTGTATCATGTATATAAACAAAACAATACATAAATTATCAACTATTCAACAATCTACATCAATTTCACTTCCAATCATCCAAAAATGAATAATGTCTAATTCCATATAAACCAAGTATATTCCAACCTACAATAATTATTCCATACAAAACAAAGAATCATATGAAAACCATGTCCTTCATACACAAAAAATATATTCATTACCATGCCAAATGGCCATTGGCATGGTACAAATTATCATGGTTATCTGTTTCACGAAAAGCGGTAATCTATATATAGCACACCAAAAGTATTATATACCATGCTAAAAATGATCTATACGATTAATACTAATCCACACAAAAGCTGAAGATGACAAAATAGGCTAATTATACAAAAGTGTAAATTGTCCTCTATACAAAAAAATGGAATATCCACAAATTCACGCCAAAAGCCATTTACCAAAAAATAAAATAAAATTGCACCCATTAGTACCAGAAATGCATGTAGAACTTGATACTCTAAGGAAAAAACATTAGAGGTTATGATGAGTAAATTAAAGTGTTCATCTTCTTCAGTACTTTTTCCATCATACTCTTAGACATGGTTGAAGTATCAACTGAAAAGATCTAAATCAGTGAATATCATTGAATACACAGTGAAACAACTAATTCTAGATTTAGAGTTTTGTTTATGTACATGATGAGTGAAGAAAATTGGACTTGACTTGAAGAATGCAAAATGCCATATAGATTACAACCATTGAGGTCCCAAAATACTGATAAACTCACTCATATGAACATCCCAAAAAACACACACTTCAACCATTACAAGTGTTCACAGTACTGGATACAAAATGCACAGATGTAAGGCCATGTTTACAACTATAGATGTGAAGTTTAAGGCGTTTTCACCCCCTAAACGCCCTTTTTCGACTAAGTTTAAAGCATTTTCGACTCTAATTCCCAGCCTATATGTGCTAATTATATCCCGTCTATCCCCACAGGTCCTATTTGTCATGAGGAAGCTGTCGTGACATCTATATAGTGGTTCGGGAGCTGTTTTTCATTTTTGTCCCCCTAAATGCCCTTTTTTGACTTAGTTTAAGGTGTTTTTGACTCTAACTCCCAACCTACATGTGCAGTACATGCCTTCTGTCCTAGATTTTACTCCAACAATAAAGGCAAGGCCAATGCTACATACCTGTACCAAAGATGAATGATGTGTGTTCATGCCAAAGACATGATTCATAATAAAAAATTTCTAATCCATTATGTAATCTTTTTATATGGTTGTAGAAGAAGACACACATTCTCTGTAACAATATTTATGTTAAACATCTTGTATATGGACTATAATTATCAATATTTGGAAATTGTTATTAGAGCACAATAAAGGACTAACGGAAATTCAATTTCATGAAAATAACAAAAAGAGTAAGCGAAACCAGATTTTACTCCAACAATAAAGGCAAGGCCAATGCTACATACATGTACCGAAGATAAATGATGTCTATGCTCATGCCAAAGACATGATTCATAGCATCAAAATTGAAACTTGCATGAGTTAAGCTAGGAAATATTAGTGAAGATAAATAATTTCAAGGCTTTAAAAGTAGATGCAAGAGAAGCTAAATTGATTTAGAAGAGACTTTGTCAAGTATAAAATTGAAACTTGTTGATTCCACACAAATCATCCCATCAACAAATTTTCCTCTGTCTTCATTTGACTTGTCTCTAATATAACCATGTCATACAAATTGCATTTCCTTATTTATTATAGGATCTTATGACTCATGTAACATAAAAAATGACTACAAAGAATACAAACATGCCTAGAGAATTCAATTTTCTTCAACAAAGAGGACTACCAATCAAATAGCTCCACAAAAAAGAACTCATGGCACATCTGTTTTTTTATTTTTATTTTTATTTTTAATCTCCCTAGTAAGAGAATCTAAAGATTAACTCCACGCCAACCTACACCAAGCAATATCTGATAAAAGAAACACTCCTGAGTATATACATTTTGTATCTGGCACAAATATAACTGATGACCAAAAAATTAGAATGAGGGAGTGATAACATATTGAATGGCTAACTTAAAAAAAGTGCAGGTATGCCATAACAAATTCTTATTGTCAAACACCTCAATGCTTTCAAACAATGGATTAGGGCTTTGAATACATACACAATCAAGGAGTAGCCATACATGCAAATACATACACAATCAATAGATTAGGGCTTTGAAACTAATGGAAGAGAAAGGAAAAAGAGGGGGAAATGTATCAAACGACTGAAATCAAACCCATATTTAGGACATCAAACCCATAGAACTTTAGAAATCAAACCACGACAACCAAACCTATTTCATAAACCAGCACGAAATTAAACTGAATCAAGCATATAAAACCCTAGAGCAACAGTCAGAAAGGGGGAAATAGAGAGAGAGAGAGAGAGAGAGAGAGAGAGAGAGAGAGCCTGTGATCTGCAGCAGTGGCGATGGTGATTTGCAGTGGTGGCAGTGTGTGACGTACAATAAGCGACGGTGGTTTGCGGTGAGGTGAAGTGAGGTGAGGTTTGGTGGTGAAGGAGAATCTATGTGAGAGAGATTGTTTTGTGTAAATAGAGAACAGGTGGGCGCCAATATTAAATGATTTCCCTCTAAAATTTTCACACCTTTGGCTACGAAATTGGTTTTGTCTGTAAATGTTAATAACTGGCAACTAAAGCTTTTTGTAGCCAAAGCTTAATTAATGACGACTAAAATATTAGTTGCCAAAATTATTAATTTGGTGACTAACTTTCTTTTGGTCGAAAAAAATGATATACCACGATTGATTTTTTTTTTAGTCACCAAAACTTAATATTTGCTGACGAAATTGTTTGGTTGCCAAAGAGTAACCATAAAAATATGACTGTTATTTGGCGACTGAATTTCATTTTGTTGGCAAAAAATATTATATGATGACTAAAAATAAATTTAGTAGCCTAAAATCTACACTAACGGCGACTAATGTTTTGTTTTAGTCGCCTATTATGGAATATTTAGCGACTGAATTTTTTTTAGTCGCCAAAAAGAAATATGTCTCGACTAAAAAAATTTAATAACTACACCCTAAACCAACGCTGACTAACACATGTTTTAGTTGCAAAAATGTCACTTTTGTCGTCAAATTTGGTCACCAAAAATATAAATTGTTGAAAAACCAACTTGTAATGTTATCACAAAATTTCCTCAATAAAGAAAATGTAGTTCTATATACCGTTTGAAGATGACAAGGAAAACACAGTGCGAAAAAGTACCTGTTATACAATTAAAAAACTAGACAAGTGGCACTTCCATATTAAAAAATAAAATAAAATCTGGGTTAATATCAGATTGTTATAATAAAATTAAGGCTTTTGTTAACGCAACGTGTATAAGGAAGAAAATTACATAAATATGATTAGGAATATTATTTGTGTGATCCAAGTTTATTTTGAGTATGATTTCTCATACAATGATCACAATTTTTTTTTTTTTTTTGGGTACTGATTGTGGTTTTGAGAATAGATTATTTTAGAAATTTTTTTTTTAAAGATTTTTAGCTAGAATATGAGATAAAAAATTTAGTATTTTAGATTTTTTATTTTTTGAATTTTTAGGAAAAAAGATGTAAAAGTTAAAGAGAAAATGAAATTATGTTTTTTTTTTTTTTTGGGGTATAATTCTGACTTTTTGACATTTTTAATGGCTTTTTAGTTATTAACCAAAATTTTCAAACTTGCCCTTAGTATTTACACTTTTTTATATAGTATTATTGTTGTTAGTTAAGTGTTAACGCATTGGGGGAGGTTAATTCGAAGGGAAACACTTAGGTAGCATTTGGTTTGAAACTCAAATCATGATTTGAATCAAAAAATTTCAAAACTCATAATTAAACACATAATTCAAAACTTAATTTAAAATCTCTTTTCAAAATTCTTTTTTAAAAAAAAAATATTTTTTTTAATTTTGTTCTTTAAAATTATTTTTTATTTTTATTTTTGAAGAAAATTATTATTTTTTTCTTCAAAAATAAACACATTTTTTAAGTATTGGCCAAATAATTTGTTATGATTTAGATATATATGGGCGATCCAAATTTTTTTAAAATATACAAAAAAAAAAATTTAAAATTTTAAAAATAAACATTTAAAAAATAAAATAAAATAAAAATATTTAAAATAAAATATAATTTTAAATATTTTTAAAAAATATTTAGAATATACAAAAAAATACAGAGCACAAATGTACTAAATACAACGCACATTAAAAAAATATTTACAAAAAAAAATATTTACCCTAAAAAAATAAAATTAAGAATTTTTTTAAATATTTAAAAAAATAAATCCAAATTTTTTTGAAATACAACTCAGAACTCAAAAACTCAAAACTCAAAATATAATTCAAAAGTCTTTTCAAAATTTAAAACTCCTTTTAAATTTTTTTTTTTCAAAAAACTCATTTCATGACCTTTACGTCACCATGTCTTGTAGGCCTTGGGTTGTGTGTGTAGAGGCAATATTGTCTTTTGTCAACCCAACATCATTTAAACAAGAGTGCTCCTAAATGCCCCACCATATTTCTTAGGACACTCAACTTTTTTGGACTCCCACATGTCAGGATTGATTCCTACATTTTCTTCTTTCAACACCTACTACAATGTCAATCATACCCCTCTTTGTTGGAATCCCACCTCTATCACTTCTCCACATCTAGCGAGCCATTTCCCCTCGACACCCCATCTCCAGCAAGTCCTTTCCATGCCATCCCCACATCTGGCCACCTCTGATTGCCTTAGCCACTATCTTCCGATCATTACCCTAGCCCCCAAGCCCTTTCCCATCCCTTCTCAATTCTTTTCCATCCCTCCATTGTTGTCCCCATCTCTCCTCCTCTTTCTTCATCTATGTTTAAAGGGCTAGGGTTTCAAAGATTGCCATGGATAAGATTTTGAAGGTCACCATGGCTAGGGCGTCGTTCGGCTATACAGGACTGAACCTTTTGAATCAATTTGGTGCTTCACAACCGAACAAGTAACCTTTGTTCGGCCCTAATTCGGTATTTCTGAACATATTTCATTTGTTCGAAAATATATTTACCACCACACACTAGTGTTTTGTTCAAAGCTGGTTATTCAAACGGTGACAATGGTGGTTATGGAGGCAAAGTAAAGGGTTGGGGTGCTCTTGGTTACCGTTACTATGTGTGTGTGTGGCGTAGTAAAGAAGGTTATAGGTATGGTTGCTAAAGATGAAGGGCGGTGAAGGTGAAAAATGGTAGTGGCACTGACAAAAGACTGAGGCAGGTTTAGAGAAGAACGGGGGTGGCTGGTCTGGGTTAGGCTGTAGAGGGCAGGAGACTACTAATGATTATGGTGTTGGACAGAGCTGCGTTGCTGGCCGGAGTATGGGTGGGGATGAGATTAAGGTTAGGGTTTGTGTGTTAGATATTGTAAACCCATTTTGGGGTGTTTGGTTACATATATATTGGGCCCTTTTTTGTTTGGTTACATGTGTATTGGGCCTTTTTGTAAAATTCTTATACTTTTGTACTTGTAAGTAAAATGTGCTTCTAGAACATTTTAGTTTTTAAATAGGAAAAACAGAGACAAAAAACACTTAACAAGGAGAAGAAAAACGTGAGAAAAGAGAAGTTTTTTTTTTGTGTTGCTGCTCTGTACAAGGTGGAGGAGAAAGCTTTGTAAAGTTGATTTTTAGTGAAAAAGTGCAGATTTTTGATGCCCAGATAAGTGTTGGCTGATGCTTTTGTTTTTCTAATTATTTGTGCTGAAAGTTATTTGCTTGAAGTTGAAAATCTGTGCAAAAAATTCAGATTGTTGATAGCTGTGTTTGTGCTCTGTTTTTGGTCCATCTGTGGCTGTTTTTTAATGATATTGTGCATGTAATTAACTTCCAAATTTCCCAACAAATTCTGGTATCAGAGCCTTGGTGTGTTGCTTGAATATTGTGGTGAAATTAGGGCTTGTATTGATATTTGTTGTTGCTTAAGTTGTGATGGATTTTACTACCAAACTCAAGAATGGAAATCATGATTTTATTTCCGATGTTTATTATGTTCCGAATATGAAAAATAATATTTTGAGTTTGGGTCAACTTTTAGAGAAGGGTTATGATATTAGCTTGAAAAATCTCTACCTTACTATTAAAGATGCTTGTGGTAATTTGATTGCTAATGTGAAAATGTCCAAGAACAGAATGTTTTCTTTGAATATTCAACATGATACTATAAAATGCTTGAATGCTATTGTCAAAGACAAGGCTTGGTTATGGCACTTGAGGTTTGGACATCTCAACTTTGGTGGCTTGAAGCTTTTATCAAGTAAGAACATGGTGAGAGGTTTGCCAAATATTGATCATCCGAATGAAGTTTGTGAAGGGTGTATTCTTGGTAAGCATCATAGATCGAGCTTTGCAAAACAAGTGAGGTGGAGAGCATCAAAGCCCTTGGAGCTTGTGCACACCAATGTATGTAGACCTTTGAAGCCTATGTCAAATGGGAAGAATAGGTACTTCCTCACTTTTATTGATGACTATAGCCGAAAGACGTGGGTATACTTTCTAAAGAGGAAGTCCGAGGTGTTTGATGTTTTCAAGGAGTTCAAGACACTAGTTGAGAAGCAAAGTGACTACTACATCAAGGTGTTGAGATCTGATCAAGGCGGTGAGTATACATCCAATGCTTTTGAAAATTATTGCAAAGAGCATGGAATTATGCATCAAGTAACACCATCATATATGCCACAATTGAATGGAGTCGCTGAGAGGAAGAATAGAACAATTTTGGATATGGCTGGAAGCATGTTGAAAGGGAAATGTGTGCCTAGAGAGTTTTGGGTTGAAGCCGTTGCATGTGTTGTTTATTTGTTGAATAGATGTCTAACAAAAAGTGTTAACTTGAAGACACCGGAAGAGGCTTGCATTTCATTCAAGCCAAGTGTTGCTTATCAAAGAGTATTTGGGTGTATTGCATATGCTAAAATTTCGGAAGCTAGAAGAACAAAACTTGATGACAAAGGTGAAAAATGCATTTTTCTTGGCTATGGTGATAGAACAATGGGGTATAAGTTGTACAACCCCATCACTAAGAAAGTGCTCATGAGTAGAGATGTCATCTTTGAAGAAGAGGAAATGTGGGATTGGAAGCAAAAAGAAGTCCTTAAGGATATTGAACTTATGCTTGAAAAAGAAGAGGTTGAAAATTCACATGAAGTTGAAAGAGAGCCACAAACTCCTCCACATGGGTCCCCCTCATCTTATAGAGGTGATTCCTCATCACCATCATCATTATCATCAGAGGCTAGTTCAAGTTAAAGGCCAAAGAAGACAAGAAGCTTGCGAGAGATTTATGAAGTTGTTGAAATTGATGAAGACAACCTGAACTTGTTTTGTTTTTTCATGGATTGTGATCCACTTAGCTATGAAGAAGCCATCCAAGAAGAGAAATGGAAGAAGGCTATGAATGAAGAAATCCAGGCAATTGAGAAAAATGACATATGGGTGCTCATTAGCTTACCACAATGCCACAAAGCAATTGGTGTGACATGGGTCTATAAAACAAAGAGGAATGCAAGTGGTGAAGTGCAAAGATGCAAGGCAAGATTGGTTGCCAAAGGCTACAAGCAAAGACCCAAAATTGATTATGGTGAAATATTTGCTCCCGTGGCTCGTTTAGAGACTATTCGATTGATGATTTCTCTTGTCGCCCATCATAAATGGAGTATTTATCAACTTGATGTGAAATCAGCGTTTTTAAATGGCTTTTTTGAAGAAGAAATTTATGTCCAACAACCCTTGGGGTATGTCAAAGTTGGGCATGAAGATAAGGTGTATAAGTTGAAAAAAGCCCTTTATGGGTTAAAACAAGCACCACGAGCATGGAATGCTAGAATTGACAAGTATTTTAATGAGAATGGATTTGATAAATGTCCTTATGAGCATGCTTTGTATATGAAGACGGATGCCAATGGAAATGTATTACTTGTGTTCCTTTATGTTGATGATTTGATCTTCACGAGAAACAATCCTAAGATGTTCAAGGAATTCAAGATGAGTATGATTCGGGAGTTTGAAATGACAGATATTGGTTTGATGTCTCACTTTCTTGGCATTGAAGTTGTGCAAAGGGAAGATGGAATTTTCATTTATCAAAGTGGCTATGCAAAGGAGATACTCAAAAGATTTGGAATGGAGTCTTATAATCCGGTAAACACTCTGGTAAAGAGTGGGTTAGAGCTAAGGAAGAGCAACAATGGTGGCAATGTTGATCCAACTTACTTTAAAAGTTTGGTTGGAAGTCTCTGGTACCTTGCTTGCACTAGACTGGACATACTTTATGGAGTTGGGCTGATTAGTAGATACATGGAAGCGCCAGATCAATCACATCTCAATGCGGTAAAGAGGATTCTTTGTTATATCAAAGCTATACTCAATGATGGTTTACTTTATTCATGGACTAATGATTTTACACTTGTTGGATACTCCGATAGTGATTGAGGAAGAGATTTGGATGAAAGAAAGAGTACTTCAGGTTTTGCTTTCTACTTGGGAAATGCTGCATTCACTTGGTCATCTAAAAAGCAAACAATTGTCACTTTGTCTACTTGTGAAGCAGAGTATGTAGTGGCTAATGCTATTGTTTGTCATGCTATATAGTTAAGGAACCTATTGAAGTACTTGGGATTTCCACAAGAGGACTCCACAAAGATTTTTGTTGATAATAGATCGGCAATAGCCTAGGCAAAAAATCTAGTGTATCATGAAAGGAGTAAGCACATTGACACTCCTTATCATTTTATTCAGGAACATGTGAAGCAAAAGGAAGTGGAGCTAATTCATTGCAAGTCTTATGATCAAATTGCTGACATTTTCACAAAACCTTTGAAGCATGATGTATTCAATAGATTGAAGATGACGCTTGGTATGAAGACTTTTGAAAATTGGGTTTAAGGGGGAATGTTAGATATTGTAAACCCATTTCGGGTGTTTGGTTACATATGTATTGGGCCCTTTTTCGTTTGGTTACATGTGTATTGGGCCTTTTTGTAAAATTCTTATACTTTTGTACTTGTAAGTAAAATGTGCTTCTAGAACATTTTAGTTTTTAAATAGGAAAAACAGAGACAAAAAACACTCAGCAAGAAGGAGAAAAACGTGAGAAAAGAGAAGTTTTTTTTGTGTTGTTGCTCTGTACAAGGTGGAGGAGAAAGCTTTATAAAGCTGATTTTTAGTGAAAAAGTGTAGATTTTTTATGCCCAGATAAGTGTTGACTGATGCTTTTGTTTTTCTGATTATTTGTGCTAAAAGTTGTTTGCTTGAAGCTGAAAATCCGTGCAGAAAATTCAGATTGTTGATAGCTGTGTTTGTGCTCTATTTTTGGTCCATCTGTGGCTGTTTTTTAATGATATTGTGTATGTAATTAACTTCCAAATTTCCCAACATTGTGAGCATAGGAATGGGCACTAAATTGGAAATTAATGTTAGGACAAATTTTAATAAAAAAAATATGAAAAGGTAGGGGTCCAAAGAAAAAAGTAGGTGTAACTCTTTAAGCATAGGGTTTGAGTCCCCTCTATATTCTTATCCTCCATATTTTTCCATACATTATTTTTTGGGTTCCATTTTAGGTCCATAATGATAATTTAAATTGTTCATCTTATAAATCCTATAATGAAAACCGTCTGTGCAAAAAATCAACTTCATCAGATATCGATGAATATATAAACAAATCACTTTTTGTTTTATAGAATGAAAAGTTTAAATTTAAATTCACAATTATTGTCCATTTTGAAAAAACAAGATGCAATTTATTCATATATCTAATAATATATGGAGAAATTAATTTTTTGCATAATTCATCTAAATTGTTGATATGATAATATAAATGATTTAGATTATCAACATGGGTTTAAAATAGAGCCCAAAAAAAATATATATATATATATATATATGAAAAAATCTAGAGGATAAGAGTATAGATGAGAATCATTCCTTTAAAGATATTCTCTAATACACAATATATATATATATATATATCCATCATTTTAAACAAAAAAATAATCTATTAAAATAATTAATAATAAAAAAATTAATTAAAATAATCTATTCCCAAATCAACCCTAAGTGAGGGTGTTCACAAGACTCAGAAGAGGACTACCCGGAGAAATTGAAGATGCTCCCCGGTATTACACAAAGAGATCCATTGTAATTGTTTGGCACGGAACTAATCAAGAATCCCTTCACAAGGTCCCCAGCTAGGGAGGTGTTTGTGGAGCTGCCTAATGATGAACTTCGGGTAGCCTGGATCAAGATGAAGAAGAGAATGACTCATATATGGCCAAACATTGCCTTATCCAATACAATACCCTTTAGTTATTGAGAGGGAAGATTCGCGCCGGTTAGTACGGCCGAGCGAAGATAACGTCAAGCATTACGGACTACACGGCGCCGAGCAAACTGCACGGTTGGAACGGCCGAGCGGACTGGCCCGCGCGGTCGGAGATGTCGACCGGTCAACATCTTGGTGTGGCCGAGCTGTGGGTTGCTCGTGTCGGGCGAAGCTCGCTGTGGCGAATATTGACCAAACTGAAAGGTAACCCGAGCTAAACAGTTGGCTGGTTCGGGGCCGGTAAGCCCTGGACCGATCAGGCGATAGAGTGGCTCGCGTGACCGAGATTGAAGGTAGAACGGTTGAAGGCCGGCATGCCTCGCGACCGGATGGTCATGTTGCACCGATCAATAATAGTTCGGCCAAGATGGTCGGCATTACAGGTCGGCGAGGTATAGCTTGGCGGAGTGAACGCGATGCTGATTCTGCACAAGTGTTAGGCCGGTCGTGGTACTCCGGTGATGTGTGCCACCTGGGCCAATGACGTGAGGGAGAGGACATCTGCTCCACGCACGCCTCAATACCGTTGGGCAGCTCTGTGTGTACCGGTGGGAGGACTAAGCCTTTACACGCGTAAGGTGGCGAGAGGCGAGCACTGCCACCTGTCCAGGGAAGGACAGCAGAGGTAGTGCGCGCACAATCTTGGGGCTGCGTGGCCAGCCTAGAAGTATGGAAGAAGACGAACGTTAGAGGTATGCGAACTCACTCCTCCAAAAACACTCTCTCTGATTATCTTCTTCCTCAAGTGATCTAACTTGATCGTCGGAGGGGCTTTCCGGCACCACCCCCGCCGGGCAGATCACCGCCTCTTTGTTTGCAGGCAAGGCGACGTTGCACGAAGCTTGAGTCCAAGGAAGTACGGAAAGCAAAGAATATTTGTTCCTCGTACAATTGGCGCCGTCTGTGGGAAACTCTTTGATATTCAACCCTTGTTCTGTAAGCTTCTTCGACCGTTTCCATGGCCAACAACGACGAAGTTCCGCTGTCCGTCGTCGATGGTGTCACTCCAGAGTATGTGCGAAGGAGAGAAGGCCCCCCTAATGTTCCGACCATGGCGGGCCTAGAAACCTCTTCGCGGGGAGCGCGCGACAAGCGTGGGAGGAGTTCAGATCGTTCACAGAGTCCTGAGGGCCGCCGGCGCCGGGGGGAGTCCCGTGAGCAGCACCTGGAGCACAAACTCAAGGACCAAGAAGCCCTCATTCGTAGGATGGCGGCGGAGATGGAGCTTCTGAAGCGCCAAGTGAGGGGGAAGGGTGTTGCTGGAGAGGGCAACCTCAGTGAGGGCACCCCCTCCCCTCGTTCTAGCAGTCGCCGCCAAAGGAGGACTCATTCAATCTCCATTACCAGGAACTATGGGGTTGGAGACTCTGACCAGCGAGAGGGCAGATCCATCACTCGCGACAGCACCTATCGCCCCTCGCGCCCGTCATCAACGTCGCAATACTCTGCCTCCTCCCGTTCCAGGGATCTCAGGGACGTGCTGGAGGAGAGAGCGCGCCGTCGGGAGGCTCAGAGGGTGCCGGCGCTCCAGAGGCTAAGTGCCCCAGTTCGTTGCAGTGAAGAGGTGATGATGCCGGCACCCAGAAACATAGCCCCAGCACTGGTGGACAAAGAGCTGGCAAGGCTTACATCCACGCCGTTGTCCCCAGAAATTGAGAGCACCCCACTCCCTGCCGGATTCCACCAGCCAAAATTTACTTTGTACGACGGCAGGACGGATCCGTACATGCATGTGAGTCATTACCGGCAAGTAATGGCTGGCCACCGTCGGAACGATGCCTTGATGTGCCTCATATTCCCAGCAAGCTTGGGAGAGCTGGGCTTGAAGTGGTTCGAAAGGCTCCCGGAGGGGAGTATCGAGGGGTGGCAACAACTAGCGGAAGCCTTCGTCACCAGATTCAAGACCAACACTCGAACGCCGAAGGAGGTCGACCACCTCCTGGGCGTCAAGATGGAGTCTGGGAGTTCGCTGAAGGCATACAACGCGAAGTACTGGGAGACTTACAATGAGATCCTCGACTGCCCTACCAATCTGGCGATCACTCAATACAAGAGGGGCCTCCCAGTCGGACATAGGCTGCGAGACTCACTCACGATGCATCAGCCGACCACCATGGAATCTTTGATGCAGCGGATCAACGAACACATTCGTGTGGAAGATGATGCCGCCTCTGCAACCGAGAAGGATAATCCGGTCGCGGTGGACAGAAGGGTAGCGGGGAAAGTTCATTCGGTCGGGCAGGAGGAAAACCGCCCTAGTGACCGACCAAAAGATCAGCGTCGAGGGACCGGCCAGAATGACAAAAACAGAGGTCGCCGAAATGACCGGGCTGATGCACCCCGCGACGCAGCAGAGGATGCCAAGAGAAAACTGAAGGCGCGAACGGGGATTACCACGGTCTTCAAAATTCCCATCTACCGCATTTTGAGCGAGATCCGCGGGGAGCCTTTTGTCCGTTGGCCGGCCAAGCTGGGAAGCGCGCAGCGGGGCTTCAACCCAAAGTATCGCTGCACCTTCCACGAAGAGCGGGGGCACCGGACAGAAGACTGCTTGCCGCTCAAACAGCATTTGGAAGAACTGGTGGCGGCGGGGCATCTTGACCAATACATAGATGGGGGAGTCAAGGCCGCGCCAACCGGGCAGAATGAGCCTAACGGCATGGCCGCCCTGGAAGCGCCCCCGCAAGGGGTGATCAACGTCATCCACGGCATCATTGAACCAGCAAGGGTCTGCGAGCTGAAAGGGATGATTAAGAAAGCCGAGCACATGAGGGAGGTGCTCTCAGTCCAGTCCGCCGTAAAGAAGGGAAAAACCGAGGAAAGAGACATCCTTTCGTTCTCAACCAAGGACTTGGAAAGGGTTCAGATGCCGCACAATGATGCCTTGGTGGTGAACTCTCCGTGTCAAAGACTTTGATATAAAGAGAATATTGATCGACCAGGGGAGTTCGGTCGAAATAATGTATTATGACGCGTTCAAGCAAATGAAGTTAGAAGACAAGGATCTGGCTCCTGCGACATCCCCTTTGGTCGGCTTCAACTCACAACCAGAATGGCCGATCGGAAAGATCATTTTGCCGGTCAAAGCGGGCTCAGTAGTAAAGCAAGTAGAATTCTGGGTGCTCAAAGTTCCGTCCACCTACAACTTAATCTTGGGCAGGGGCTGGCTGCACGCCATGCAAGCGATTACTTCAACCTTCCACCAAGTAATGCGCTTTCCGGCGTCGAACGGGCAAATAGAGGAAGTCTGGGGAGACCAGGTGATGGCAAAACAATGCTTCGTTGCGGTAAATGGCAGCCGAGCAGCCAAGGGGTTTGTCCAGATGATCGAGGGGCCCGAGGGAAAGGAGGTCCTTGAGGACGTGGGAAGGAAGGCCGAGGAAAAATCGGTCGAGGATTTGGTGGAAGTGCGCATTGACGAAAGCGATCCAACTAAGTTCTTCCTCCTGGGATCATCTTTGTCCAATGCCGAGCGGACAGATTATGTCAACTTCTTGGTTTCCAACTTGGAGGCTTTTGCGTGGACGCCTTACGACATGCCTGGCGTCGACCCAAGCTTCATTTGCCACCAGTTGAATGTCTTCCCCAATTCACGGCCGGTTATTCAAAGAACGCGCCGCTCAGCTTTGCACCATGCTGAGGTGGTGGCAGAAGAAGTAAAGAATTTGTTAGAAGCCGGGGCAATTGAAGAAGTGCAATACCCTCGGTGGATATCTAACACGGTGGTCGTTCCCAAGAAAATGGCAAGTGGCGAGTTTGCGTTGACTACAAGACCGTCAACCGGGCTTGCCCTAAGGATAGCTTTCCCCTCCCTCGGATTGATCAGCTGGTAGATTTGACCGCTGGCCATCAGAGATTTAGCTTCTTGGATGCATATCGCGGCTATCACCAGATAGCCATGTATGAGCCGGACAGAGAGATCACGTCGTTCACCACCCCCAGAGGCTTATACTGCTACAAGGTCATGCCATTCGGGTTGAAGAATGCTGGAGCAACCTTCCAGCGTATGGTGACAAAGATGTTCGCTCCTCTCCTGGGCCGAACTATGGAAGCCTATATCGACGATATGGTGGTGAAGAGTAAGGAGAAGTCCCAACATCTCGCCGACCTAGCAGAAATGTTTGCTATACTAAAGAATCACAAGCTCCGTCTGAACGCCTCCAAATGCGCCTTCGGAGTTGGCACTGGAAAGTTTCTGGGATTTTTGGTTACAAACCGAGGAATTGAAGCCGACCCATCCCAAATCAAAGCGATACAAGAGCTGGAGCGCCCGAATTCCACAAAGGACGTGCAACATCTTGCCGGGATGGCAGCCGCGCTGAACAGATTTATCAGCCGGTCTTCGGATCGTTGCAAGCCCTTCTTCAAAACTTTGAAGTCCAAGTTCTTCTGGGACGACGAGTGCGACCGTGCACTGGCAGACTTAAAAGCGTATCTCTCCTCGGCCCCGATTTTGGTCACACCTCAGCCGGGTGAAGAGCTGTACCTCTACGTGGCTATTTCTCAACACGCTGTGAGCGCGGTATTGGTTCGTGCTGAGGGCGTCCAGCACCTACCAATCTTCTATGTAAGCAAGACCCTGCTCCCAGCCGAAACAAGATATCTTCCCTTGGAAAAATTGGCACTGGCCCTAATGATGGCGTCAAGAAAACTGGCGCACTATTTTCATGCCCATACAATAGTAGTACTGACCGAATTTCCACTTAAGGTGCTCTTCGAAAAGGCGGACTTCACGGGGAGAATTCTGAAATGGGCCGTGGAATTGGGCCAGTACGACATTAAGTTCCAACCACGCACCGCGATCAAAGCTCAAGCCCTTGCAGATTTTGTGGCGGAATTTGCCCCAGGAACACATCTAGTCTGTCCGGTTGATTTGGTTGGTGCGGATTTAGCACAACCCAGGATTCTGGCGACAGAGATATGTGATGGCTCGCGAGCGGGAGAAGAGCAAAGCTTGCCTGAAATAGCAAAGGCCGACGACTCAACAAAAGAAGAACCCAGCAAAGACGTGCAAGGAGACCAGATTGAGCCTACCAAAGACTTGGAATTGAGAAGCTCCCAAAATCCGTCTGATTGCTGGAAGCTGTTTCTTGGCGAGATGTGGAAGTTGTTTGTCGATGGGGCGTCCAACAGGCATGGGGCCGGGCTGGGCATTGTGCTGACTTCACCAGATGGGCTGATTATTGAGCAAGCAATTACGCTCGGCTTCCCAGCTTCTAACAACGAGGCAGAGTATGAAGCCCTCCTCGCCGGTTTGAGAAGCGCATTGAGAATGAAAGCCACAGCCCTTATGGTTTTCAGCGACTCCAAGCTGGTGGTCAATCAGGTCTCAGGGGAGTATGAGGCAAGGGATGAAAGGATGGCCAAGTATCAAGCGTTGGTGCGAGAAGAGATCAAGAAGTCTCTGCGATAAGAGTGGAACAGATAAACCGCGAAGCAAACAACACGGCTGACGAATTGGCTGGGCTCGCCTCCACTCAGACAGCTTTTCCTAACCCCTTGATGATAGAGTTTTTGCCTCGGCCAAGCATTGAGGAACCAGAAGCAACCGAGATACACTGCGCCGACTTGGGTCCCTCTTGGATGGACCCCATCATTACCTTCCTGAAAGATAGAGTTCTACTAGAAGAAAAGAAGGCGGCACACAAGATCCGAGCAAAATCAGAGCGGTTTTGGCTCTCCCCATCTGGAGCCTTATATAAGAAGTCCTTCACCGGGCCGTATTTGAAGTGCGTCCACCCCGCCAGGGTGGAAGATTTTCTCTTTGAAATCCATGAGGGCATCTACGAAAGCCATACAGGGGGCAGATCTCTGGCGTACCGAGCAATCTCCCAAGGTTACTGGTGGCCATGCATGCAGGCAGACGCGCAGAAATACGTTCGCCGATGTGAAAAGTGTCAGAAATTTGCTCACCAGATCCACCAGCCAGCAAGGGAGTTACTCTCGCTCACAAGTCCTTGGCCGTTCGCACTTTGGGGATTGGATATTGTTGGACCACTCCCAGTTGCACCGGGCAATCGCAAGTTTTTCATCGCCGCCACTGACTATTTCACCAAGTGGGTGGAGGCCGAGCCACTGGCAACCATTAAGGAGAAGGACGTTAAGAAATTTGTTTGGCAAAATGTGATCACTCGCTTCGGTATACCCAGGGCGCTCATCTCAGATAATGGCACTCAATTCGATGGGAAACTCTTTCGCGGATTTTGCGAAGAGTTGAAGATTGAGTTCTACAATTCAACCCCGGCTTATCCTCAGTCGAATGGTCAAGCAGAGGCCTCAAACAAGACCATCCTGGACGGGTTGAAGAAGCGGCTTGAGAAGGCAAAGGGAAAGTGGGTTGAAGAGCTTCCTAATGTGTTATGGGCATACCGCACTACGCCAAGACGGTCGACCGGGGAAACACCGTTCGCTTTGGCCTACAGTATGGAGGCCGTCATCCCACTTGAAATTGGCATGCCAACCATCCGCTCAGAAAGTTTCCAACCAGATCTGAACAATGAAGCCGTGGCATTAGAGTTGGACCTTGCTGAAGAAAGACGGGAGCGCGCGCTGATCCACATAGCGGCCTATCAGCAGGAACTCTCTAAGAAATACAACAAGGCAGTGCACCCTAGGCTATTCAAGATTGGGGATTGGGTCCTAAGGAAGGTGCTTGGCAACACAGTGATCCCTGGCGAAGGCAAGCTCGGTGCAAATTGGGAAGGACCATACAAGGTGGTTGGTCTTGCTGGCAAGGGGGCATACCATCTGGAAGACTTAGATGGCAAGGCTGTCCCCAGACCGTGGAATGCAGTAAACCTTAAGGTCTTTTACTTTTGAAATGTAATTTGTTTATGTTGCTCAACCTTTTTAGACCCCTAGCCCTTTGGCATTTGGTGTAAGAGATGGCAATATTTTTATAATGAAAAAACAGTCTCTTCTTGTTTTGTATTACATTTATCCAATGATATCACAAGACACAAAAGGCAATTATGGATGCCAGGGGCAAGAACCGACCTGAAGGTGACCGGACTGTTTTCATCGGAATGGGAGCAGACCGCACAAACAGTTGCGTCTGGAACAATGCGCATTAGGGCTGAGCTGGTTTTGCTCGCCCAGTGGGAATGTTGGCGGCATGACCAAACTAACTAAAACATTGGTGTTTTGCCCAATGTAGGAGCCGAGCTAATTTTGCTCGGCCCATCCAGCATATTGGTGAACTGTCCAATATGGGAAACGAGCTGATTTTGCTCGGCGGAATTGGCAATGTTGGTGTCTTGTCCAGCAATTATAAGGCCGAGCTGAATTCGCTCGGCCGAAAGGAAAATATTGGCATATTGAACAACTTCAAAAAGGCCAAGCGGATTTTGCTCGGCCAAGTACAAAAATCATTTTATTTGGAAGTTCAAGGAGCTGCAAGGTTACTTGAAGGTTACTTGAAGGCTGACTGTTTGTGCGGTTCAACCGACCTGCCAGTTTCATAAAGTTTGAAGCAAGAAACTCGCACACACGCAAGCCGAACAGAAATAACAGGTGAACGAGCAAAAAGTTGAGTTTCATTGATCAGAAGAAATTCAGTACAAGTGGGGGGGCATAGCCCGGTTACATCGCAAAACAAAGAAAAGAAAAAGAAGAATACAAAAACAAAAGCTAATGAAAGCAAGAAATAACAGGAAGTCTTCAATCTAGGACAAGGTTTTGTTCGGCCCCCTCCACCGGCAATTCGGCGCTCAGTGATGTTTGCTCGGGCAGGCCCTCCTCGGCATCGTTATCGGCGCCTTCCACCGTGACAACATCCCGACCAATTGCTTCATCTTCAGCATTTGGGGACGCTTCGGATGGAGTTTGCTCGGCTTGTTTCTCGACGGCGGCTTCTTCTTCTGCCTCCTTCCTTGCCTCTGCAATTAATCGGTTTTGCGCGGCGTTGGCGTATGGCTGCAAATAGACTGGGATATACGCAGGGGGCGGGTTGATGAACATGTCAGAGTCCTGACCTAGGCCAACTTTTTCCACGGCGGCTTTCCAGCCGCACTGGAAAAAGATGTCCTTGGTAGCTCGGACTTGACGCTCGTAGGTTTTCTCCCCCTGCTGGTATCCCCGGTCCTCCGCATCGTCCACCGCCTTGTCCATGGCTGCCTTGTTAGCGTCACGCAGCTTTCTGAGCTCGGCGAGATACCGAGCTTTGGCCTTCTTCACGGCCTCATGCTTGTCCGTGTCAGCTTGGTCGACCTTTAGCTGCAGTGCATCCCGCTCGGCCGCAATCACGTCTTGCTCGGCCCGAAGTCTCTCTATCTCGGCTTTCTGGGTCTTGTTCTCCGTGATAGCATCGCGCAGATTTTGGCGCAGCTTGATCATGCGATCATGGGCAAGATAATTCTTCTGCGCAACCTGCGAACAAATGAAAGATTGTCAACGTTCAGAGACCGTGCAAAAAACCGAACAATAACTTAAAGCTAAGAGTGTTCTACTTACCAGCACAATTGATTCGGCTGCGGAGCGAAGGACCTTAAGGTCGGTCAGCTCGTCATGTCTTTTCATGTCCTCGGGCAAGACCAACCCCTTGGTCAAGTTGAAACCAAGTGAGTGATCCTTGTCCTCGTGGACCGAGTCTCCGGCGGAAACTGCTCGGCCCTGATATATGAACTCTGGCGCCCAGACCGGCGGGGTGGTAGGGCCCTTGCCCTTGGATTTGCGGGCAAGTGGCTGCTCGGTCTGGTTTGCCAGTTCAGTTGAACCAACCTCGGTTGAGTCTTCGTCGAGGAGGCTCTGTCCGGCTTTGTCCTTTCTCAGCCTTTTCTTCGACCGGCCAGCCTGTTGCTCGCTGGCGAGTGCAAGTACAGCTTCTGTTTGCACGGCCGGGGTGGAGGATGTTCCACCGGCTGCCTCTGGAGGCTGGGACTCCCCTTCCTCCCCAGTGATCATGGACTTGATCGCCCTGATTTTTGCCATCTCCTGCTCGGCTGTGAGAGGGACGAGTCTGATCGGTGGCAAGTTGGGATCTGGTTCAGGGGATGGCGCACGCAGGAAGTCGGTTACTCTGCTTTTGCGCGGCGCCTGGTAGTTGTAGGTTTGCTCGAAACCGAGAAGTTTTGACGCCGCCCTTTCCTCCTCAGGGTAACGCAGCAGAGCTCGGATGGCTTCTGGGTCGGCCCGATGGTAGTCCGCTGCCAAGTGTTTATCTGCAATAAGAAGACAAGTGTTAGACCGGCAGAAGATGGCAAAAAGAAATGCAGCAAGAATATAGTACGGTCAGCCGGGCTACTTACCAGCTCGGCCGAAATCTTTCCTAATGTACCAGCCCGGTATGGGCGCCTCGGTGTCCTCGTAATTACCGGACACCCAAAGGAAATCGTCGTCATTGGTTTCTTTGTCGGGGTTGCCCTCAATGAGTTTTGCTCGGCCCTTCCTGACCTTGAGGTACCAGCAAAGCCCACTCTTATTTCTATTTAGACTGTATTGGTGGAAAATTTCTGCGAGGCCGAGATTGAGACCGAGCCTTCGGTTCAGCTCGGCGACGCCGTTTATTATCTTGTATGTGTTATTCGACACTTGGCTCGGGCAAAGCCTTGTCTACCTCAAAAATTCGCAGATCAAAGGCTGCACGGGGAAGCGAAGCCCTCCTTCGACAATGGAAACGACCGTGAAGGGGCACTGGTCTAAGTCGCCCCATGGTGTGTCTCATTTTTTGGCGAGTTCTAAGATGACGTCGTCAGGAATCTTGTACTCCCTTGTAAATTCAGCCATCGCGCCAGGCGAGCTTACCATAAATCGGTACTTGCCCATTATCTCGGTCTTATTTGGTTTGGTGTGTAACTCGGTCAAAAATGTAGTGTGTTTGCTCGGTCTTTGAGCTCCCCCACTTATAATGCTGGAATGGCCTGGTCGGTCCTATTGTTCTGCATGTTGAAAAATAAGGCCAAGGGGTTAGCACGGCAGATATTGCGCGGCTACTATTGGAAATAGCTCAGTAAAGGACTGGTGTTTTGTTCAACGAGTCCCAGCTCGGTTCAACTACATCTGCGCTCAATTCTCCTAGTTCGGTTCTAGCTCGGTTCTGACCTAGTGACGGATCTAGTTGATCCTTCAGCTCGGTTAAGGTTTAAGGCGGAGTGTACTTTAGTTCGGTTCGCCCTACTCGCCGATCTAATGGGATATCCAGCTCGGTTGCGGCTTCAGCGAGGAGCCACAAACAGTTTTTTGCTCGGTTATTGTTCCACCTACGGATCTAAATGAGCATTTAGCTCGGTTCAGTCCAGATTCAAACTGTTCATCCCATTTCTGAGATGAATCCGCTCAAACCCAGGTGGAGCAAGGGCACGAAGGCCCCATCCACTCCCACAGTTTTCGTTTGCCCTAGGGTGTGATGGTTCTAAGCAATGGGAGGGACTCCTAACAACCCCAAAGCACAAACGCAAAGAACAATGGTACAAAAAGTAAGGAGCAGGATCGAAGAACTAAAAAAAAAAAAAACAGAAAACAGTAGGGGTAGAGGACTTACCAGGAACGAGCGTGGGGAGAGTTGGGCCTCGAGAGCTTGTTTGCAACCTCGAGAGCTCGTTTACGGCCTTCCAAAGGAACTGAAATGGAGGGTCAGTCACAGTGATGCAGAGGAGGCTCGAGAGTTTTGGGGAGCTAGGGTTTTCGCCTTTGTGCTCAAGGAAGAAGACGAATAGTGAGGGGGCACAATGACCCCTCGAATGATGTTTAATGATGGAGGGAAAGCACCAAACGGCGCCGCCGTTTGAAATTCATGGCGTGGGGGACAGCTGGATGCACGACCTAGTGGCATGGAGCCACGTGGCTCTGAAAAGCGGCTGTCAGTACGGCTGCACGACCTTCGATGGGACGGCGAAGGTAATGGCCGGCCAATTGAGATAGCTCGGCGACAGACGTGTCTTCAATTACACTCGGCTCGGCAATGTCGCTGCCCAACCGTGGCTCGGCGGCAGACACTTCCCCAATCCAGCCTGGCCTAGCAAGGGCGCAGCTCGACCGTGGCTCGACGACAGTTGTATCCCCAATTACGCTCGGCTCGGCAATGGCGCAGCTCAACCTTAGCTCGGACACAGTTGTAACCCCAATCACGATCAGCTCGGATGGGGTTAAGGGGCAATTGAGAGGGAAGATTCGCGCCGGTTAGTACGGCCGAGCGAAGATAACGTCAAGCGTTACGGACTACACGGCGCCGAGCAAACTGCACGGTTGGAACGGCCGAGCGGACTGGCCCGCGCGGTCGGAGATGTCGGCCGGTCAACATCTTGGTGTGGCCGAGCTGTGGGTTGCTCGTGTCGGGCGAAGCTCGCTGTGGCGAATATTGACCAAACTGAAAGGTAACCCGAGCTAAACAGTTGGCTGGTTCGGGCCGGTAAGCCCTGGACCGATCAGGCGATAGAGTGGCTCGCGTGACCGAGATTGAAGGTAGAACGGTTGAAGGCCGGCATGCCTCGCGACCGGATGGTCATGTTGCACCGATCAATAATAGTTCGGCCAAGATGGTCGGCATTACAGGTCGGCGAGGTATAGCTCGGCGGAGTGAACGCGATGCTGATTCTGCACAAGTGTTAGGCCGGTCGTGGTACTCCGGTGATGTGTGCCACCTGGGCCAATGGCGTGAGGGAGAGGACATCTGCTCCACGCACGCCTCAATACCGTTGGGCAGCTCTGTGTGTACCGGTGGGAGGACTAAGCCTTTACACGCGTAAGGTGGCGAGAGGCGAGCACTGCCACCTGTCCAAGGAAGGACAGCAGAGGTAGTGCACGCACAATCTTGGGGCTGCGTGGCCAGCCTAGAAGTATGGAAGAAGACGAACGTTAGAGGTATGCGAACTCACTCCTCCAAAAACACTCTCTCTGATTATCTTCTTCCTCAAGTGATCTAACTTGATCGTCAGAGGGGCTTTCCGGCACCACCCCCGCCGGGCAGATCACCGCCTCTTTGTTTGCAGGCAAGGCGACGTTGCACGAAGCTTGAGTCCAAGGAAGTACGGAAAGCAAAGAATATTTGTTCCCCATACAGTTATAACACTCAACACTTCTGTTAGTGTGTGATTTTGTGGTGGTGGTTGTATTATGTGTTTTGTAGACAGTTCCTTTTATTTGCTGTATGGAGAGTATCTTTAAGCCTTCATTTGAAATGTAGGTTAATTTTTTGACTTTTTGATTTTTTGGAGCCTGGAACTAAAAAGTCTCGTTTGGGATGGCTTTTTAATTTTTTTGATTTTTGTGAGAAAAAAAATGAAATGATTACGGTTTGGATGTGGCATTTTGTCTTATTGAGCCAAAAATCTTATCTTGTCTTTTTGTGACTAAAATAGCCTCAACCCAACCCAAACCTTCATGCCAAACAAAGCCTAAGGAACTCATGTTGTTAGTTATCATATCTAGTATTATTATATTTTAGTTACTTCAATGAGTTAGTTACTACTTCATCTGTCTCAAAATATTAGTCTTTTATTCTATTTCTTATTGTCCCAAAATATTAGTCCGTTTTTAAAAATCAATGACTAAAATAATATGAATTTCCTATCTTGCCATTATTTTAAATTCATTAATAATATAAAAAGTATTATTATGACAATTGATATTCCCCAAAAAATGTACTATCAAAGGGTCATTTTGAAAAATCAATTTTTTCAAAATGCAATAATTATACTATAAAAAAAAGTTAGATTTCCCAAAAAAGACTATTATTTTGGGACGGATGGAGTATAATAGTTATTTTAACAAAATTTGTTAAGGCTAGTTACATTTAAAAGTCTTGAGAGACTCTTTAAATAGTTTGTGTGTATAGATAAATAAAATAAAGAGTAGTATTGAAGTATATAGATAAAAAAAAGAATTAGGTAAAATAAAGAATTATCTTTTTTATATTTTAGCTAATAAAAAATGAAAAGTATAATTAGAATTGCTCTAAGTTAATGGATGTTTGCTTTTTAAAATTATTATGTATGCTATTTGCTATTGTGTGTGGTTTTTGTAATAGCTAAGGGTTGATTTGGAAAGTGACTTTTAAAGTAATTTTTTTTTTATTTTTTTAGTTAAAATATGAGGTGAAAAAAATTGAATTGTTTGGCAATAATTTTTTTTATTATTTTTTATAGAAAAATGTACAAAAAGTAGAAAGAGTGAAAATGAATTTTGACTTTTTCTTTTGTATAAATTTTTTTTTTTTTTTTGGTTTTCTAATATTTTAGTGATTTTTGGCCGAAAACTAGTGCTGACTCTGAAATTTTTTTTCCAAGGTAGACATTTAAAAAATGTAAACTTTATAAATATACTAAGGTCCTGTTTTGGAAATAAGTTGGGACTAATTTAGCCCACTAAAAGACAAAATAAGTTAAAATGCTAATAAAATAAAATGTCGCATTAAAATTATGATCATTTTATTTTTTTCCTCACAAAACTACCAAAAAAATCAAAAGTTCTTCCCAAATGAAACTGTTTTAGCAATGTTAAAATAGCCAAAATGCCAGACTAAAAAAATTCTTCCCAAATGAAAGCTTAAACTTTTCAAATCACACACATACGATAAATAAATAAATGATAAAATGAAACTTTTTCTCGTAGAGTCTGGTTTCTTTATGGTTAATTTGTGCAATAAGGTATGAAAAAAAAGTTTTCAAAACATAAGATTTGAGACATGAAATAAAATATATGAATATATATTATACACTTTATATTGGATTATTGTCAAAAAAAAATTATACATTCCAGAGAGAATTAACAAAAACAAAGAAGAATCTCCATATACAAATTGAGAAACACTAGGATACACATCCTCTCAAAGGATGTATATAGGGGTCATCAATGGGACGCCTAGCCTACAACTATTGTGTCCAAGTCCCATATATTAATGGATTTTTTGGGTTTTGATCTGTCAACGGGTTGGTATGGGTCACACTTATTTAAAAAAAATTAAAACCACATTTCATTCTTAAACCCAAATCTTACGGATCAAAATCAAACTAAACCGAGTTACACATTTTTTATTAGACTTATATTATTAAGTTCTACACATTTATTTTTTCTTTTTTAATAATTCATATGATCAAATTAATTAACACTATTAAAACAATCAAATTAAAGTATAAATTCACCAAATTAACAAATTATGACAATGACAATGTTATATGCAAAAATTTGAGAGTTAAAAAGATATCATCAATCACTGTCAAATTCAATTTTAACAAATTATGTTTTATGTAGTTTTTTAAAGGGGAAATTATCAGAAAGTCCTATATACCAAACTGTTACTCTTTATTATCCTACATTGAATCTTTTGGATTGAGAAGTCCTATTTTGCACGTTTGTTAGACGAGCAAGTCCCATTTCAAATTATGTGAGGTGTGACTGGACTGATTTATCCTTTTTTGTTTTTGGTATGTACGTATATAATGGGATTCAATGCATATTTTGTGGGATACATCAAACATGACTCACTGTCGTATGGGAAACAAATACGGTGAGAAACCCACTTGGAGAGAGGTTATTCGATGTACATCGCAACCCAGAAATTGATTCGATCTAAAAAAACAGAGTGATGTAAATCGTTTAATTTCTCAATCATTCGCAATCATCCTTCTAATCCTCTTAGCTTCTCCAATTTCAATCCCACTGTACATCGCAACCCAGAATTGGATTCGATCTAATTCCGAATCAAATTTGGACTTCCAGGGGGTTGTGACTGAACCGTTGCTGGGTATGCCGGAGAAAGAGAAGACGACGACGAAGGCTGCGGTGGGCGGTGGAGAGGAGAGCAACCAGCACTGCAGTGTTCATTCATGTTCAAAACATGAGACCCAAATTACCAAATGTGGGTCAGCAAACGTGGATCAGCCACACAGCACTGCAGTGTTCATCAATGTTCAAAACATGAGACCCAAATTACAAAACGTGACTCACTGTCGTCGCAGGCGAAGGAAATATGAACTTTGTTTTGCTGCACAGAAACGTGAATGTGAACTTTGTTTGCTGCACAGAAACGTGAACGTAAATGTCAATCCCAGATCGACGTGAACAATGGGTTCTTGACGATGGGTCAGATCGACCTTATATTCTGCGTTAACCCAACAAATGCTAGGTTCACTTCGAAACGTCACAAATGGCAATGGAGGAAAAAATGGTCAAACTGTGGGGATGTCACGTTTCAAAATGTGGGGGAAAAAAAAATGTAAAACTATCTGTGTTCACGTCACAACCCACGTCTCATGATGTGAGTGTGACACACTCACTAAATTAAAAAATGTATTAGTATACTTTTTCAATCAACGTGACACACATTTGACAAACCCTCACACTGTTTACACTCAATGGCATTATAGTCATTCAATGTACATGAGGACTAAGTGGTGCATAAGAAAATATTTGGGACCATCCAGACCATAAGTTCAAAAAAGGGGATTTACCAGTCAATTCCCCTTTTTTAAATACAATTTTATAAAGATAATATGGGTTGTCAAATGTTGTGCTTTTTTTTAATGGAATAGTATTACTTTAATGGATTAAAATTAAATTTAACAGTGTTATTTTTTTGAATTTACTCATGCGGGCCTGTACGGGCCGGGTTCATGGGCGGGCTGGTGTTTCAAACCTTTGTCCAAAATCCTAAATCATCTTTTATGGGATGGGATGGGCTGGGCAGTCAAGCGGGTTGGGATGACCCATGGAACGGGTTGGGTAATACCAATTTTTTTACCCACGAGCCACTTGATGACCCCTAGAAGTATACCATATGCACCAATGATGTATTTTTATAGTAAATAATAAGTAATTTTTTTTATAGAGTTATAACAATTTATGATTCAGAAATAGAGTTATACATTTTGTGATAATGTTACATATTTTTGTAGGAATGTTACATATTTTTTAATCCAAACATTTTCTAACCAAAAAATGTGTAATATTATCACAAAAATGTCTAATATTTTCACAAAATGCATAATTTTATTTCTAAACCACAAATTGTCGTAAATCTATCAGAGAAAATATGTAACATTTATCATAAAAATACATGATATATATCACAAAATTGCATAATAATAGCACATATAATACACATTTTTTTGAGGGGTGTATACATAACATTATCTTAAGTGATAAATGAAACAACCAATAACATATCACAGTTTAACTTGTTAAAAAACAGAATATATATATATATATATATATACAAAAGTGGGGAACTTCCAAATAAATCACATTTTTTTCAATTTTTATTTATTTTTATTATCTTTAGTGATTTTTTTTTTCAAAATTATATCCAAAATTTTTAATTTTCCAGTCCATCTTGGGTAGACAAACCTAAAAAGTAAAATTATTTTGAAATTTTTTTAAAAAAATCCAAAATAAAAAAGTCCACTATTTTAGACTCATCTTTGCCATTTTAAACTATTTTTAAGATTAATTTTTTTTTTTAGTTTATCTGTAAAATCTAAAATCCTAAAGTTTTTAAAAAAAATTATAAAAAAGTTCAGTAAAATAAAATAAATGAAAAAAAAAGAGGAAGAAGCACCAATAAATTCCAAAAAGTGATCCTATGAACTATTTGGTTCTTTTTTTTTTTTTTTTAAAAATGAACCCAAATGTCTCATTCTAGTGTGAATTACATAAAGAGCTAACCATAAACGATTGTGTTATGTATTGAGATACAAATATGAGTTTTCTCATAATCTTGAAAACATTAAATGTAATATTTCAAAAAAAATTCTTAGTATACTTTTCCGAACGTAACACTCCAATGTAACACTTCAAAAATGTAATACTCTAATATAATACGGATTTGGGGTGGCTGTTGTGCGGGATGCACAACAGCCATTGTTGTGCATCCAAATGGGCCAATTTCGAGACCCATTTTGACAACCCGAACCATTCACATCTTAAAGTAGAATATACCTGTAAAAAATCAAGTTAATCGGATATCGTTTACCTATTCATTAACTCACATTTGTATTCATTTTAATACTTTAAAGCACAATTGTTATTTATTAAAGCACAATTGTTATTTTTGTATTTACAAAAATAAATAACAATTGTGTTTTAAAGTATTAAAATGGATACAAATGTGAGTAGATGAAAGGGTAAACTATATTCGATTGACTTGATTTTTTGCAAGTATGTTTTACTTGATGTATTCTAAAATGTAAATGATTCGGATTATCAAAATGGACCTCAAAGCCCATTTGGCTACACAATAGTGGCTGTTGTGTACTCCGCACAGCAGTCACCCCAAATCCATATAACACACTAAAAAACTCCTTAGTGTATGTTTCTTAAATGTAATAACGTATCATTCTACAAATATTTCTTAGTATACTTTTTCCAAACGTAATACTAATGTGCTATATAAGTGCACTTTTTGACTTTTTAGCTAAAAAAGTAGAGAAAAAAATATGTATGTTTGGGATAACTTTTTGTCTTTTTAGAAAAAGATGTGTAATAAAATATTGTAATAAAATCAAAATGACCATTATGCCCTTATTGACTTTTTGACTTTTAATTTTTTGACTTTCAGATAGTTGAATTCAAAGGGCAAAATAATAATTTTGCCCTCTAGGCTTCCCTTACAAGCTTTCCCAAATAGTATGGACTTTTTAACTTTTTTAATAATTTTTTGACTTTTTGACTTTTTGACTTTTGTACGTTATCCCAAACCCAGCATAAACGTAACACTTTAATGTAACACACTAAAAAAACTCATAAGTATATTTTTTTTCCAAACAAAATGCTTCAATCAATGTAATATACAAAAACTCCTTAGTGTACTTTCTCCAAACGTAACAGTCCAATGTAACACACTAAAAAACTCCTTATGCTGTGTTTAGTTGGAGGATTTGGGAAGAGATTTGAAAAGGAAAAGAGAAAATGTGTATGAAATTAGGTGAAATATAAGTATATTTTATTCAGATTTCACCTACCTTTTCCATTTTCCTTTCTAAATCCCTCAACCAAACACAACATCAGTGTATTTTTTTTCAAACTTAACACTCTAATTAATGTAACATACAAAAACTCTTTAGTGTACTTTTTTTAAACGTAGCACTCTAATGTAACAACAGAAAATCACACTAATAAAAATGTAAATTTCTACGCTCGACAATCAAAACTTCAACCACCAATCTCTCCTAAAAAGAATCTTTCACACTTTACATTTCCATTTCCATCCCAAAAATGAATCAGAAAATTAAAAAAATGAATCATAAAATAGTATTCACTTAAACTCAAATGACACAAAATCAAATAAATATAAGTTTTCAAAAGAAATATGATTAATTGGTTCATAAAAAAAAAAAAAAAAACTCTTAGAACTAAAATAGATCAATATTTTTTCATATGGGATTTATGAACAAATTTTCCAAAAAAAAAAAAGCTAAAAAAAACGAACCCTTAAACATAAATTTAAATAATTTTGAATAAATATTGACTCTCTCAAACTTTCCGGTTCCAGTTACAGTCCCTACCATCCATGGATCAATGGAGAAATTATTCAATGCTCTATATCATTTACAGGTTAATGGTCAATACTTTGCTTTCGTTTGGGATGTGGGTTGACTTTTTAACTATTTTAGCCTGAGTTTAAAAAGTCTCGTTTGAAATAGATTTTTTGATTTTTTTGACTTTGTGAGAGAAAAAATGAAATGATTATGATTTGAATGTAATGTTTTATCTTATTAAACTAAAAAGTCTATTTTATTTTATTTTATTTTTTTTTGACAATTTTAACCCAAACATAATCAGCCAAACAAAGCCTTTATCTCTTAAAATTGTAACATAATAAAAGTGACGTGTCCATGATTTAAGCTAACAACTCTTCATTTTGAGTACTAGACATGATCCATACGCATTGAATAATTTCTCTAGGCATTCGTTTGGCATAAAGTTACGAGCCACAATAGTTTCAAAATTTTAATCTGAATAATGTTTGGGACCCCTTTTGGGGGTCACCCCCTCACCCCCCTTTGTCATGTGGCGGGTGGTGATTGAAGGAGAAGGAAAAAAAAAGAAAAGAAAAAGAAAAAGAAAAAGAAAAAGAAAAAGAAAAGGGGACCAATGAGAGAGAGGGGGGTCAAAAGGGATGGGGGAAAAGGGGGATGAATCATTGTTGATTTTAATCTAAAAGTAAAAAGTTAACTTTTTAATATATTTTTGGTCATATTATTATTCTACTTTTTTATATGTTTTTTTAAAAAAATTAAAAAATAATTTTTAATAAATTTTTCAAAATAATTTAAAATAGATTAAAAAGTCAATAAAATAAAATCTCACATCCAAACTATAATAATTTTATTTTTATTTTTCACAAAAATCAAAAATGTCAAAATTCAAACCAATTGAGGGGTTGTTTGGGTTGTCCTAAATAAGTGCACTTTTTGGAGTAAAAAATTGAGGAAAAAATATATGGATGTTTGGGTTAACTTTTTAACTTTTTATAAAAAAAATATGTATTAAAAAATTATATAAATTAGTGTGTAGAAGAAAATTAGAATTAAGAGTTGTACAATCGTAATTTTTGACTTTTGATAAATAGTGATAACTTTTCAATTTGTCAAACTTGACCTGACACCTTTTAATCTAAACTAAAAGTACTTAAACAATTAAAACAATAAATAAATAAATAAATAAATCAACCCACATCCTAAATCAATGATCTTTTGGCGGGACTTTTTGCTTTCAGTTGCCTCCAAAAACAAACCCTCCAAATGTTTCTGTAAATTCCTATAAATATTGGTTTGGGTAGAGATCAGAGGAGGCTTGAATCATCAGCAGCAAAGATGACGAATCAGATCATACCCACCACCAAGAAGAGCAAACACTCCATCCTAGAACAACTTCCAACCCAAATCATCCTCGAAATCCTATCAAGACTCCCCATCAAAGCCCTCTTCCTTTGTGAACTCGTTTCCAAGCAATGGCTTTCTCTAATCTCAGACCCTCACTTCGCTAATCTCCACCTCTCCAGATCACCTGTCAGCCTCTTGCTCAAACCCTTCTATCCCCGTCGTGAATCGAGACAACTTCGCTTGGTCGACCTCCAGATCGCTCATTCCACTTACCCCCGCGATGCCCAGTTGAAATTCATCCCCAAATTCAACTACCCACTTCTCAAAGAAGATAAAATCGTCAATTCCTGTAATAGGTTGCTTTGCTTATCTGATTTCACTGTCGATTCTGACCCCATTTTCATATGCAATCCGATTCTGGGTGAGTACATTACTTTACCCATCTTACATCACCATGGAAATTATGATGCTACTATGAATACTTTTGGGTTTAGTCTCAAGACTAATCAGTACAAGGTGGTTCGGTTTTTTCTCCAAGAGGTTGTTGTTTATATTGACTACAATACTCAGACTAATCAGTACAAGCCAATTATGATTCTAAAGACTCGGGAAATTTTGATGCTTTACAACAAGGATGGTCTTGTGCTGTATGATCCTAAGCTAGGTGGGTTTAAGAAGTCAAGTATTTATTGGATCAAATCAGAATTTTATAGGGCTGCTCATATTCTGAGCTTGGTTTCTCTCTGTGATGTTGTCGAAGGAGAATACTTTTCTTTGATACGTTGCTGTGTGTGCTGTTTTCTGACCACTGCCAAACAAGTACTCAGTTGGAGAACACCGGCAGAACAGACTACGCCCAAATGACCTGTCACAGAAAGAAAAGACTTCGGCGGTGGTTCTTTCACTCGGGGACACTCTGACGATCAAGTCAATAATCAATATAAATCAAAGATAACCAATTGTGCTTAACTCACAATGCCAGAATATCAAAAGCGTACCTTAAACCCACGAGGGCACTTTACTTTTATAGCCAACACTGACCTGATTCTTGTAGAAGCTTAGCTTCAATGGATTTTGGCTGAATATTTATCCTGGACTTTCAAATAGATATAGATAAACTCTCTAAGAGTTTTATCTTTATCCAGACTGAGGTCCTCTCTCATTCTAGGACTCTTGTCTCTTATCCGCTCAGCTCCGATTCTGGTATCTTCGCAAATAACCTCGGCCTAACCGAGATTATCTCGCCATCAAGTCAAGGACACGTGGCACCTCGGCTGGTATTTTTGTGCCATCTTAGCCACGTGTTGTTACCCAAAAAATATGTCCCCACAACTGCTCCCTAGGTTCTATTACCTCGGCATCCTGAGGTGATGGAGCCTATATCTTCAAACCACATAGCAAGTCGGCTAAGCTGGCTCTATCATTTATTACCGAGGTTATCACTCATCGACTTCCATATGATAAACACTTCAGAGTATTTGCATCAATTCCTTAGAATTAAGAACCAAGTTTTTTCAAGTTCTCTAGTCGAGATTGTCTCCTTAGCCGAGGTCTTTGCTTCATTAAATCAAGAACTCCAAGAGTTTTTACACGCGTATGAGTTGTCACGCACAGTAATTCAACCGTTTTTGCCATGCATCTCTTCTCCACTGAACCGTACCTGACATGCGCCATTAAGTCGTGTCACATTTGCGTGCGCCGCCTAACAGGCACGTCGTCCAAGGCACATTCATTGTGGTTTGTCGCCCTTTCGTGTTTTTTGACAAAATTTCGCCCTCTTTCTCATTCTCTTCACTTTTGCAAACACGATTTCTCTCCAAATCTTCAACTCTCTCTAAAAATCCCTTACCTCCATTGTTGCTTTCTTCAAGCTCTTGCAACCACTCCGTTCACCCCCTCTGGTGAAGCATTTGCTGTTACACTCACTGCCACCGTCTGACTCTGGCGAGTTTCATATCGGCCTCACATTCTTTGGTAAGCCACTGCTTCTCCTTATCTCGTTCTATGATTCACTTCGAACTCTGTTACATTTTTACTCTGTTTTCATGAATGTACTCAGTCTTCTCTTGCATTTTTTATCATTCGTCTGATTGAGCATGTTTCGATTATAAATTTGTGCATAGAATTCAGCTATATACTTGGGTATGTTTGTCTCATGATTTTGCTTCTGGGTATATACATACACACATATGCACTTGACGTCCTTGCTTGGCGTTCTCGATAACTTAACATTGTTCTTGATTTTTCTGCTACCTTCTTGAATCTGAATCGTACTCTTTGCTTTGTTTTCTTGTTGCTTTTTTCTAGATTCTTGCTCTTTATTTCTGTTTCAATAGCTCTAGGTTTTGGATTTGTTCTAGAACCCCTATCCGTAGGAAAAATTGAAACAAATTCCTCTTAGATCCTGAAATCCCTTGCCCCGGTTTCTGTTCTTTGAGTTAAGCCGAGGTCCATTCAAACCTTAGACAAAAAATACTTCCTTTCGAAGTCCAACACCTCGTCCCTCTAGCCGACATTATGAGAATGTTTAGGTGGAGTGTAGACACCCCCAGAGAAGCTTGAACACTTTAGGCAGGAGTTCTCCATTCCTGTCGACGTTCATCTTAGGCTAGCTGGGGAGGAGGACTCCATCATACCAAAAGATAAATCCATGCCCTTCCCAGTAATAGCCTTCATTGAGTGCGGGCTTAGGTTTCCCCTTGACATCCTCTTCTGCTAAATCCTTCACTACTATAAGCTCAACCCGATGCAAATAGCCTTCAACTCTTTTTGAGTTATCAACAGCATAATTGCCTTAGCCAAAAAAGAGAACGCTAGGATTACCCTAGTCGACATTCAGTACTGCTATATCATGTGTGGCCTTAAGTCAGAAAAAGGCTACATTTATTACTTAAAGCCGAGGTCGACTGAATACAAACTCATCGCCGACCTCCCTGATCCTAACAAGGGTGCTGGAGACGATTATTTCATCATCTTAGGTAACTGGGAGTTCCCACCAGATGATGACCTCCACCTCTACCCTTTAAGCCGAACAGTATTTAGAGAGGGGGATGGTAAGAGCTAAAGTCTTTATATTTTGATACTTTTGTATGTGCTAACGTCTGCTTGTTTTGTCTTGGCAGCTCTTCCTCAGCCCCCAAAGGACATCCGCAAAAACTTCTTTCCCAGTAAAGATTTTAAGAAGTTGCTGGACTTGTTTGTTAATCAGCGCAAGGCTCCTTTGCTTCTGAATTTCATTCCAACCTACAAATTGACTTTGCCCGACGTCTCGAAGAAAAGTAAGTCCCCCCCTTCTGTTACCATTCTTTCCACAACCTCGTCACCTCGGCCAAATCAGGGATTAACCTCTGCCCCAGCAGAACAGCTATCAACCTCAGCTCCACAGTTGATTCCATCTTTTCAACGCCAACGTTGACGTCGAGCTCCACTGCTCGCACCAGCAAGCAGAACTCAAAGCTGAAGACGCCGAAGTGCTGAGGCGTCATCTTTTGACCCAGCAAATCCACCAACAGCTCTACTAGCAATTCATTTTGGTACAAGGGTCATAATCGCCGCTACTGCCGACGAGATGGGCCGAAAACCTGCAGTTGTTGAAGACTTGCTCACCAACTTTCCCGGCGTTGTCAATGTCCAGTCTTCTTCCTCCTTTCAGCCAACCCCTAAGCCAAAATGCATGAAGAAGGCCAAGGTGAAGGCTACAGTGACTCAGATTAATTTTGAGGACACTGTTCTTATCTCTAAGTTAGCTGAGGCTAAGAAGAACACCCCTTTTGCCGAAAAGCATCCCGCCGAGGACCCAGATTCTGAGGCCCCACTTGCTAAGAAGCCGAGGTCAGACCCCCAAGAGGGCAGCAGCTATCCCTGAGGTATGGTCTGGGCGCCCGAGATCATGCTCGACGACAAATCTCTAACCGTTGGTGATAGTGCTGTCAATCTTGAGGTCGACACAGCCCTGTCTACGACAGTTCTTCTGCCCGAGGACATGAACCGTATGACCGAGCTTCATGAATATAAAGACTTTGCCTTCATAATGCAGCATTCAGTTCTGGTAAGTATTTTGCCTTCCATTTTGACAATCTTTCTACACTTAGTGAAATTTTGCTAACTTATGTTACTTCTTTGCAGGCCATCCAGCACACTCACTCCTACGCCATAAAGACCGAGATGATGAGGAAGGACTTGGCGAAGAAAACAAAAGAAGCAGCCAAGCTCCTGTCCTCCCTTAACAAAGTTGAGGCCAGCAATCGCGCCCTCATGGACCAGGCCAAGGACGCCAAGACTGCTCAAAGTCTAGTTGAGGAAAGGGCCAAGAAGGCAAAAAACGAAGCCGAGTCTGCAAGGGCTGACCTTGAAGCCGCCAATGTAAAAGTGGCCGATATAGAGGCCAAGCTTTAGGAGGCCCTTGCTAATAAAGAGGCCGAGGTGAAAGCAGCCAATGAAAAGGCCTTTGAAGAGGGACAGGCCGCCGTCCGCGACCAATACAAGCAACAAGTCAACCTGGCTTGTAATCGAGGTTACTACCTTGGTTGGACGGCGGCCCTCAATAAGTTGGTTATTTCTCTGGACTCCGACCTTCGAGACATCAACCATCTCGAGGTGCCTTTCCCTCCAGAGCCCGAGGAGGATACCGAAGACAATGAAGTCGACGAAGTGGAGGAGGAGGTTGCTGCTAATGCCAAGTCCCCCACCTTCAATGACCAAATTGATTTGACTCAAGATGAGGAAGATGACTTGGCCTCTAAGGGCGTCTCCCCCAAGCCATCCATTTCTGAGGCCGAGGTCCAGTGCTCTGAGAAGAGTCTGGATAAGACTTTACAAGAAATAGATGCTGAGATTCAAGCTGACAAAAGTGTAACAACCCCAGCCGATGAAGCCAATCCTAACATTTAGGATACTTCTGTTTTTTCTTATATTCTTTTTCTGTTTTCTTCTTAGCTGTAATACTTTGTCTTTAAACAATGTTAGCTCTGTATTTGGCCGATGTGCCCTTTTTTGGTATTCTGAACAAGTAATCCTCTGTAAGCCAAAGTTCCTTGTTTCCTTTTGAATGCAAGTCTTCTTTTTTGACTAAGTGTTTGAATGCTTGTCTTTCCTTTACTGTCTTGTGTGATTCCATACTTAGAATTTTTTTGCATGTCTTCAAAATACACCTTAGCTGTGTAATCTCCTCGAGGTAAAAATACTTCGGATATATCTGCTGAATGTTTATCTCGGCCTTGTCTTAACACTTGAAAAACATTGTAAGAAAGTTTTCACAAGTATTTATCTAAAACATGCCACTTCACTTTCAAGACTTCTGTCTTCCATTATTTTCCAAGTCTTAACAACATAGTAATCTCAGCAAGTACATAGGTACTTCTTTCAACATAACCTTGGCTTAACTTCAACTTATAAAGTGTTTAAAATTTCAACAAGTGTTAAACCAATTTCCTTTCAACATGACTTCGGCTTAACTTCAACTTGTAAATTTAAAATTTCAACAAGTGTTAAACCAAGTTTAGCTTGTGAATTCCAACTTCCAAGCATTATTTTCTAATTCTCTGCCCCCTAATGTGACCTTAAGTTTCACTTATGTTCACATTAAGTATGTACCTATGATCTTGTCGCCAAGATCAGATTCAAACAAAGACTGGCTGATGTTATCAATCTCGGGCTCTGTTAATCTAACTGATATGTATTTAAAGTTTTCATTATGTCGACACAGCAAATCTAGGTTTAATTCAACTTAGTTCAACTTTATTATATGCAAGTATAATTCAACTTTGTCATATAATAAGTCTAAGTTATTCGTCATGCTTCAATCAGAAACATCGCCAACTTAGTTCAACTCTATTATATGCAAGTATAATTCAACTCTGTCATATAATAAGTCTAAGTTATTCGTCATGTTTCAATCAGAAACATTGCTAACTTAGTTCAACTCTATTATATGCAAGTATAATTCAACTCTGCCATATAATAAGTCTAAGTTATTCGTCATGTTTCTATCACAAACATCGCTAAGTGACTGGTCAATCCTTTTACACAAGTTTGAAATCAAAAATCGAGCTAAAATTTTATTAATTACTTTGGCTAATAACAAAAAAACTAAAAAACAAAAGGAAATCTTAATGATAGAAAAACTTCAGGTTGCAAGTATTCCAAGGTCTTGGCAACTCTTTGCCATCATTGTCTTCAAGCCGATATGCCCCATTACCCAAGACCGAGATGATTCTATAAGGTCCTTCCCAATTTGGGCCAAGCTTGCCCTCTCTGGGATCCTTCTTGTTGCCGACGACCTTTTTTAGGACGAGGTTCCCAACTTGAAACTCTCGTGGGTTGACCTTTTTGTTGTAAGCCCTGGCAAGCTGCTGCTGTTATGCCCCTAGTTGGATTGCTGCTTTCTCCATTTTTTTTTCCAACAAGTCCAGATCTCGGGCTAAAAATGCATCATTAGTCTCATTCTTAACTTCTTGGGTTCAAATCCCTGGGATGTCGACCTCCAATGGGATTACTGCCTCCGTGCCATAAGCCATGGCAAATGGGGATTCCCCAGTTGATCTTCTCGGCGTAGTCCGATATGCCCAAAGTACATTGGGCAACTCATCCACCCACTTTCCCTTTGTTGTTTCCAGCCTCTTCTTGATCCTATCCAAGATAACTTTGTTGAATTCTTCTACTTGTCCATTGCTTTGAGGGAAACTTGGAGTGGAATAGTAATTTTTGATCTTGTACTTTGCACAGAAGCTCTTGATTAGCTTACTGTCAAACTGTGTTCCATTGTCTGCTATTATTGCTCTTAGGATCCCAAACCTGGTGATGATGTTCTTCCATATGAAGTTCTTTACATCAATGTCCCGAATCTTTGCAAGGGGTTTAGCTTCAACCCACTTGGTGAAGTAATCTGTTGCCACTAGTAAGAACTTCCTTTGTCCAGTTGCTTGTGGCAGTTGTCCAACAAGATCCATGTCCCATTGGGCAAATGGCCAAGGGCTGGGCACTGGGTTCAAATCTGCTGCTGGTTGGTGTATCAAAGGTGCAAACCTCTGACACTTCTCACATTTTCTCACATAGGCTTCAGTATCTTTCTATATATAGGGCCACCAGTACCACTAAGTAATGGCCCTATGAGCAAGTGACTTGCTCCCAATGTGGCTTTTACATACTCCTTCATGTATATCATACAAAAAGTCTTCAACTTGTGAAGGATGCACACATCTCAAAAGGGGTCCAATGAAAAATCTTTTGTAGAGATGCCATTCTGCTGTCAGATTGAATCTTGCCGACTTCATCCTGATCTTGTGTGCTTCTTTATGATCATCTGGCAGTTTTCCCTCTTTAAGGAATACTATTATTGCATCCATCCAACTTGGTCCCCATCTCCACACACATTGCTTCATGCTCTGTGTTCAGTGGTTCTACACTTGGACCTGGTTGGCCAATGCATTGGCATGGCTGTTGTTATCTCGGTTGACTTGTTGTAGTCGGCAATTCTGGAACAATGCCGTCAGTCTGCCCACCTACTTTACATAGGCCATCATTCTTTCATGTTGGGCTGCATATTCGCCTGTTGCCTAGTTGACGATAAGCTAGGAGTCACAGAAGACCATTACCTTCTCGGCTTCCATTGTTGCTGCCAACTTTAATCCTGCGATTAGTGCTTCATACTTTGCTTCGTTGTTTGAGGCCTTAAACCCCAAATGAATGGATTATTCCAGCATTTGCCCTTCCGGATACTAGACTACCCCTGCCCCTGCTCCTTGTGTCGGTTTGAACTTCCATCAACAACAGGCGGAAAGGAGTCCGACGTAAATACTGCCGATACAAAAAAAAGGGTTTTTCGACGCGCAATGCACGTCATAAAAACCCTTCTACGACGTGCAAGCGCGCGTCATATTATGACCAGTCATGGAAAGCATTTACTTTCAACGACATGTTTCGTACGCCGTTAAAAAACTATTTAACGGCAGATTTTTGTACGTCATCGTTACTTTTTTCTACGACATGCTATAGTACATCGTTAAAAACTACATTCGTTAAAAACTATTTAACGACAGATTTTTGTGCGTCGTCGTTACTTTTTCTATGACTACTTTCGCACGCTGTAAATTGGTTAGACAAATAACGACGCTGATTGCGCGTCGTAAAATATGTAATACAACGACTTATTATGCCTGTCGTAAATAAGTAGAACATACCACGACATATATGGAATGTTGTGGAATATTTCATATAATGACCTAATTTGCTTGCCGTAGAATGTGCATTATTTTATTTTTTTTAATTCAGCAGGTGTAGACACCTCATTTTTGACCGTCCTCAAGACTTGGACGTCACCGTTTGAACACCCGGTGATTATCCATGTTTGTGTTCGTTTGGAGTTCCTGGAGGTCTTGGCTACGCACCTTGCCTCAGGATCTCCGAACTCGACTGTTTCGTGTCTGGTTTTGCACCAAACGCTTGTGTTTTGCCTTGGAGGGGGAGGGAATGCCTTTTTGAGGCATCCCCACACGCCACGGCCCTCCCCTACCATCACCATCACCGGCCGCATATGTGTACTGCCGGCACTGTTTTGTTAAAATCTTTGCCGGTCGGCACTATGTGTTGTCGACCGGCACATTTTTTGTGCCGATGATCCATTTGGCTGGCCGGCGTGCACCCTTTGAACCCCTGAGACATGGTGCATGCCAGCTGTGCCAGCTGGAATGCACTATCACACTCCCCCGTGCACAGGTGTGGCCATTTTGCACCCTTTGCACCCTTAAACCCTCTAAGCTTCTAGAAGCTTGACCCTTTGGCCAAAGCTTCTTGGAGAAGCTTGGCCAGCTATCTTGGCTTCTCTAAGAAGCCAAGACCCCTTTGCACCTCTTGCCCCTTTTCCTTTGCTTAGCCATTAAGTCTTGTGGCTTGGTCTTGGCCTATAAAAACACCACCCCTCTCCCTTCAAAGGGGGTTAGCCATTTTTCAACACAAACCAGAGCTTCTATATCTATATATCTGTGTTACTCTTTCTCTTTATATCTCACTCTCTCTCTCATCCTTGTGTGTGTGTTTTGAGCCTAAATAGTGTGTTTTTACCTTCACTTTTGCACTAATACACACACCATTACACCTTATTTCGAGATTGAGGGACTTGGAGGGTTGTTTGTTGAGTTTTTGGAATGGTTTTGATCACTAGAGGAGGGCTGCACCACCTGTTCTTCAAGTGTTCTTCAAGGGTGAGCTAGTTACTTTAGTTTCCCCATTTTTGCAACTAGTTTTTACCTATCTTGCTTTGTGTTTTAGGCTTTGTGTATAACTGAAAAAAGTCTTATGTTTTCTTGCTTTTGAACTCTCATTAAGGTTGTTTCATGGTTTGAGTGCAAACTCACCCTCTTAAACCTTATTTTGGCCTATTTGGTGTCTTTTCTTTGAAGCCTTGTTTGCTTTGTTGTTTTTGTCTTCTCATCACTGAAAATCAGAGGGTTTTTAGTGTTGAGAAAAGTGTTTTGAAGTCTTGTATAGGGGAGGGACACCCCTCTCCCCCTTGTCCCTTTCTTGCCTTGTCTTTGGCCAAAAGGGTAGCATGCATGAGTGGTTGCATTTGGCTTCATTTCAGAGTTTTTCTTGGTGTTTTGGAGCATGTTTAACCTCTGTCTAATGTGGGTTTGTTGGCCCTTAACATGCTTTCTATACTTGCTTTGTACCCCTCCATTTTGCTTGGAAATGTGCCATGCCATTAGCCTAGCATATCCTCATGTTTTAGCCTAACATTTTGAAGCACTTGATCATGATTTGTCATGTTTTAGATCTGTTAGCCACTGATTTTTCCATGTTTGGTGTGCTTGATGTGGTTACTTTGTGTTTTGGCTTGTAAGCCTTAAGCATATTGACCTCTAACATGCTTAGCTTGGACCATCCTCATGATTTGGCATCATTTAGGGTCATATTTCAGTCCATAAATCATGTTTGTATGTTTGCATATGTGGCTTATTTCATGCTTTTAGGGTGTGCCCTTTTATGCCTAGGAATGGGCCTTATGCAAGCTTGTATGTTTAGAGCATTTCGGGGCTGCCATGTCAGGGGATTTGGGTGTGTTTTTGCATGCTAGAACTCTTTTTTTTATGTGCCTAATATATGCCATGAGTGGTCATGATAATGGTAGTAAGATGCTCTCTTTGGTGCCATAGGTTTAGGCCCATTTGTTTGCATGCTTGCATGAGTGTTGGTCTACTATTTTGGGCATGTTTTGCCACTGTTTTGGGGGGTTTGAGGTCTGCCCTATTATGTTTAAGTCCACCATTGCACATTTACTTGATGCTTGTTGCATGCTTGGTCAATATAGTCTTGACATATGACAATCCTATTGCTTTAAGTGTCCATGTTTGCATCACACTTTGTATCTTGCATACCTAGTATTGCACACTTGCCATAATATGTTGCATCACATTTGGTATGTCTTGCATTTCATCTCACATTGCACCATTTGAGCCATGTTTGCATAACATGCATTGCATTACTTGGTTTGGGGGTGTCAAACCAAGTGTGAGAAATGAGGGGTGTTTGTACTTCAAGTGACAAAACACACCTCAATTCTCGTGTCACTAGGGCCCTTGATCTTGACATGATAGGGACTTAGTTCTCATTTTGTATGTTGCATGCATTTTTACATTGAAATGCAATCTTGGTTCCTTAGGTTATCATGCACCAAGATGCATAATTGATGGCCCAAGAACCAAGGGTCATGCTTCCTTGAGTCCCATACATGATAGGGGGCATTGGCCATGCTTACATTTGCTCAAAAACTCCATGTCATGCACTGTCTGTCTGCTGTTGCTGTCAAACTGTCCTCTGCAGGAATTTTGTGCCGACCGGCAGTATATAGTGCCGACCGGCACTATATAGGTGGCCGATAACCTCATGGACAGCCGGTGGTTATTTTGGATGGCCGGTGGACATTTCCTCCAGCCGGTGGTGTACAGAAGCATGCAAGGAAGGTATCCTGGGACTTTGGTAATTTTGGAGAGACAGGGCAGTAAAGACAGAAGCAACAGTGGCATGGCGCGGGTTTTCCGGGCGAGTCGGATTCGAGCATGCATCATTCGCGCATCCCGAGGCAGGACTGAGGCCCCTTTCTTTTTTATATAATGAATTTATTTGATAATTAGAAATTTTGTAATAATTCATTTATTCTGTATTCGGACTGTATTCGGACTGTATATTCTTTTGGTCCCTCCGTGTGAGGGCATATTTGTAATAAGTGTGTGTGAGTGTGTGTATGTCTTCCAACCTCCATTTCTTTCTTCCCTTTTATTTACCTGCTTATGATGGTAGACTAGGGCATATTTAAATTAGCATACAGTATGATAGCATGCGTGCATCCATACATCTGTCTTACATGCACCGGGCTCGGTACATCATTCAAACTGCATCGGTATTTCAATTCCAAATTGAATACGTGATAGTTGTAGCATTTCACATGCCATGTTTAGGATAGCCGAGCCTGTCTAGATTACATCTTTGCATGTGTTGCATTAGCCATTTAACATGAACTAGGATCATGCATATGATTACTAACTAGTTTCTGTTTTGGCTGGGAGTACTATGTGAGCTTTTATGTTTTAGCATATCGCACGCATGTGAATGTTAACATGACAGCATGATTACCATGAGGCTAAATGCTTATATGACATAAACTGTTTGAATGCCTGTGGGTGGAGGTTGGATTGCTTGAGTTGGAAAAACTCGTTGAGATCTGTGTTTTAGCCTACTTGCGAGTAGCAAATTTCAAAGCACTTTCAAAACAAACGGATATGCAATGCTTGTTTCCAAATTAGGCAATCTAGTCTATACTTGTTTGCTGTGCGCATAACATAGTAATTCTAGGCTAATAACCGGAATAAGAGCACATAACGTTTTCAAAATCAGATATCACGGTTAGTAGAGGCCGGTCTTCGGACTGGGCGAAAGGGGGTGCTCATAGCTGACCTTCCCCGATCGTACCCAAGCTCCCGAGCCAAGACATTTGGTGATGACGGACACGTGGCCTTCGGCACCGAGTCAGGGTTTCCTAAATTTCCCATTTTTAAAATATTTAGGTGGCGACTCTGTATCTGGCAAAGCAGTCCACGTTTGGCACTACTTTTTAAAAAAAAAAAAAAAAATCTGTTTTCTCAAAAACGATTTGCCGGAGTTGGACTCTTTGGTTCAGATTACGAACCGCAACAAAACAAAAACAGGGGAGTCCGAATTGTAGAGTGAGGCCCCACGGGCGCGTCTACAGCAGGTTCTATTTTAACCTGTTTTGTATAATCTAACAAACATTACAAACAAGCTTCACAAAATATCAATCAACCATTAAAATATTGTTTCAAGCATAAAAAATAAACTACATCCATAAATTATGAACATTCAAAAATTGTCAATACATTCCAAACATCCAAAAATTAACCGTAAGTTCAAAACAACCCAAAAGGACTATCCTTAAGTTCTAAATTCAACAAAAAAGTTAAAAATCATCCAATTGTATCATATACAAGTTTGTAAACAAAATCCAAATATTCAAAGATTATAAAAATCTATTCAGGGCCTGATTTTCTCTTCTTTCCTCTGTTCTGCTATCCCTAGTTGGGTTTCTCTTTGTTCACCTGAACATCGGATACCTCGGCTCGACGGAGCCCTATGTATGATGGTGCCTGGTGTGAACCCGGCCACGAAGTCGGCCAAAACTTGGCCTTTGATTGCTGTTCTAGGTCTGAATTCCAGGTCATATTGGCCCAACACCATTGCTTATCTGGCTATCCTACCTGTTAGATCTCCTTGCTGCAACAGGGACTTCAAAGGATGCTCAGTTAACACCACAATCTTGTGGGCTTGAAAGTAGTGATTTAGCTTCTTGGAGGCCATTATTAAAGCCAGTGTCAATTTTTCCAAGGGCAGGTATCGGGTCTTTACATCTGCTAGGGTTTTACTTATATAGTAAACTGTCCTCTGTTCTCCCTTATCTTCCCTGATTATTACTGCACTTACTGCATGCTCTGAGACCGCCAAGTATAAGAATAATTCCTCTCCAGGTACTGGATTTGAGAGAACTGGAGCTGTGGTCAAGTATTTCTTCAAGTCGGCCAAGGCGACTTCACACTCCTTTGTCTATAAGAAGTTTGTGGCTTTTTTTACTAAACTGAAGAAATGTTTGCATTTATCAGAACTTCTACTTATGAATCTGTTTAGGGCTGCAGCCTTTTCAGTCAGCATTTGCACTTGTTTTGCCAACGTTGGGCTCTCTAACTCCAGAATGGCCTTGATTTGATCTAAGCTTGCCTCAATGCCCTTTCTGGTGACCTTTCTGGTGACCAAGTATCCCAGGAATTTTCCTGACCCAACTCCAAATGCACACTTCGATGCATTGAGTTGGACTGAAATGCCCTTAGGATGTCAAAGACTATCTTCAGGTCGGCCAGATGATCTTTAGGGTCCTTGGACTTCACGACCATGTCATCAATGTATACCTCCATTGTTTTGCCTATTAGATGTCTGAACATCTTAGTCACCAATCTTTGATAAGTTGCTCCTGCATTTTTCAACCCAAAAGGCATCACTCTGTAGCAATACAGCCCTTTTGGGGTGATAAATGCAGTTTTCTCCTTATCTGGGGGTACATGGCTATCTGGTGGTACCCCCTATAGGCGTCCAGGAAGTTCATCATTCCATGCCCTGAAGTGACATCCACCAATTGGCCAATCTTGGGTAGTGGAAAACTATCTTTGGGACAAGCCTTGTTCAGGTTGGTGAAGTCCATACAAACCCTCCACTTCCCATTGTTTTTCTTCACAACCACTGTGTTTGATAACTATGTCGGGTAATTTACCTCTCGAATGGCTCTGGCATCCAGAAGTTTATCTACTTCCTCTTCTACTGTCTCAACATGCATCAACGTCGGCCTTCTTGCTCGTTGGATGACAGGTTTAGCCGACTTGTCCACATTCAATTTATGGCAAGTGACCTCGGGGTCAATGCCAGGCATCTCGTACGGTGTCCAAGCAAACACCTCAAGGTTTGCTCTTAAGAATGTTTCTAACTCCCTTTTTTCTTCCTTTGCCAAGCCTGAGCCAAAGAGGAAGAAGCATTCTTTATCCCCTTGCTGGACTAAGATCTTCTTCAGGGCTTCCTCACTTTTCTCGACTAGTTCCTTATCGACGTCCTTAAGGACCTCCATGTCCTCATCTTTAATCTCTGCTGCTTCTGCTTCTCGTATGTTGCAGGTGAATTTCATTGCTGCCATGGAGCAATTCTTTGCCTCCACTTGATTCCCTTTGATCTCTTCAATTCCGTGTTCTGTTGGGAACCGCAACAGCTGGTGCAATATTAAGGGAACAACCCCCATTGTGTACAGCCATGGCCTTCCTAGGATAACATTGTAAGGGGAGGGAGTGTCAATTATTGTGAACTCAGTTTTTACCTTTTTGGTGCCAACCTGCACCTCCAAACTTACCGCTCCTAGGGGCCATGTCGGTGTTCCATTGAACTCGACCATTGGACCATTGGATTGTTCCAGATCATCTTGGTGAAGGCCAAGCTCCTTGTAACACCTAACGTACGTGATGTCACAAGAGCTGCCATGGTCGATCAGAATTTGCTTTACCTGGCACTCTCCAATCTGGAGGGATATTACCAAGGCATCGTTGTGTGGATGCTGCACTATCTCTAGGTCGTCTTCAGTAAAGGATACCACTGGTCCCTGGCACTCGCCTGTCCTAGGTCTCTTTTGCCGAACCTGATACACATGTTGCAAGTGTTTTACCTTATGAGTTTCCCCACGTATCTCGTTCTCATTGATCTTCGAGTGAATCAAATTGATCACTTGAGGTCCACCTGTTTGCAGTTGCGGTGATAGTGGAGGTGGTGTTGCCGGTGCCTATGGCAGTCTCGCTTGCTCTTTCCTTGTCCTAGTCTCATCTACCAGGTCCCTTAAATGACCCTGTCTTACCAGGTCTTCCAGATGTGCCTTTAGGGCTCTGCACCCTTGAGTTAGATGCCCATCCTTATTGTGGTAGGCATAGTGTTTCCCCAGACTTCTTCCCTTAAATTCACCAGGAAGCTTTTCTGGTGCTCTATAGTAGGGCTGATTCCGGATTCTTTCCAAGACTTTGTAAACTGGAATTCGGAATACGGTTGTGACTGCCTGTGTAGCCCTCAATCCTGTTTCTTACTTATTGTACCTCGGCCTCGTTTCGGCGAACTGTTTCTCTTCTCTTGTTTTGACGCCTTTGTCCCCGGCGTGTCCTCTTCGGCCCTAGCATACTTTTCTATCCTGGCCATAAGTTCTTCCATACTTTTTGGCAATGTCTTTGCCAGTGATTTTCGATGCAGGCAATCATCTTTCAGGCCGTTCTTAATGGACACGACCACCACCTCTTGGTTACATCTTGGTATTCGGTAGAACACCTCATAATACCTCTTGGCATAGGCCCTAAGGCTTTCATCCTCACCAATTCTTAGTGCCATCAGGGAGTCCACCCTTAATGGTTGTAGTTTGTTTGTCACAAATCTAGCCATGAACATCTCGGCTAGGCCTTCCCAGCTTTTCACAATTCTTTTTGGCAACTTGTGAAACCAGTCTGACGTAATTTCCCTAATGGATGAGGGGAACACTTTGCAGAGCAACGGCTCGTTCCCAGTGTATAGTGCCATTGAGTTCAGGTACAAGCCGATGTGAAAGTTAGGGTCAGACTTCCTGTGATATATCTGGAATCTCGGCAAATGGAACCTCTTTGGGGCCTCAAACTTGTCCAATTCTACCGAGAACGACGTTCTCGGCTTGGCCGGTGAGGTTACCTCGGCATCTTGTCACTTCTTCTTGAGGTAATCCCTCAGATCTTCTTTGGTACGTCCGGGAGCTCGGTTATCAATGGATTTCAGCCTCTTCGATGCGCTACTTTCGGTGTCGGTATGAGTCCTTTTGGACCTCTCCATTAGTTACGTTGAAACAAAGTTCCTTCCCTTGAACATGTCGATGTTCTTTGGGATCAGCTTCCTTGGTACGATGCGTCCTCCGAGAATCTCCCTTTATTGACTCTCCTCGCCCGACCTCCCTTGAAGGCCGGTGAGAGTGTTCCTTGGTCCTGGTGTGCTGGGGGACTGTAGGGACTGTTTTCTGCCCTCCTTTCTGGGCATTGTTCTTGGCCGTTGGAATCGGTGTATCTTGTAATAGAAATGGTAGCTACATGACGTTGTTCTGCATCATGAAATTGACGACCGATTACAGGTATGCTAATTTGTTCACCATTCCCTTCGTCTCGCCGTCTCTCTGCAGGCATCTATCTTTCCATACCTGGAGGTCGTCCTCGTTATAATACCCGCCTCGGTTTGACTTCTTTGGTACATCGCCCTCCTTGTCGACGTCTTTCTCTCCGGGATTCTGATCCTGAGTTTCTTCGTTGCAGTTATCCTCTTCCACGTTAGGGTCAATGTGCTTACCATTTCCAGTAGGGATGTCGTCCCTAACTTTTTCTTTTTGTCCGTCGTTGGCCATCTATTCTCCTTCCTTTCCCACAGATGGCGCCAAATTATGTGTGCTATTTTCTGACCACACTACCAAACAGGTACTCAGCTAGAGAACATCGGCAACACAGACTACACCCGAACGAACCTGTCACAGAAAGAAAAGACTCCGGCGGTGGTTCTTCCACCTGGGGGCACTTCGACGATCAAGTCAATAATCAATATCTCTCAAAGATAACCAATTGTGCTTAACTCACAATGCCAGAATATCAAAAGCGTACCTTAGACCCACGAGGGCGCCTTACTTTTATAGCCAACACTGACCTAATCCTTGTAGAAGCCTAGTTTCAATGGATTCTGGCTCAATGCTTATCCTGGACTCTCAAATAGATAGAGATAAACTCCCTAAGAGCTTTATTTTTATCCAGACTGAGGTCCTCCCCCATTCTAGGACTCTTGTCCCTTATCCGCTCAGCTTGGATTCCAGTATTTCCGCAGATAACCTCGGCCTAACCGAGATTACCTCGGCGTCAAGTCAAGGACACATGGCACCTTGGTTGGCATTTCGGTGCTACCTTGGCCACGTGTTGCTACCCAAAAAATATGTCCCCACAGTTGCCAAAGGACAAAAGGTTGGAGGTAAAAATTCAGATGATCTAACTGTTATATAGCTTTTGATTTACGATTGAGAGCATGGTTGGCTATTATATTGTTTTGTCTCCATTAATATTGTAGCTGCTTACAAGAACTCATTTCCATGTTGATATGTGTGTTTAATTTATGGAATCTTTAAAATTTTATGCTTCTTCTTTGGAAAATGATATAATATTCCTGTAAAGTTTCTGGGAATCCACTATTCTTGTAGTAATAATTTTATTTTATTCACTAATGCTCCATTTATCTTGATTGGCAACAAGAATGAGGGCATGACGATTCGAAAAACCAGATCTAAACAAAAGCCTGATGTTCAGTATTATGTAGCCGAGCAAAAGGTATATGTTTGGTTGTGGAGCATCGAACATATTGAACAAGTTCGACTCTGTGTAACTAAATGAAGAGAAATCGACCAACCTGTGAGGTGGAGAGAGAAATCGATTGGGGGAGAGAGAGAGAGAGAGTCATGCACAAAAGGGAGAAAAGAGAGTAGGTTCCGGAGGATGAAGATGAAGATCGCGAAAGAGAGTTAGCGAATCAGTCGTTCCTTTTTAGCCACCGCCACCAAAACCCTAACCTTCAGCACCATTGATAGTTTCGTGAACAACAAGTGGCAGTGAGAGGCTCGTCAGAGAAGGAAAATAAAGGAGGTGGGTTGGTTGTCTGAGGCTGCCGATAGAAGTGGAAGTGGTGGTGGGATTAGGATTAGGGTTAAACTTGGGAGGATAGGATGGGGACAATTGAAATTTGATATTAGGACAAAATTGTAATGAAATTAAAAAAAAAAAAAAAAAAAAGATCCAAAATAAAAAGGTAGAGGCATTTAGCAATCCTCTAATTATATACATGATTCTATTTACACACTAAATATTACATTATATTTATTTGTACAATATTTTTTTTTCTTAATGTGCAATTATAGTGTAATAAGAAATTTATTGAGTGTAAATAGAAGGTGTCTAATTGTTTTACATATTTTCATGTCTATTGTATTTACTGTATTGTTTTATTTATTTTTTGCAATAATTTTGTGCTCAAACTCTTTATTTGTAATCCTTCCAAAAACAAAGTTTGACATTCTCCCAAGCACTAACTCAGGAAAAATTATTGGGTGGTCCTGATGTACCATGTGGCCATATCCCAAGCAAACCACAAATTTTCATATCCTCATATTATTTAATTATCTAATGCAAAATCATGGATTTCACCCCATCTCCCAATCAAAACATACCTGAGGGCACCACCAGAACTAGGGGTGAGCGTGAGTCGGTTGCGGTCACGGAACCTCTAATCCGCCATCCCTCTGCCAAATTGGCGGATTGGAGAAAATCAATCTGCATTTGTCCTCCAATTCGACGGATGTGGATTTGGCAGATTGGCAGATCGATGCGAATCGGTTTTGCGGTTTAAAATTTTATAAATTTTCAACATAATTCAACTTGTGCACTTCCTTAAAAAAAAAAGAAAAAAAAGAAAGAAATTAAAGTATTACAATCAATGACTTAAAAAAGTAATACAATCACTGCATATCTCATCCAAAGAAAGAGAGTCTGCAACTTTAGAATATTACAATCACTGCATGCCTCATCCACATATTACAATCACAATATGCCTCATCCATAAAGTATTACAATATGTGGTTCTTAAAATATAAAAACAATTCAAACTACCAAAACCATAAACAGAGTAATAGTAGAGATTGTATGTCTCTATATTGTTACATCTATATCTGTTTTTGAAAACAAAATATTTTCTCTTTCAAAATATTTTTGAAACAAAGTTTCTACGATGTTCTGACGCTCGCATTTTGTTAAATGTTGCGCTTTTCGGTAAACCGAGCAAGGACTAAGTGGAAATGAATGAAAGAGAGGTGAACTCTTTGATTGGAAAAGTGTTTGCATTTGCATAGGTGCGCCTAAGTCACAGTGTTTGCCATCTGCTATTCTTGAGCGGTTTGCTGGAGGCTTGCTTGGAAAAGCGTGCCATAAGGCTGATTGGTTGTGGGCTCTGCCACGATGACAACACAAACCTCGGATCTGGATCACCACCGTACCATTTGATCCACCTTTCACTTCTCGGTGTTTGGTGCGAGAGGTATATTAGGTGGTCTTGCTGAGGCACCCTTTTTAACCATTCGACTTAGTACATATCGGAAACCATAGAGACTGTTCCAAACTAGGACAGGTTGTTCACCTGAATGTAGGTTTGTTTGAAACCGTTTGCTTGCGTAGCAAACCCCTAGTTCCTGACGAAATTAGGACAGGGTAACCTTACCCCACCATAGGGGTGTTTTGGCTCTCACTTGCTTGCTATGTGCTGTTAGGGTGTGTCTCTACAGGACTGCATGTATCAGTTGCAAGTCTAGGTATCAGTTTTGGGGCAGAATTCAGTAGAGAGCACAGTCATTTAGTTGTGATCATATCAATTCTAGTGAAATTGGGCTGAGATGTTGTCTGTTTTCTCTTTTGCAAGGTAGTCCTGGAACCATATCTTCAGAAGGCTCCAATATCCCCGGGTACTTTAGACTTGTATCGATAGACTTTGTCAGGTTAGAATTGGTTTAGAAGCAACCTGTGTTTACCTCACCCCACCACCGGTTACAAGACGAAGGAAGTTCAGGCAGAATTCACCAGTACAGTTTCTACAGCAGTCACACCTCAGTTCACCCGGGTCTAGTCTGGTCTGGGAACAGTTGTCTGCATTTAGCTCAGCACGAGATCAATCACCCAAGCCCATGGCTCAGTATCCCCTAGTTAGTGTGGAAGAACAGATACAGCACCTGCAATAGACAATCAAGGCACTGCAGCAGGACGCAGTCCGTCAGGCTGAAGTCACGGCTCATCAGGCTGAAGTGATAACCCGGCTACAATAACAACAGCCACAGCTGGATGCGGCCTCTGCATCTTATGCACCTTCCACGGGTAACCCGACAACCGGAGCCACTGCCCATACTGCTAATGTCCAAGAGACTCAGGGCAATCCAGCGGAGCCAATCCCAGAATAGGCCTCGAAAACTCTTGTCTATCAAACCAAAGCTCCGTTTGAATTTGAGGTTGACCCAACTGCACTCAAGGTCAATAAACTGGAGAAGTTATTCAAACGAGCACAAGGAGTGAACTCTATCTTGGATTTAGAGGACGGGTATACTGAATCTGTAGTTACCTTATCGGAGCAGTTCAAAATGCCGCATATTGACCGCTTCGATGGCTCTGGAGATCCAATGGTGCACCTCCACCTGTTTTCTGATATCCTGAGGCCAATGGGTCTAAACCCAGCCCAGAAGTTGTCTCTCTTTGGCCGAACCATGTCTGGGATAGTCGCAATCTGGTATGCGAAATTGGAGAACTCTGTGAAACAGAACTGGGAAGAGATGGCTGAGGCCTTCATTGCTCAATACTCCTACAACACACAGATCGAGGTCATAATTCGTGATCTCGAAGTCACCCGCCAAGAGCCAAATGAGGGTTTCTCAGAGTTCGTGACGAGATGGAGAGCAAAGGCCTCGATGGTGACTACAAGGCCTTCCGACAAAGATCAGATCAGGATGATTGTTCGAAATTTGCATGGCAAGTTACTGCAGAGGATGATTGTTCTACCTCTGTTTACCTTTCCAGAGCTTCATGAAATGGGGGTTCACATTGAGGATGCCATCAGACAAGGGATCTTTGTGGAAGATAATGAGCCTTTGCAGAAGAATGTTATTCGCAGTTCCAATGCTACTACTGATGGTAGCACAACTGCGAAATGCTCAGAAGTAGACACTATCACCACTTCCTTCAATGGCCAAAAACCAACTACTTCAACTCAGTCCCAAGCCCGAAATTTCCATCATCTTTACATGAGTCTCTCTCAAGCTTTGAAAATGCTGCGAGAAGAAGGGTACCTAGAGCTCCTAGAACCTCAATCCCTTCTAAATCCTCTTCCACCAAGATATGACCCAACTAAATACTGTGCCTATCATCAACAACACGGTCATGATACGAACCGTTGCATTCACCTCCGTCATAAGATTCAGGATCTTATTGATGAAGAGACCATAGCTCCACCAAAAGGAGCTCGGGCTAGTACTAACCCGTTACCTCTACATCTCAATCTAATCCATATATTGCCATCCACCTATGACCCCAATATATACATCACCCCAGCCCATTTACCTAAGCCTGAGGTGTTCATTCCAGACAACATGGACTTATGCATGATGAATGCACTCGAACCGCAATCATCTCAAACTTGTGAACCCACTACTTCTGAGCTGATGAGAATGATTGAAGATCTTCATAGAACTGTGGCAGATTTGGCCTTTGGGATATTTGCTCCGTCATCGCCTACATGACATGCCAGAAATTTCATGCCAAAAGGCTCTCCAATCTTTGGGCAAGCTGCAATTGAAAATGGCCAACCTAAAGCCATCCCAGGTCTGGGTAATGACATGTCAACAATAACTGGGCTTCGCTCTGATATAGCGACCCGATCCCTTGGTAAAGTGGAGGTAAGTGGTAAGAACAAGGTAGGAGCAGGTATTGGTCCTTATGAACATTTTCAGTGGGCTGTTGAGGCTTTGAAGGCTGAAGGACTGAACAAACAGCAAGTGCTTAACACCTTTACTACTTACGGTGAGAGCATTCTGAATCAAGGGGCAAGCCGGAAAAAGGGATGTCGTATCAGAAACATCCCTTTCAGCTCCAATCCTATACTCGAAAGAGATCAGCAAACCCAGTCAACACCTGCCGATCCCTTCGCCGATACATCCAACACTCCACAAACCTCGAAGTACCTACCCCGAGGCCAGAGGGTCTTCAATCCCCTCTACATGACTTTGTCTAAAGCTCTCCAAATCCTCGTTGGACAAGGACATCTTAAACCCCTTGAGTCTTGGCCTCTCCCGGATCCCCTTCCAGTTAAGCATAATCCGGCCAAGTACTGTGCCTTCCATCAACAAATTGGCCATGACACTAACATGTGTTTTCGTCTTCGCCATGAAATACAAGATCTGATTGATAACAAGGTCATCGTCGCACCAAGCTCTGCAAAGTCTATCGACACTGGATCGGTGAACTTGGGAGATAATGTGATTATGTGATCGGGGGATGAACCACCTGCTGATGGCGCTCAGTTTACTCCAGATTTGGGGATGGCACGCACTGTTTTAAGCAATGTGCGAATGTTGTTTATTATACTTTCTGACTTGGGTATTGGGTCAGTTTTTTTGTGTTGTGTTAAGTTAGTCTTTTTGTACTAAGTCAGTCGAGTCTGTCTCGTTGTATCGAGTCAGTCTTGTTGTGTTAGAGTCGGGTGATTTCAGGTGTGTTACCTCGAACATCACTATCTTGTTTTGTGTTTGTCTTTTGCACTCTTTCTTTTGCGTCTGTTTTTGCCTTTGAACCAGTTGCGCCAGAAGATCTGAATGAAACGACAGAGATTTTAACCTACTTTTCTGTGCCTTAAAAACATTGCATTGACCTAAGGTTTTCAAAACTTTTCTAACATTGTGATGAAAACAAAAAGGGAGGAATTCCTCGGGATTTGCAAAAATTTGATCAATTGAGAGGAAGAGAGGCGTGCTAAGCCCTTAATGAATGAGATCATGCTTGTTAATGTGAGTACTGAGAAGGATCCTGGCTTAGTCCAGATCGGTTCTACACTGTCTTTACGAACGACTAGTCGTTTTCTTAAAATATTTCAAAAAATGTTTTGCGTGGTCTTGCAAAGACATGCATGGAAGTTATTTTGAGATTGTGCAGCATAGGATCACTCTCGGCCTCGAGACTCAACCCCTTTTGCTTTCAAACCTTGAACTTGGATTCATAATGTTCAACGGTCAACCACAATGTGAGGCTTGCATGGCCAGATTTGAAGCAGCCCATGAACTAGGGGCAATAAGGTCGTATGACATCAAAAAAGGTAAGCTAGGCCAGATTCAAAGCAGCCCTCGAACTAGGGGCAAGAAGGTCAGATGTCATCAAAGGAAGTTTGCAAAGCTAGATCAGAAGTAGCCCTTGAACTAGGGGCAAAAATGTCATATGTGCTCAAAGATTCAAAGTATGGGTCATTCCGTAAACCAGTGAAGACTGGCGAGAAAGCCAAATTCCAGAATCCGAAAGAAGAAAATTTTTGCCGAAGGACAATCGAGTTCTTATTCGCAACACTAGGGGAAAATTCAGACCTGATTGGATGGGCTCCGACATCATCAGCAAACAGCAGCCATTCTCTTCGATTCAGATGGCTAAGAGATCCTATGGCCAATCAACATGGACAACGTTAAACTTTTTTAATCCTTGAGAGGCTCGCTGGGCCGAAAACCTAGAAGGGCGGCCCAGGCAAAAGTTAGAGCAGAGAAAAAAAGAAAAGAAAAAGAAAAGATGAAAAGAAATGAAAACAGAACTCGTAAGGTTGAAAACCCGAAAGGGCGGCTTTGGCAAAAGTTAGAGTGCAAAAGGAGAGTGTCAACACCCGAGTGCACTCTTACCCGGAACTACGTACGGCCTGATTCCCATGTTTGGGATACGTAGGCAACATCATCCTAAAGTTCGGCTCCAATCATTTTCAGCCTGCTTGGCTCATCCATGTTGATTGGTTTATCCTTGTTCAACTCGGCTATCCTGTCCATGTGAAGTGGCTCATCTTCATGATCATCTTCGTTCAGACTCAGTTATCCTACTCTGTTAGAAGATTCAGCTGCAAGACAATTCAAGTTCAGATCTGAGGTTGTGTATCTTAAGAGTAAATTCTATGTTGGTCGAGCAGTGGCCATTTGCAAAAATAGTTTTGAGGATTTTTAATGAGGTTGACTAATTCTCTCAAAAATTATTCTATTTTTCCAAAACTGGACCATTTCTTGGACCCAAAAAAGGAAGGTTTTCAGTGCTCACAACTTGACTTGCATGATTTCAAATTAGAAAATCGAATAAGTGTGTTAATCTAATTTTCATGTTGGTCAAAATTGTTTTAGTAGAAAGCCAAAACAAAAAATGGTCAAAATGATGAACTAGGGGCATAGTCGAGTCAGGTTTTCTGTCTTTTCCCCATTGTCAGCATACTTGCCAGAAAGGGCACCATATTTGCCAGAAAGGGCACCATATTCGCCAAAAAGGGCACAACTGAAGCTAACAACAAAGGGCTGAAAGCTCTCACATCATCCAAGCGGCGAGGTATCAAGCCAAGTGCAAAGCACGAATTGGAAATGGAGCTGGATATTCGTTTCCCTTATCCAGACGATGACACCCAAATTGGCGTCTGACCCAGAATGGGGATGTAGAAAACATGATGCGTGTGAGACCAATTGATTGTATACCTAGTCGGTGGGACATGCTGTAACTCATCCTGGTCAAGTTAAGCCAAGCACATCGTGAACTGATGTCAAGAAGGAGAATCTAGCAAAATGCTAGGGACAAGAGCCCATGACTTCCTACTTATCCGTCAACCACCCATGGGAAGGATAAAAAAATAAGAGAGATTGAAGAATATAGAGATGTGCGCTGAGAGAAAAAGTAAGGAAATGGGCTTTTTCAAAAAACTAGAGATTGAGTGCCAGAGTGATGTGAGAATCACAAATGAGAAAGGGTGGGAAACAATACCCGGAGAACCAGGCTCCTCGTAAACTGAGAGGTCTCTTGCCTTCGTAACACATTCGAATGATGTATTGTGTGTGTGTGTTTTTATTTGTCTCGATTCTTGTTTTGAGTCATTTCAAGTGTCAATAGATGTGTTTAGGTTGTTCACCTTTGTTTTCCTTTGTTGAGTTGCGGTGTGCTGTGGTCGGTCGTAGACTCAATACCCAGTTGAGAACTCTTTTCTCAATTTCAATTTCGAAAATAAATCGTTTTGTGCTCAGAGTGCTGTGCCATTCTCCACATTTGTGCAAAACAAGATTCTTTTTTTTCATAACCTACAGAGTTTAACCTAGGTAATGTGAGAACAATAGAACGAGGACCTATCTGAAGCTACATAGGTTCCAGACTGCAAAGTAAAGGGAAAGAAGGAAAATCAGAGCATCTGAGTGTGTTTTAACTTCAGCAAATTCCGGATGTACTTCCTCAGGTCTTGTTAATGCTTTGAAGTATGAGTGTGCCTCTATCTCAAGCTCAAGATCAAGTCTGCTTCAAGCTAGAATAGTGATCAGAAGTGCTCTCCCTGAGCACCATTTCCCTGTCAGAGGCATCTTGGTTGTGTTTGCAATGAGTTCCTAGGAGACCAACTGCGACGGTGGAAACTAGAGTTCGAATGAGGTTGCCTAGAACATAAAGGTTTGGAATTTCCAAGACTAAAGTCTGGTTTGAATACCCAGGGGTGTATCCCCGGCTTGAAATCTGTATGGCAGCCCCATAGGTTGAGGTAGCATGTATGCGCCTCAATTCTGGATACTGAACCAACCTAGTTTGTCACCCCGTTGGAGAATGGGGAAAGTTGTGAATATGATTAGGAAGAAAAGCGGCATCCGTGGCTTCTACATGCAGAGGTTATCCCTTGTCAGCATTGCAGGACCTTTGAACTGTGAGTTGAAGGTAAGAGTTCGAAGAACACGAGGTAAGAGTTCGAAGAACACAAGGGGAGATCCCTGTCAGAGTAGAGCGGTTCATCGTCACTCACCCCATGAGGTGCTTGCTAAAGTGTTGCTTTGTTTGTTTATTGCATTCCCTAAGCATTATGTATTGCATTGCTTGCAACATGTATCATATCATTCCACTTATTGCATTTATTTGCATCTTATGCGATCTTGTATCATTTATCCTTTCACGCTGTGCAGCGTTTAGGATTGTTGTCCTCCGGGGCTATCTCAGGATGCATGGAACGCATTCCTGATTGCTTTTCTTTAAACCTCTTTTCACGATTTCAGCGTGATTAGAGTGTCTCTTTCCTCACACGATTTCAACGTGTTTGGAATTTATCTCAAGACGCGTGGAACGCGCTCCTGATTGCTTTTCTTGGGACCTCTTCTCACGATTTCAGCGTGGTTAGAGTGTCCCTTTCCTCTTCTCACGGTTTCAGCGTGGTTAAAGTGCTCATTTCCTCATACGATTTCAGCATGTTTGGAATTTATCTCAAGTTGCGTCGAGCGCGCTCCTGATTGGTTTGTTTTCGGACCTTTTTTCACGATTTCAGCGTGGTTAGAGTGTCTTTTTCCTCACACGATTTCAGCATGTTTGGAATTTATCTCAGGTTGCATCGAGCGCGCTCCTGATTGGTTTGTTTTCAGACCTTTTCTCACGATTTCAGCGTGGTTAGAGTGTCCTTTTCCTCACACGATTTCAGTATGTTTGGAATTTATCTCAGGTTGCGTCGAGCGCGCTCCTGATTGGTTTGTTTTCGGACCTCTTCTCACGATTTTAGCGTGGTTAGAGTGTTCTTTTTCTCACATGATTTCAGCGTGTTTGGAATTTATCTCAGGTTGCATCGAGCGAGCTCCTGATTGGTTTGTTTTCGAACCTCTTCTCATGATTTCAGTGTGGTTAGAGTGTCCTTTTCCTCACACTATTTTAGCGTGTTTGAAATTTATCTCAGGTTGCGTCGAGCGTGCTCCTGATTGGTTTGTTTTCTGACCTCTTCTCACAATTTCAACGTGGTTAGAGTGTTCCTATCCTCACACGATTTCAGCGTGTTTGGAATTTATCTCAGGTTGCGTCGAGCGTGCTCCTGATTGGTTTTCTTAGGACCTCTTCTCACGATTTCAGCGTGGTTTGAGTGTTCATTTCCTCACACAATTTCGGCATGTTTGGAATTTATTCTTTCTTCTCTCACGATTCCAGCGTCATTGGAGTGTGTCCCCCTTATGCATCCATTACATCATACCATCTTATCACCTGCATCCTTTTCATGTTAGGCTTAGTTTGGCATGTGCTCATATATTTCCTTCGTTAAAGCATGGTTCTGTGTTAATGTGTACGCGCTTATTCCATTAAGAGAATTGTGGTCTGAGGGTTTCGGCATCTATTCTGTGTTAGATGTGGTTTGTTTTATGTCCATGCCTTTTCTAGGTAAGATGTGGTTTGGCCACGCGCCTTATTCACTTCATCCATTGCATTGTACTTTATTTTGTTGTATTCAGCATTTAGGATCATGATCTTTCCTAGCAGATCATTCCTCACTTGTATCATCCCACCCAATTACTTGTATTTTTTCTGCGAAACACATAGTTCTGCATGTGCACACACCTACTCCACTAAAAGAATTGTGGTTTGAGGGTTCCGGTACCTTTTCTATGTTAAACGTAGTCGGATTTTGCATCTCCGTCCCTTTTATGATATTTGTGTGGTTTTGCACTGCTTGTGGTTTGGTGATTTAATTCCATTGCATTATATTTCATTTACATTGTTTTATTGTGTATCATTTTGTATCCTATCCCAGAACTACGCTGGTTTGATTCCTTGCAAAGGGATACGTAGGCAGCCTGAGAGCGCAACCATTTATTTATGTATTTTTTGTTTGTTTGTCCAAGTCTTCGGCCTTGTAAAAAATGAGTCGTCTCTGGGCTTTGACATTCACTCACGTCATTTCATGACTTTGAGCTCTGTCAAAGAGGGCCAACTGTAGACACCCCATTTTTGACCGCCCTTAAGACTTTGGCGCCACTAATTGCTTACTTGGTGATGAAAGTTGTGCAGTGTAAATGTTCGATTTCTTCGGCAAGGAGAGCGTCAAATCCCAAACCTCACACCCCATTTTTGGACCAAGACTTTTGACCAAAATGATTTTTAGACCTTAAAACCCTCTCTTACAAAATATTTTTGAAACAAAGTTTTTACAATGTTCTGACACTCGCATTTTGTTAAATGTTGCGCTTTTCGGTAAATCGAGCAAGGACAAAGTGGAAATGAATAAAAGAGAGGTGAATTCTTTGAAAAAATCTTTAAAACACCTTATTTAGGAGTTTGGAGTTGAAGAAAAGAGGAGAAGAGGGAAGAAACCAAGGTTGGAGAAGAAGTTGGGCATGAATCGTTAAGAGAGACTCGAGCAGCCCTCGCTAAATCGAGCCTATCCATTCGTACACTTGGATTTCAGCTATGAGGCCATCACCGTTGGAAAGTGGACTTCCAGGGCTTCATTTTGCACTCAAGAACCTCCTTAAGCCGAGGCCAGATGAGGGAGATATGGTTGGTTGAAGTTAGGTATCATTTCGGTCGGACCGAAACTGAGCAGTCTTTACTAAAAGAGGGATATCTCTTAGCACACTTGGAATTTTTATGTGAGGCTGCTACCATTGGAAAGAGGACTTCCGAGGCTACAATTTAGACTCGAGAATGACCTGAAAAGGGGTCAAGATGAAGGATTTATGCTTGTTTGAAGTCGGGAACAGGGACTAATCTTTGTCGTCGGCCTTTGTGGGAGGGTGCCGGCCACAATTGGAGCTTGCCAGCCATAGGTCAGCCAAGAGTGATCCTTATCGGCCACAAATGGTCACCGGTCGGCCACCAAGATGTCTGGTCGGCCAAAAATGTACAAAAAGCTCAGAATTTGCAGATATTTCTCCTCCAGCTATCCTGCACTGTGCCAACTGTCTCTAAATCAGATATTTCGACCTGAGGCTCTCTTTTTGCTATATATGGAGGCCATATCTATCATTTGGAAGGTTAGAAAGTTTGGGAGCCTCTCTCTCTAAAATCTCTTTCTCTCTCTCTCTAGACTTCTCTTTCTCTTGCCTTTTGTGCATGCAAGTAGAGAAACACCTCTCCTTTGCCTGGACATCCTTGATGAAAGTGGTTCATCTTTGGGTTGAGGTTGCTTGAAGCTTACTTGGAGCCTTGTTTGAGCTCTAGAAGGAGGATTGAGCTTGGTTTGTTGCCCATTTTGTGCCTAAGTGGTGCTTTGCTTCAAAGGTATAACACTTACCTTATTTAAGCTTGCTTTGCACACTTGTTTTGCCATCTTCTTCTACTGTTTTTGGCCTAGTTTTCAACTACAAAAACCTCTGTTTTTAAGGTTTAAAAGTGGTAGTTTAAGGCCTTTTTGGAGTTAGGGGTGGTCCACCCTCTTTTGTAGCTTGTTTGCTAAGCTTTGTGCCATCTTTTAAAGCTTTTAAAACAATCTTTTCTTGGCCTTTTAACCACTGAATTCCAGGGGAATTTCAGTGGTAGAAAGTTGGTTTTGAGGTCCCAAATACGAGGGGGTGGCGTCCTCTCCTTGTGTTTTGTTTGCATGTGTTGATGGCCTAACATGTGAGCATGTATTTCTCCCTTTTTGTAGCTTAGTTCAAGCATGTTTTAGGCTCTATTTTGACCTTCTTTAACTTTGTTTTTGGCTGGTTCGGTCACTTCTTGCTTGCCTCTTGCACTTGTAGTGCAATCATGCTTACTAGCCTAGCATGTTTGATGATTTAGCCTGTCATTCTAGCTCGTGTTAGCTTAACTCCAGCACATTTTTGCTACTGATTTGCCATGATTTAGCTCTGTTTTGAGTGGTCTTGGTCATATATGCTTTGCCTTGTATAGCTATAGTGTAAATGGCTTCACTAGCATTGTGTTTCAAGGCCTCTAACATGCTTTGCTTGAGATGTTTGCATGCTATAGCATCATTTAACATGTGATTTTAGTGCATATATCTCTGTCACACTCTCACATATCTTACTCTTTCATTACTTTTGAGAGTTGTGCTTTGAGCCTTGCTTGCGAGCCAACAAATGAGCATGTCTTCCTTGCCATTTATGCTTCAATTCCAGCATGATTTAGCCACTGTTTTGGCATGTTTAAGATCTGTCTGGAGTTAGTTTGGTCATTTAAGCTTGATATTGCATGCCTCTAGTGTAATGCACATCACTAGTTTTATGCTTTTGGCTTTGGAACATGTTGTGCATGTGTTGCTTGCATGTTGTAGCACTATTTTTCATGCCATTTCAGCACTAAAAAGTCTGCAACCTCCCTCTATTCTTCACTTTTTAATTTGCTTTTGAAAGTGGTCTTGAGCTCCTTGTTGGCTTGAGCATGAAATTGAGGCATTCATGCCTAATGGTTTTAATCCTTCCTTGAGGGTTTCTACTAACCAACAGCATGAGACCTCTTTCATGCTTAAGGCACTTGTGGCTTAGGCCATCTTTCCAATTAGAGGACTTTCACATTGGACTTAACCGGTTAAAGGATTAATTAGTAAGTTAAAATGTGTAAACAAAATGAATCAAGTAAAACTTGAGCACGATAAACATATGTGTGTTGCATTGCATGTGTTTGGATCGGACATTAATCCAAACACAAGAAATGTGGGACGTTTCATACTCAAAGTGATGAAACGTGTCACGTTTCTTGGTCACCGACACCCTTGACCATGCATGATAGGGTGGTGGCCATTTGAGTCTTATGTGTGCATTCATGAAGCTTGTACAAGCTTGGTCCTTAGGCCATCATGCATTGAGATGCTTGATTGGTGGCTTGAGAGCCAAGCACCATATTCCTTTGAGCTTGAGAAATGATGGGGAGAGTGGCAGTACATACATTTCCTGCGAAATGCCTTGCTTTGCCTCTGTTGTTCTTTGTTGCAGCAAAAACAGAAGTTTGGAAAAATGGGTGGCTGACCGGCCACTTGCAGTAGCCGACCGGCCAGATGAGGTAGCCGACCGGCCACCAGTGCAAAGGCTGTCCAATGTGTTCATGTGTTGGAGAAGAGGCAATTTGGAAGTTAGTACGATGTTTGGAGATCATAGCAAATGCAAACAGAGGCAGCCGTTGGCAAGGCGATGGATTTTCGAGAGGAAGCCAACCGAGCATGCATGTCTCTCTCGCCCGCTGTAGACCGCCTGAACTTCCTCCGCGCGCCCCCCCTTTCGGAGAGGGCGTAGATTTGGTTCTAACTACTACAGTTCGGACTCCTGTCACGGTTCTAAATCTAATCTCACAAAGTGCAATGTAAGACTGATAAATCACCAAAGAGTCCAAATCCAGCAATTGGTTTTGAAAAATCAATTTTGAGTCAAAAAGCGCCAAACATGGACTGCTTTGCCAGATTTTAAGAGTCGCCACCTAAATATTTTGTTTTTGGGAAATTTAGGAAACCCTGACTCGTGCCAAAGGCCACGTATCCGTCATCACCAAAGTTGCCTCGGCTCGGGAACTTGGGTACGAGAGGGGAAGGTCTTGAAATGAGCATCCCCACTCGTCCGATCAAAGGATCGGCCTCTACTATACATGATATGTTGTTTTGAAAACACATGTGTTTTTATTCCGGTTATTTAGCTAACTTACTACGTGATGCGCACAGCATACAAGTATAGACTAGATCGCCTAAATTGGAACAAAACAATTCAATGTTTGTTTTCGAAAATGGTTTGAATTTGCACCCTCAAGTGGGCTTAGAAATGCGGATTTGCTACAAAACAAGGTGGGCTTAAAACATGATGATTTGCCACTCCAAGTGGGCTTAAAACTCACATTTTGATGAATTATTCCAATTCAAGTAATGAAGCCTTCATCCGCAAGCATTCATGCAGTTAATCATTTAAGCACACAGCCTCATGGCAAGCATGCTAAACATGGCAATCACTTACACTCATGCAAGGATGCTAAAGCGTAAACACTTACAGTGTACTCCGAGCCAAAACAGAAAACTAGTTAGAAATCATGCATGATCCTAGCTATGTTAAAATGCCTAATGCAACGCATGCAAAGTGTAACTAAATAGGCTCGGCTATCTAAGATGACATGTGAATACAACACTTGATACACATATCCAAATAGGTATTGAAATACGATGCAGTTTGAATGATGCGCCGAGCTCGGTGCATGCAAGACAAATGGATGATGCACGCATGCAAGCATAAGGTATGCTAATTGAAATATGCCTTAAACTAACCATAAAAAATGGTTAAGTAAAAGGGAGAAAGACGTGGGTTGGAAGACATGAACACACACACGCACACTTATTACAACATTTTCCCTTTCGACAGAGGGTCCGAATGAATTAGCTAAGCTAATCTAAGCTAAGCTAACTAACCAATCTAATTAAGCTAATTAGACTAATTATTACACAACAAAACGAATAACTAGTAAACTACTTATTAATTATTACAACACTTAATTAATTAATAAACTAATTAATTAAATTACCAAATTAATCTAACTAACAAGTAAAGCTAATTACAAATCATACTGCCTCAACTCTGTTTCGAGAGGTTGAAGATGCATGCTCAGTTGGCATTCGCTCGGAAATCCATTACCATGCTGTCAATTGCCTCTGTTTGCACTTGCCTTGATCTCTGAAAATTGTGCCAACCTCCAGACTGCCTTTACTTTAAAACAGGAAACTGCTGGTGGGCTGCTAGCCACTAAAAAGTGGCTGGTCGCTAGTGCTACTGGCCGGTCGGCTAGTAAAACTGGCTAGTCGTCTAGTTGCTTCTCTAGGCTTCTGGTTTTGCTTTAACAAAGAACAATAGAGGCACAACAATGTATTTGCAAGACAATGTAGACACTGCCACTCTCCCAATCATATCTCAAGCTCAAAGAAGCGTGGCACTCGGCTCTCAAGCCACCAACCAAGCATTTTCAATGCATGGTGGCCAAGAACCAAGCTTATACCATGTTTATGAATGCACAAACAATACACAAAGAGCCTCCATCCTATCATGCTTGATTAAGGGTGTTAGCGACCAAGAAACGTGACACGTTTCATCACTTCAAGCATGAAACGTCCCGTATTTCTTATGTTTGGATTAACGTCTGATCAAACACATGCAATGCAACACACATGTTATCTTGGCATGTTTTGGTTGACTCAATTCTTGTTTACACAATTTACATTGCCAATCCATTCTTTAATTGGTTAAGTCCAATGTGCAAGTCCTCTAAAGAGAGGAGGTCAACCAAAAAAAATGGTTTAAGGCATATGAGAGACCATGCCTTTGACTAGGAGGAACCCTCGAAAGAAGGTTAAAGCCATTTAAGCACGAGTCTCAATCCCAAGCTCAAACACAAACTCAAGGGTCAACCAACTCTCAAATCAAATAAAAAAAAATGAAGAAAAGAGGAAGGTGGCGGATATTTAGTGCTGAAGTGGCATGCTAAAGACCTTAAAGCATGCAAGCAATGCAAGCATAGCATGTTGAGGACCAAAAACATCAAAGCCAGTAAAGAGCAATACATAAGAGGCATGCAATACATAGCACAAATGACCAAACCAACTCTGGACAGAGCTTAATCATGCCAAAATAATGGTCTAAACATGCTGAAATGGGAGCTCAAAATACTAGAAGAACATGGACACATGTTGGCCTATAAACAAGGCATAATGCACAACCCTAAAAAGCTATGAAGAAGTGAAGTATATGAGAGTGTGACTACACTATATGCACTGAAATTACATGCTAAATGGTGCCATACCATGCAAATGTCACATGTATAACATGTTGAAGGCCTCAAAACTCAAAGCTAGTCAAGGCCCCTTACACTACAACCATTCTAAGCAATGCTCAAATGACCTTGACCATTCAAAACAGACCTAAGGCAAGTCGAAACAGTAGCAAGAACATGCTAGACTTGCAGCATAGATGGCGAGAAAGATATGCTCATGTATTAGCTTACAAACAAGGCATGAGGCTCAACTTCTCAAAAGCATTGAAAGAGTGATACATAGAGAGTATGACAGTGATATATGTTGTGAAATCACATATTAAATGATGTCAAATCATGCAAACAACTCAAGTAAAGCATACTAGAGGACTCAAAACACAAAAGCTATTAAAGTCTATCATGCTATAGCCATACAAAGCAAGCCTCATATGACCTAAACCACTCAACACAGAGTTAAAGCATGCTAAAAATTGAGTAAAAGCATGCTGGAGTATAGCCAAAATAAGCTAGAATGATGGGCTAAAGTAACAAGCATGCAAAGCTAGTGAGTAAGATTACACGACAAGTATAAAGAACAAGCAACCAATGATCAAACAAGCCAAAAACAGAGTTATGGCAGGTCTAAAAAGTCACAAAAATATGCTTGAACAAAGCCACAAAGAAGTAGACACACATGCTCATTTGGTGGGCCATCAATACATGCAAACAAGACAAGAGGAGAGAGGACCACCCCCTTCTATTTGGGACCTCAAAACCACCTTTCCACCACTGAATTTCCTTTGGAATTTAGTGGTTAAAAGGCCAAAAAGAGTAGTTTAAATAGCCTTAAAAGGTGGTACAAAAACTTAGCAAATAAGTAACCAAAGAGGGTAGATCACCCCTAACCCCAACAAGGATTTAAACCAACATTTTTAACACTTAAAAAGAGAGCTTTTGTAGTTAACAACCAAGCCTAAAACAGCATGCAAAGGTGGCTAATATGGTATACAAAAATAAGCTCAAAAAAGGAAATATGCTCACCCTTGAAGCATAGCAGCAAGAGGACAACTTCTGAGCCAAAAACCAACTTTAGGAGGCCCAAACAAGTCTTAAGGAATTTTAGCTCCAAGGTCAAGATGTTTGGCTAAGAGGGTTGTGTGCAAATATGTCAAGAACACTCACTTTCAAGCATTATAGAGTATAATAGAGAGAGAGAGAGAGAGAGAGAGAGAGAGAGAGAGAATTTTAGAGAGAGAGTCAAAATTTGCTTCCCAAATTTCTGAGCCTCCAACAAGGGAGAGGGACCTCCCCTTATATAGGCAATGCAAGCAAAAACTTGCTTGACAAGCTTAAAGCTTGTTTCCATCCCTCCATATACGTGTATAGAGGATAGCTTCAATGCCCAACAGCTGGCTCAAAAGATCTGAAAATATCAGAAAAATGGAAAAATTGGTTGCCAGCCAGTTCAAGTGGCCGACCGGCCACTTCAACTAGCTGACCGACCACTCCAACTAGTTGGCAAGGAGAAAAAGTGGCTAGCAAATGCCAAAAGTGGCCGGCAGGGCCCCACTCTCCTTCAGCCAAGAGGCACCAAGGTTTGGCCTAAAAACAAGGCCAAAACACAGAGGGTTTAGAGGCTCAAAGACAAGGCGCTCGGCTGAGACCTTTAGGCACTCAAAACTAGCACAAACATGCGCAATCATCGAGTGCACAGACGATGACATCTGAGTCTTAAGGTCGGTCAAAAATGGGGTGTCTACACCCGCGAGGCCACTTTATTGCTTTATTAGCTAGTTGTAACTGATTATTACATGTGTTGTAATTAATTAGTTTAATTTGTTCTGTAATATTTTAATTAGCTTAGCATAGCTAGTTATCCAATTTGTGTTGTAATAATTAATTAGCTAGAATAGTTAATTAGTTGGTTTGTAATAATTAGCTTAGCTTATTTATTCGGACCCTCCTTCGCGAGGGCACAATGTTGTAATAAGTGTGCGTGCGTGTGTGCATGTCTTCCAACCCCATGTCTTTCTCCCTTTTATTTATCCTCTTTCGGTGGTTAGATTAGGGTACGTTTTGATTAGCATATCTTACGCTTGCATGTTTGCATCCATTCATTTGTCTTGCATGTACCAGGCTCGGCGCATTATTCAAACTGTATTGTCGTTTCAATACTTATTTGAATACGTGTTCCAAAGCATGTTCTCAAATTGTTGCATTCATATGCCATCTTAGATAGCCGAGCCTATTTAGTTGTATTATTGCATGTGTTGCATTAGGCATCTTGAACATAGTTAGGATCGCACATTATTTCTAACTAGTTTTTTGTTTTGGCTTGGAGTACTCGGTAAGCTTTTTTGCTTTAGTATACTTGTATGGGTGTGAGTGTTGCCATGATAGCATACTAGTTCTGAACAAAAGCCTAATGTTCGGTATTATGTAGCCGAAGAAAAGGTATATGTTTGGTTGTGGAGCACCGAACATATTCAACAAGTTCGGCTCTGTATAACCAAACGAAGAGAAATCGACCAACCTGTGAGGTAGAGAGAGAAATCAACGGGAAGAGAGAGAGAGAGGGTCATGCACAAAAGGGAGAAAAGAGAGTAGGTTCCGAAGAATAAAAATGAAGATCGTGAAAGAGAGTTCGCGAATCAGTTTTCCTTTTCTGCCGCCACTGCCAAAACCCTAACCTTCGCAACTATTGATAGTTTCGTGAATAACAGGTGGCAGTGAAATGCTCGTTAGAGGAGGAAAATAAAAGAGGTGGGTTGGTCGCCAAAGGCTGCCGATAGACGTGGAAGTGATGGTAGGATTAGGGTTAGGGTTAAACTTGGGAGGATAGGATGGGGATAAAATTGAAATTTGATATCAGGACAAAATTGTAATGAAAAAAAGAAAAAAAAAAAAGAAGAAAATCCGCATAGAGGATAGGATGCTATATTCAAGCATCCTAGTATGTTGTATCTGCATAGAGAATTTTTGAAAAATAAATTTTTGAAAAAAAAGTTCAATCTGCAAACCGCCCGCATATCCGCAAACTCTATCCGCACAAATCGCACTGCGGGCGGTTCCAGGTTGACTTTTCCCAAAACTGCATAGATGCGGGCAGGTACAAACCGAACCGCAAACTGTCCAATCCGAACTGCGGACACCTCTACATAAGACTACGAGCTAAGGGGCAATTTGGCAACCCAATTAAAATAGCTTTTAGCTTTTAACCAATTTTATATCATATCACTTCTCATACTTTTTACATATAAAAGAATAAAAAAGTCAAAAAAAATCAAAAAATTAACTTTTAACTAACTTTCTAAATCACTCCTAACATAGTCTGAGAATTGGTTAAGAGTCAAAAATCAAAATTTTAATATATTTTAAGTTACATTATCACTCTACTTTTTTATACGTTTTTTTAAAAAAGTTAAAAAAAATTAAAAAACTAATTTTTAATCAATTTCCCAAAACAATTCAAAATAAGTTTAAAAGTTATAAAATGTCGTATCTAAATCATAATCATTTTATTTTTTCTCTTATAAAAATTAAAATAATAAAAAAAAACTTATTTCAAAATAGACTTTTTAATTTTAAACTAAAATAATTAAAAAATTAAAAAACTAAAAAAAGCGAATACACATACCAAACAAACCTATATCAATGATCTTTTGGCGGGAATTTTTGCTTTGAGTTCCCTCCAAAAACAAACCCCCCAAATGTTCCCTCCGCTTGGTCGACCTCCAGATCGCCCATTCCACTCACCCCCGCGATGCCCAGTTGAAATTCATCCCCAAATTCATCATCAAATTTAACTACCCACTTCTCAAAGAAGATGAAATCGTCAATTCCTGTAATGGGTTGCTCTGCTTATCTGATTTCACTGACGATTCTGATCCCATTTTCATATGCAATCCGATTCTGGGTGAGTGCATTACTTTACCCATCTTACATCACCATGGAAATTATGATGCTGCTATGACTGCTTTTGGGTTTAGTCTCAAGACTAATCAGTACAAGGTGATTCGGTTTTTTCTCCAAGAGGTTGTTTATATTGACCACAATGCTCAGATGGGTTCTTATCGTGAGGAGGCAGAGGCCAAGATTTACACAATTGGTGGAGAAGGGTTGTGGAGGAATATGGGGAAGGTACCTTATCATTTGACAAACCTGTCGTTCAATTATTTCGTGATGGGGCTATTCATTGGCTTAATTTCAACCATGATAGTCCCGGCTTCATTGTTGTTTCGATTTGGGACCGAGGAATTTCGGGTTGTTCCTCAACCTCTTGAGTTTGGTCTGCATAGAGAGTTTTGAGGGCATAAATGTGTCGGTGTGCTGCGGGATAGTCTGTCCATTTGTGAATTTTCTATTCATTGTGGTATCGATATATGGATAATGAAAGAGTGGCAATGAGGAGTCTTGGAGCAAAGAGTTTGTTATTGGCAATGTGGTTAGTAATAAGAAGGGGGGTTTTGACTATTATAAGGCAATTATGATTCTAAAGACTGGGGAAATTTTGATGCTTTACAACAAGGATGGTCTTGTGCTGTATGATCCTAAGCTAGGTGGGTTTAAGAAGTCAAGTATTTATTGGATCAAATCAGAATTTTATGGGGCTGCCCATATTCCGAGCTTGGTTTCTCTCTGTGATGTTGCCGAAGGAGAATACTTCTCTTTGATACGTTGCCAAAGGACAAAAGGTTAAAGGTAAAAATTCAGATGATCTAACTGTTATATAGCCTTTGATTTACAATTGAGAGCTTGGTTGGCTATTACTCCCTCCGTTCCAAAATATTAGTCCCTTATTTTATTTTTCATTGTCCCAAAATATTAGTCCCTCTTCAAATACAAAAATAATATAAATTTCCTATTTTGCCCTTCTTTTAAATTAATAAACAATATAAAAAGTATAATTATGACATTGATATTTCCAAAAAATGTACTATCAAAAGGATAATTTTGAAAAATTAACTTTTTTCAAATGTAATAATTGTACTACCAAAAAAAGTTGGATTCTCCAAAAAAGACCATTATTTTGGGACGGAGGGAGTATATTGTTTTGGCCCCACTAATATTGCAGCTGCTTACAAGCACTCGTTTCCATGTTGATGCGTGTGTTTAATTTATGGAATCTTTAAAATTTTATGCTTCTTCTTTGGAAAATAATAATCCACTATTCTTGTAGTAATAATTTTATTTCATTCACTAATGCTCCATTTATCTTGATTGGCAACAATAGTGAGGGCATGGCTATTCGGAAAACCAGTTCCAAACAAAAGCTTGATGTTCGGTATTATGTAGCTGAACAAAAGGTATATGTTTGGTTGTGGAGCACCGAACATATTGAACAAGTTCGGCTCTCTGTAACCAAACGAAGAGAAATCGACCAACTTGTGAGGTAGAGAGAGAAATCGACGGGGAGGGAGAGAGAGAGAATATCATGCACAAAAGGGAGAAAAGAGAGTAGGTTCCGGAGGATGAAGATGAAGATCGCGAAAAAGAGTTAGTGAATCAGTCATTCCTTTTTGGCTGCCACCACCAAAACCCTAACCTTCGTCGCCATTGATAGTTTCGTGAATAACAAGTGGCAGTGAGAGGCTCATTAGAGGAGGAAAATAAAGGAGGTGGGTTGGTCGTCGGAGGCTGCTGATAGAAGTGGAAGTGGTGGTGGGATTAGGATTAGGATTAGGGTTGAACTTGGGAGGATAGGATGGGGACAAAATTGAAATTTTATATTAGGACAAAATTGTAATGAAATAAAAAGAAAAATGAAAGATCCAAAATAAAAAGGTAGAGGCATTTAGCAATCCTCTAATTATATACATGATTCTATTTACACACTAAATATTACATTATATTTATTTGTACAATATTTTTTTTCTTAATGTACAAGTATAGTGTAATAAGAAATTTATTGAGTGTAAATAGAAGGTGTCTAATTATTTTACATATTTTCATGTCTATTGTATTTACTGTATTGTTTTATTTATTTTTTGCAATAATTTTGTGCTCAAACTCTTTATTTGTAATCCTTCCAAAAACAAAGTTTGACCTTCTCCCAGGCACTTAGTAAAAATTATTGGTTGATGCCTGATGTATCATGTGGCCATATCCCAAGCAAACCACAAATTTTCATGTTCTCATATTATTTAATTATCTAATACAAAATCATGATTTCACCCCATCTCCCAATCAAAACATACCTGAGGGCACCACCAGAACCAACAAATAACTTCTAATTACACAAAAAAAAAAAAAAAACTTCTAATTAAGCAACTTCATTTGTGACAATTAATGAAGTCAGTCCACGTAAGAAAGTAAAGGGTGGTTTGGCATAGACTAAGGTGCCGTTTGGTAATGACTTTTTTAGTTGATTTTTTTATTTTTTCAACTTTTTTAATTTGAGACTTTTTTGTTTGTTTGGTTTTCTTATTTGGCTTTTTTGGCTTTTTGCATTTGAATGACAAAAGTGCCCTTCTCTTGAAAATGATGTTTTTTTGACTTTTTGTTTATATGAGTCAATTTGGTAATTTTGCATCCCAATTAAAGTGTTTTGTCATTTTGAGATTTTGTAACTTTTTTTTGTCTTTTTGGGATTATTTGGCCAAAAAAGAAAACCAAACTGGGGCTAAATAAGTGAATTTTTTTGCAAAAGTGTACTTATGTGAGTCACATCAATCAACATCTTCTTTTTATTTTTCTACACATCTTTTATAAAAAATTAAAAAATACACTTATTTAGAATATTCTAAACCAATATGTCAAGGGTGACATGGTGCAATGGTGTAGGTGTTGGGTTCGGAATTTGTTTACTTGGTAGTTTTTTTTAAGCTTCCAAATTCAGTTGAACAAAATAATCAAAAAAAAATTTAAAAATTATAAAAGAATTTAAAAAATAGTATTTTTTTGGGACTTATTTTAGTAATTTTTTGGGACTTATTTTAGTTTTTTCATTTTTCATTTTTGTTTTTTTACTTTTTAGATTTGTTACACAAAATGGTCGGAAGAATAAAAAATTTTAATACTATAATTTAAAAAAAAATAAAATCAGTAAAGATAAAAAAAAATTAAAATAAAAAAAATTGGCCTAACTAACTAATTAGCTGACATCCAAACAGACAACAAATCAAACCCTGTCCGGATTAGGAAACACAGAGAGTTCCATTCCTTGGCACTTCCAAATCCTAAACCGATTCTACTTCACATTGACTCTCACTCTATATAAACACCCCTAACCATCATTGCCTACAAACCCAACTCTCGCCCTTCTCTCTGCCTTTTTAGTTTCGATTACTGCACATACGCGTCCTCGTCCTTCTTTCTTTTTCTTGTTCTTATTCTTCAATCAAGCAATGGCTGGTGCTCTTATCACTCCTGCTGGTGACGATTCCCCGAAAGATTATCCCGGAAAACTTACTTGGTATGTCTTCGTAACTTGCATCGTCGCCGCCATGGGTGGGCTGATTTTTGGCTACGACATCGGTATCTCTGGTAAGCCCTTCTTCAACTTAATAAATCTTCAATTCTTCACAGTTCTGCTACTGTTGAAAAATCAATCTTCTCTCTCTATATATATATATATTCTGTGATAATTCTTCACTCAATCACATTATTCTCTTTATTTTTTTTTGTACAAACTTTTTTTTTTCTGTAAAAAGACAAAAAAATCAATTTAAATAGTTAATTATGTTTGAGTTTAAATGTATGATATTGATTACTGGTGTTGCTACGGTGATTAGGTGGGGTGACATCGATGGCTCCGTTTCTTGAGAAGTTTTTCCCGTCTGTGTATCGGAAGGAAGAGCTCGATCAGTCAACCAATCAGTACTGCAAGTTCAACAGCCAAACGCTGACCATGTTTACGTCGTCTCTGTATTTGGCTGCTCTTTTTGCGTCCTTCTTGGCGTCCACAATGACCAAGAAACTGGGCCGCAAGTTTTCCATGCTTATGGGCGGTTGCGTCTTCTGTTGCGGTGCTCTTCTCAATGCCTTTGCTGTACACCTCGCTATGCTCATCATCGGTCGAATTTTGTTAGGTGTTGGTGTTGGTTTCGCCACTCAGGTAATTCATTCAGAAAAATGAAACCTCTTTCTTTCTTTCTTTCTTTCTTTCTTTGCTCCAATATTATTACTACAGTCACACTTTGAACATAATAACGAAAGCTCTAACTTGTTTGTTTCAAATTACATTACAGTCAGTGCCACTGTTTGTATCGGAGATGGCTCCACATAGATACCGCGGAACCCTCAACGTCTGCTTCCAACTATTCATCACAATCGGCATTCTGATTGCCGGTCTGGTCAACTACTTCACCAACATGATCAAGGGCGACTTGGGCTGGCGCATCAGCTTGGGTGGTGCCGCTGTTCCAGCCGTCCTCATGATCTTCTCATCTCTCTGGGTCTCCGAAACCCCAAACTCCCTCATTGAGAGAGGTCATTTGGACAAAGCCAAGAAGCAGCTCCAGCGCATCCGTGGAGTCGCCGACGTCCAAGCCGAGTTCAACGATCTGGTGGATGCGAGTGCAGCCTCAAAGGAAGTGGAACACCCATGGAGGGACCTATCCATGAGGAAGTATAGGCCTCAGCTTTGTTTGGCTATTTTGATTCCCATGTTTCAGCAACTCACTGGGATCAATGTGGTTATGTTCTACGCTCCTGTGCTGTTCAAGACCATTGGGTTTCAGAGCAACGCTTCGCTTGCATCGGCCATGATCACCGGTGGTGTGAATGTTCTTGCCACATTTATCTCTGTTTTTGGGACTGATAGGTGGGGGAGGAAACCCCTGTTTCTATGGGGAGGTGGCATCATGATTGTGTTTCAGGTAATACTTGTAACCAAATCTTTTTCTCCATCATCTTTCTATTTATGTATTGATTTTGTGTCCAATTTTTCAAGTTTGTAAAACACAGTTGTATTGTATTTGCACTATGTCATTACATGTTAATTTTTTTGATATTATTTGTATATATTTTATTATGTATGTATTATTTATATTTGCAGAGTGCAGTAGCAGTTCTTATTGGTGCTAAATTTGGAGTAACAGGAGATGCTACCGATTTGGGAACACTATATTCAAGCATCCTAGTATGTTGTATCTGCATTTTCGTCACAGCTTTTGCATTCTCATGGGGTCCTCTGGGATGGTTGGTGCCTAGTGAAATCTTCCCTCTAGAAATTCGGTCATCTGCGCAGAGTATCGTCGTGGCCGTGAATATGTCATTCACTTTCCTCGTTGCCCAACTCTTCCTTGCTGCTCTTTGTATGGTCAAGTACGGCTTATTCATCATCTTTGCGGGTTTAGTGCTAATCATGAGCCTCTTCGTCATCTTCTTCGTGCCGGAGACCAAAAATATACCCATCGAAGAAATGTCACAAGTGTGGAGAGGGCACTGGTACTGGAAAAAATTTGTTGATGATGAAAAGGAAATCGAGATGAAGAATGGAATGCCTTAGAAAGATATGCATAGCTAGCTCGCATTTATTTGTATTCTTTTTTGGGATTTTAGTTTTTTTTTTTTTCATTAATACTTTAAGTTGTTCAACAAAAAACAAGGTTGTTAGGATTCTTTTATATAAATTTTACTAGTCTTATTACATTTATTTGTGTTTGTGTATGTTTGCAAGTGTTTCTATTGTTTTTATTTTATTTTTTGCTTCACCTTTGTGAGCAAGGTTGCTTTTGGCTGGGCAACAATATTATGAATTTAGACTTAATTGCTTGAAAATTATGAATCTCACAATATACAAATTTCATCTCTGCCATACAATCACTCACCCATAAAAGTCTTGGTGATTTTACAGTTGGAAAAAGTTACATTTATTTTTTCAAACTTTTGTTTTTTAGTAATTTTTTTAAAATTTATATCAATTTTTTTATTTTTCAATTTAGTCTAATTTAGAAGGAATTAAAAAAAAAATTACAACAAAATAAATAACTTTTTTTTTCTTTCTTTAAATGGGTTTTTGCTTTTTGTTTGTTTTAGGCCCATCTCATCTAGTAAAATCTAAATGTGATTTTTTTTTAAAAATAATAGTAATAAAAAAATTCGCTAAATTAATATATTTAGCATACATGAAAGATTTGGTTATTCCATACTCCATGTGTTGTTGAAAAAGGCAGTCTTTCTGGTAGTTTTCCTTAATTTTTTAAAATTTTATTTGGTTGCCTAGCATTGTTTTTCGTTTTGTATTTTCTAATATTAATTGTTGTAGTTGGGCTATAAGAAAGTTTGTGGAAAATGCTACTTTCATATCGTTAGATTTTGATTATTGGTGTAAAAGAAATCAAGTTAAACTTGTTAAAAGTGCATTCAAGATCGCTTGTTATTTAAACAAATCAAACTTGAATACAATTTCAAGCACCAAAATTACTATTATTTTACTTGGTAATCTTATTTTACATTATAAAAATCTAAGCCACTATAATCATTTAAGATCGACTTGAAAATCAAATTTATTATAACATATAAGAGTTTTAGGGATCAAACTTTTGTATAAAAAAATAAAAATTTTGCTACAAAAAAAACATTTGGGGGACTAATTCTTGTCATCGTCCTGAAATGTTGGGGAAAAAAATTTAGCCACAAAAATTTGAAAATGTTTCTAATAACTTAGAAACTGTACGGGGGCGAAATATCCTCTGCTTTTCGTACTCCTTGGACTCAAGCTTCACGTGACGGCGTCTAACCTGACAACACAGAAACGGTGAGCTGCCCGGCGGTGGTATGCCGGATAGACCCTCCGACGATCAAGTCAGATCACTTTGAGGAAGAAGGAGGCTGTTAGAGAGAGAGAGAGAGAGTGTGTGTTTCAGATGGCCACAATTGCTTACCTCTAACGTTCATCTTCCTCTCCTATTTCTAGGCTGGCCATACAGCCTCAAGATTGTGCGCGCACGACCTCTGCTATCCTTCCTTGGACAAGTGGCAGTGCTTGCCTCTCACCACCTTACGCGTGTAAAGGCCTAGTCCTTCAACCAGTACACGCAGAACTGCCCAACGGTATTGACGCGTGCTTGGAGCAGATGTCCTCTCCTTAACGCCATTGGCCCAGGTGGCACACTTAACCGGAGTACCACGACCGGCCTAGCCCTTGTAGAGAGTTGCCACCACAAGTAGCACAACCGGGCTGTGTCTCGCCGACCTATCCCTCGGGGAAGAAGCGAAAGTCTGATTCACATGGCCGAGCTACTCTTGGTCGGTCCATCTTGGTTGATCGGCCGTGAGGCATACCGGCCTCCCCCCGTCCTACCTTCATTCTCGGTTATATGAAGTCCGTCCATCTCGGCTAACCGTTTAGAGGCATGCCGGTCCTCGCCCCGTAATCAGTCTAGCCCGGGCTACCCTTAGCTCGGTTGTCACACGTCACCGTGTGCCCTGCCAAGCGTCTGGTCACAGCTCGGTCATGCCTTAGATCGTGCCTGGTCGGCCAACCTCTTCGGCCGTGCAAAACAGAGCGAAGGGCCGTGTCAGGAGAGAAAACAGCTCGGCGCCGTGCGTTTTGTCACGACCCGTGTTACCGTAGCTCGGCCGTACTAACCGGTGCAAATCTCCCCTCTCAGAAACAAAATAAATTGATTAAAAAAATAAAATAAAATTTGAGACATTTAAATAACGAAACAAGAGCTCAATCGGTATCAATATTAATATCTTATACTCCACACGCCCAGTTTATGTCATTGTTGTTGTGGGAGCAAGTAAAGAATGGGAATTGTAAATCAATGAAGATGGATCCAGCTTGTCTCATGTTTAAGATTTAGGTTGGACTGTCCACTCTGGCTCAGGGGCCTAATTTTAGGTCCTGTTTTGATAATCTAAACTATTCAATGTGTAGAACCCGTCGAGTTTCATATCTCTCTAAAAAATCACGTTAATCGGATATCGCTAGCTATTTGATCGGATCAGATTTTTGTCAACTGTTTATTTTTTTATCTATTTTTTTTTACACAAATCTAATCCGATCAAATAGCTATCGATATCCAATCAACGTGATTTTTTAGAGGGATATAATACTCAACGATTTCTATATATTAACGGTTTAGATTATCGAAATGGGGCCCAAAATGGACCCATAGACTAGACTAGAAGGTCCAATCTTGATCTCAAACATGAGACAAGCTGGACCCAATGAAGATAACCTTCACGTTTGTACAAATTCTTTTGGGTTAATTACACTAATAGTCCCTATAGTTTGAGACTTGTGTCACTTTGGTCCCTGACTTTTCAATTGTGACATATTTGACCCTGAATTTTGAATTTTGTTTCAAATAAGGACAATTGAAAATATCATTAGATTTTTCAAGGGTAAAATTGTCAATTTGATAAAATATAAACTAATTTGACAAAAATAAATGTCAAAAAAATATTTTAAATTTTTTAAAAATTATTTTTATCCACCAATGATAAAATTATGTAAAATTAATAAAAATTACATGATTAATTTTTTAAAATTAATTTTAAATGATCATCATGCAAACACATAATGAAAATTAATTTGGTAAAAAAAAAAAATAAATGTCTACAAGATTTATTAATTTTACATAATTTTATTTTTAGTGGGTAGAAATAATTTTTAAAAATTCAAAAATATTTGTTTGACATTTATTTTTATCAAATTAGTTTATATTTTATCAAATTGACAATTTTACCCTTGAAAAATCTAATGATATCTTCAATTGTCCTTATTTGAAACAAAATTCAAAATTCAGGGTCAAATGTGTCAAAATTGAAAAGTCAGAGACCAAAGTGATACAAGCCCCAAATTGTAGGGACTATTTGTGTAATTTGCCCAATTCTTTTTCATATTGCCACTTCTTTCAAAATAAAATAATTTATCAACAAATTTTTACACATAAAACTCGTGTAAAATGAAATGGCTATAATATTTTTATACACAAAGATTGAGATGAAAGGCCATAAAATTATACATAATTTTTTGGGAAAATTACCCATTAGTGATCCTATCAAAAAATTGTAGGTGTTTTAAAATATATCGCTTATCTGTATTTTTTATTTTTTATTTTTAAATCTCACACTAAATTGAAATTTTCCCTAATATTTTATGAAATTTTCCACTACAACAAATGACACTTTTGGCGACTAAATTTTTAGTTGCCAAAAGTCACACTTTAGTCGTCAAAACTTTTACTGACCAAAATGTTTGGTTGCCAGATTAGTCGTTGAATAATTGTCAGGAAAGGTAATTGGCGATCAAAAATGGTTTAGTCGCCGAAAGTCCTCCATTGGCGACAAATTTTTTGGTCGCCGAAAGCTTTCAAATAAATTTAATATTGCATTTTCAGCGACTAAAATTTTCAATTATTTAGTTACTAAAAGTTTTAGTCGCCAAAATATTTTTTTGGTTCATCTTATTTCTTTTTAGTTACTAAATGTTTCAGTCGCCTAAAGTCTAATTTTCTTTTTTAGCTAAACTTTTAGTCGCCTAAAGTCTATTTTTTTTTTTTTTTTTTTTTTTTGGGGGGGGGGGGGGCTACTAAATATTTAGTCACTAAAATTTTTTATTTTGTTTTATTTATTTTTTTTAGCTACTAAAATGTTAGTCGCCTAAAGTTACAAGTTTTGATAGCTACTAAATATTTAGTCGCCAAAAGATTTGTTTTCATTTAAATTTTTTAAGCTATTAACTATTTAGTCGCTAAAAATATATACTTCCTTTTTAGCTACCAATTGTTTGGTCGTCAAAATCATCATTTTATGTTTTTTAAAAAAAAATAATTTGTCCACAACTTGTATGTATTCTGTGCAACTTGTATCATGTATATAAACAAAACAATACATAAATTATCAACTATTCAACAATCTACATCAATTTCACTTCCAATCATCCAAAAATGAATAATGTCTAATTCCATATAAACCAAGTATATTCCAACCTACAATAATTTTTCCACACAAAACAAAGAATCATATGAAAACCATGTCCTTTATACAGAAAAAATATATTCATTACCATGCCAAATGGCCATTTGGCATGGTACAAATTATCATGGTAATCTGTTTCACGAAAAGCGGTAATCTATATATAGCACACCAAAAGTATTATATACCATGCTAAAATTGATCTATACGATTAATACTAATCCACAAAAAAGCTGAAGATGACAAAATAGGTTAATTATACAAAAGTGTAAATTGTTCTCTATATAAAAAAATGGAATATCCACAAATTCACGCCAAAAGCCATTTACCAAAAAATAAAATAAAATTGCACCCATTAGTACCAGAAATGCATGTAGAACTTGATACTCTAAGGCAAAAACATAAGAGGTTATGATGAGTAAATTAAACTGTTCATCTTCTTCAGTACTTTTTCCACCATACTCTTAGACATGGTTGAAGTGTCAACTGAAAAGATCTAAATCAGTGAATATCATTGAATACACAGTGAAACAACTAATTTTAGATTTAGAGTTTTGTTTATGTACATGATGAGTGAAGAAAATTGGACTTGACTTGAAGAATGCAAAATGCCATACAGATTACAACCATTGAGGTCCCAAAACACTGATAAACTCACTCATATGAACATCCCAAAAAACACACACTTCAACCATTACAAGTGTTCACAGTATTGGATACAAAATGCACAGATGTAATGCCATGTTTACAGCTATAGATGTGAAGTTTAAGGCGTTTTCACCCCCTAAACGCCATTTTTCAACTAAGTTTAAGGTATTTTCGACTCTAATTCCTAGCCCATATGTGCTAATTACATCCCGTCTATCCCTACAGGTCTTATTTGTCATGAGGAAGCTGTCGTGACATCCATATAGTGGTTCAGGAGCTGTTTTGCATTTTTGTCCCCCTGAATGCCCTTTTTTGACTTAGTTTAAGGTGTTTTTGACTCTAACTCCCAACCTACATGTGCAGTACATGCCTTCTGTCCTAGATTTTACTCCAACAATAAAGGCAAGGCCAATGCTACATACCTGTACCAAAGATGAATGATGTGTGTTCATGACAAAGACATGATTCATAATAAAAAATTTCTAATCCATTATGTAATCTTTTTATATGGTTGTAGAAGAAGACACACATTCTCTGTAACAATATTTATGTTAAACATCTTGTATATGGACTATAACTATCAATATTTGGAAATTGTTATTAGAGCACAATAAAGGACTAACGGAAATTCAATTTCATGAAAATAACGAAAAGAGTAAGCGAAACCATATTTTACTCCAACAATAAAGGCAAGGCCAATACTACATACAGGTACCGAAGATAAATGATGTCTGTGCTCATGCCAAAGACATGATTCATAGCATCAAAATTGAAACTTGCATGAGTTAAGCTAGGAAATATTAGTGAAGATAAATAATTTCAAATCTTTAAAAGTAGATGCAAGAGAAGCTAAATTGATTTAGAATAGACTTTCACTACTAAAAAAAATACTTTTTTGCGACCGCTACAAGCCGTCGCAAATAATGAAAATATAGTCGCAAAAGACCTTTTGCGACGGTCCATGCGACGGCAATTGGGGGTCGCGAATGTGGGAGTGGCAAATACTTTTTGCGACAGCAAAGCAACGGTCGCGAATTATTCGCGACTACCTAAACTATTTGTGGCGACCACTATTTTACCGTCGCAAAAAATAAAGAAAAATGCTAGCATGTTTTTTGGCGACCATTTTGTTATCGTCGCAAAAAAACAAAAAGAAAAAATGAAACATAAAAGTGTATCTGTTTGGTAATGTTTACGTTTTCAGTTTATATTTACAAAAATTTTATAAACTGGTTTTTGTTTATTTTTAGAAAAACATAAACTACAAACACGTTTGGTAATTGAGAAAATGTTTAAAAAAATTTAAAAATATAAAAAGAGTGAGAAATGGCAAATGGTGGCAAGTGGCGGCGGAAGACGGTGATGGAAAGTGGTGACGGTGGGTGGTGGGTAGCGAGTGGTGGCGGGTGGGTGGCGGTGGTGGTGGGTGGGTGGGTGACGGTAGTGGGTAGTGGGTGGTAGTGAGTGGGTGGTGGTGGTGGTGGTGGTGGTGGTGGCGGCGGCGGGTGGTGGTGCAGGTGGGTGGCGAATGGCGGGTGGTGGCGGGTAGGTAACGGGTGGTGGTGATGGTGGGTAGGTGGGTGACGGTGGCTTGTAATGGGTGGTAGCAAGTGGGTGGTGGTGGTGGTGGTGGTGGTGGCCGGTGGTGGGTGGCGGTGGCAGGTGGGTGGCGGATGGCGAGTGGTGGTGGGTGGTGATGGTGGGTGGGTGGGTGACGGTGGAGGGTGGTAGCGAGTGGGCGGTGGTGGTGGTGGCGGTGGTGGTGGCGGCGGTGGTGGCGGGTGGTGGGTGGTGGTGGCAAGTGGGTGGCGAATAGCAGGTGGTGGTGGGTGGTGGCGGGTAGGTGCCGAGTGGTGGTGGTGGTGGGTAGGTGGTGACCGTGGCGGGTGGTGGGTGGTAGCGAGTGGGTGGTAGTGGTGGTGGATGGTGGCAGGTGGGTGGTGGGTGATAGTAGTGGTGATAGGTGGTGGTGGCAGGTAGGTGGCAGGTGGCTAGTGGTGGCGGGTGGTGGATGGTGGTGGCAGGTGGGTGGTGAGTGGTAGTGGCGGGTGATGGTGGCGGGCGGTGGATGGTAGTGGCGGGTGGATAGCAGGTGGGTGGTGATTGTGGTGGTGGTGGTGGCAAGGGGTGGCTGGTGGTGGCAGGTGAGTGGTGGCTGGTGGGTGGTGGTGGCGGGTGGTGGCAGGTGGGTGGTGAGTGGTGAGTGGTGGTGGAGGGTGGATGGTGGGTGTGGTGGTGGCGGAAGACGGTGGTGGAAAATGGTGGCGGGTGGTGACTAGTGTTGGGTGGTAAAAAAAAAAAAATTGAAAACTGAAAATCGAAACACATTTTTTGAGTTTCCATTTTTTGGTCAAATTTATAAACTGAGACCACTGATTTATAAATCAAAAATTTACCAAACAAGTTTTTATTTAAGTTTTTAAAATTTTTGTAAATATAAACAGAAAATTGAAAACGTAAGTGTTACCAAACAGCACTTCTAAGAATAGCAATGACAAGAATTCAAACAGTATAACATTGTAGTTTAATCAAACATTCCATTTGAATCTCAAAATTGGAGCCATATGTAAAAGTTATTATAACTAAAAAACTGGAAAAAAATTCTTTTATTACATTTTAAACTTCAAAACACATTTGGGACTACACAATTTCATATTAAAACACAAGATCCGTCTTCATATTAAAAGCCCAAAACCCAAAGAATGTGAAAATAACAATTTGCTGAGGAGAATTTCCCCTTCTTGATTACCAACATGGTTCTTCGCTCGCAAATTTTGATCTGGAAGTCACTAAACTTGTCCGAGTTCATAAACATAAGGTCATTCTTCTTCGAGTCTAAACAACAGCCCAACAAAGCATATCAGAAAATTACAAAGTCAAAAGAGCATATCAATGCTATGAAAATTGTGAGGATCTTTTGAAGTGATTTTCTTTGCACACAAACAGATATTCCAAATCCACTTACAATTACAACTTCCCTAGTATCAAATTCAGTATGGAAAGCATATGTGAAACAATTGAAGAAAACCAGACTAATTACAAAATATATAAATCCAAAAAATCAATCTCTGAGACACAGACAGTGAGTCCCACATCGAAACAAAATGAGAAAAAAGAGTTGTATTTATAAGATGAGAAGTACAAGTTACAACCTTGAACAAGATTTATTCTGTAGGATCCGTCTTCATATTAAAAGCCAGAACAAAAACTATTTATTTTCCATCATTTTAGACTTTAAAACACATTTGGGATTGCACAATTTCATATTAAGAAGATTGACTGCTTTATGAGCAACTAGATAAATGGAATTAGGCTTGTTATCCAAATAATATTCTGGCCAAACCTGTAGCCCACACCCCGTTTGTTAGTCGACCAAATTAAGTCAATGGCCTATCTAAGTTATGTCATATTTACAAGAATGTTCACTGACTCATCAGCACTTATGGCAAGAATGGCCACAAAACACTAGAAAAAGTCACCCTATATCAATTTTTAAATAACTTTTATATGGTGTCATTAAGTTTTTTTCTACTTCTAAATATGATTGCTTATAAAGATCCATTGTGATAGGCCATTCAGGTGTATGAGGATGTTAAGATAGTTGACAGGGGTGAAAACACAGAAAAAGAGATGGAAAATGAAGAACATGGTGTTATGGATCACTCACTAGAATCCAATGGCAGTTCAAATCTTTCAAATCAAATCATTATTGTTATTTTTCATTCCTATATGAAATATGAGATGTACAAAAAAACTCACCATGGAGATATATGTTCCTCAAATCCAAGCTTGCACCTGATCAATACACATTATGATGAGGAATAGATCAGAACACAAAGTACCCAACTTCTAGATCTTTCAAAGCTGCATTGAGGAAACAAGCAGCAGCAAGGAAACGGCAATCCAAATAATGTCACTCCAATTTCTAGATCTTTCAAAGCTGCATTAAATTAAAATAAAAAAAAATCCAAATAATGTCGCTCCAAATTCCCAGCAAAAAATAAAAAATAAAAAAAATGAACTAAGCATCATCAATGTGAACTAAGCATCTACGAGAATGATCTCAAGTAGGCTAAGAATTTCTTATTTCATTAAAATTGAACAAAATTAAATTAAAGTATATGAGTAGTATTTGTAACACATTAGTGTAGAAAACACAAAATCATACTTAAATCACCAATGGATCAAACTCCATTATGCACAGAAAATTAATAAATTCAATTTCAATAAATAGATATGCATAAATTGCTGCAAAATACAAAGAAAATATATATATATATATAGAGAGAGAGAGAGAGAGGGGGGGAAAAAAAACATGCCAGAGATTAATCGAAGGAAATACCTAAAAATGTTGATTTTGTGTTGCCCTAGAGAGATCATTTTGGACAATCCAATGGGCGATTTGAGTGACAATGAATGAAAAATAGAGATTTCAAAAGAACCATAAAGAGAGAATAGGAGATTGAGAACAGAGAGAGAAAGCAAGATTGAGAGAGATAGAGAACGAGATTGAGAGGTCGAGAGAGTTCATAGCCATTTCCTTGTTTAATCTCAAAAGTGAGCTATAGATTACCTTTCTCTTTTTCTACTTTTCTGCTAAGGCGACTGTTCCTGTGGACCTGTTTGGATATGAATCTGGACCACTCAAAGTCTTACACAGATCATATCCTGCCAAATGTTGGTTCAAGTCAAAGTTTTTTAACTCTTCGAAATTGACGAATTTCAAATTCTAGGGCTGAAAATCAAATTCATCGCCTGAGATTTGCACACAACTAACTCAGGTTTATGAGATATTTATCAAATCTCAAAACAGTTCACAGATAATAAATTCATTTCCTAGAGTTGAAAACTAACCAGCTCAGTATGTCCTTGAGGAAAATAGAACACGCGCTCGCCTTCACGAGGCACTGTCACAAGCGGACCAGCACAAGCGCGCCATAGCTCTATGTAAAGCGCTGTTTTGGGATCCACTGCACCAACAAGAAATGAAAGAAAAAAAATACTTGAAATCAGAGCCAGAGATCATTGTAAACTCGTCGGAAAAGCACCGGAATTACAGAGAGAGTTGAATTGATGAATATGTGTCAAACATACAATTAAAGTTGGAATGTTTTATAATTCTACTGTCTCCGAGACCCATCATGCTAACAATGATTTAACTGCAATCATAAAGCTATAAAGTTTCAAAGTTTAGCTTTTATTTTCAATTGAAAAGTTGTAACATGAAAGTTTGAACTCATTTAGCTAAGCAAATGATACAGCCACAAAATGAAAACAACTTAAGGAACTACTTCTCTACCAGAATTTTGCAAATGATGAGAGTAAGAATTTTGTTTAATTCCAAAATTTATGGCAAGTTAAACTAGGTGACAGGAATATCTTTAAATGAGACAGTAGAAAAATGATAGATAATATCAAAATCACATGAATGAACATCACAGATAATAAGACAAAATATAAAAACCACAGATCATGCTTTTAACTGTTATGCTAAGCAATAATTTTAGTACATTTTATAGTATAACTTGAAAAACCATGCAGCAATATGCAGCTACGCAGCATAGCAAATAGCATAAGGCCACAGCAGTAAGGAATAGATAGAGCAGCAGCATACAACAAAAGGAGCAGAAAAATACCTCCAGACACAGCCCACCGGGATAAGCTTCAAAAACAGACCAGATGTAATAATCATCCACTCAATACAACGTCCAAAATTAGATATCCATTAAGGTAAGCTAAGTACAAAATTAGCGCAAATTAAAAACACCAACTTTCATTTTTGAGGACCACTCAAAGAACTGCTGCATATTTGCAGCCTAGCCCTCTTAATGTCCTCCAAGCCCACATCAAACAGACCAGCCTTCAGCTTTACTTCATGTGATACTTCAGCATATCCTGTGATCACCAACAATGAGAACAGTCAGCAAGAGATGGCCTCTCAACTGAAAGCATACTCTCTATATTTCCTTCTCTAGCTACACATCCGATCATCAAGAGCAATTACATGAATAAAAATGATGTGATGAGAAAAGGAAGATATAATGATACATAGGTAGTTTGACCATATCCAAGCTTATCTATAACAGATTTATTAATAACTTTTAGGGACTAGATTGTTAATAGTAGTAGTTCAAAGTGCTTTAGAGCAAAACTTTGAATAACCTAAAGCATAGCACAACCATTAGAGTTGTCAATATCAAATTCATAAATATTCTGGATCTGCTCCTGTTGCTTCTCCAAAGGCTAACCTTACAATTCAAATCACAATCAATTAACATCACAAAGATTATGAAACATACATGATACAGGGAACTTTGAAAATGTTTAATCACAGAGAAAATCAAATTCAAATCTAACTTGTAATGAAAAGCACTACACAGATTGAAATTTTAATCAACATATACAAATTATAATGAAATCAAAACATACACTCATGTTGTATACTGTATTGAAATTAGAAAGCTTAGCAGAATGAAAATTATAATTGATTCTTTGCAATTGAAATATAAGAAGTAGATAGAAAGAGGAAACACAATGATCGAAGAGAAGAAGAGAGTGCGAACAGAGCGATTATCTGCTGGAAATTGAAACTACATGAATGCTGTGTTTGGTTGGGGGATTTGAGGAGGGATTTGGAAAGGGAAAGGGAAAAGGTGTGTAAAACTAGGTGAAATGTAAGTATATTTTATTCACATTTCACCTAACTTTTCCTTTTACCTTTCCAAATCCCCCAACCAAACACAGCGGAAATGAAATAGTGAAAAACAGAAATCACATACCTTTGAAGAAATCGCGAAGAAGAGAATTCCAAATGATATTGAAGGCATCGATCATAAGAAGAAATCGCAAAGAACATAAATTGAAGAATAAAAATCACGAAGGGCAGATGAATGTATCGATCTAAACCCTAGCAAATATATATACAGAGAGAGAGAGAGGGGGGCGATGGAGATCAAGAGAGCGAGAGAGAGGGATTGAGAGATCGAGAGATATTGACAGATCAAGAAAGGAAAAGTAATTCATACCTGTGTTTGGGCGAGCGAGAGAAAGAGAGCGATGTCGAGAGTTTGAGCAAGGGGACAAATATAAATAAACGAAAATAAGAGAAATAAAGCACATACATAAACGAGACTTGTAAAATAGTATATTTTTTGCTACGGTTAAATAGACAGTTGCAAGAAAATAGACGCAAAAAGTCCATTTTCCAGTAGTGTTTGTCAAGTATAAAATTGAAACTTGTTGATTCCACGCAAATCATCCCATCAACAAATTTTCCTCTGTCTTCATTTGACTTGTCTCTAATATAACCATGTCATACAAATTGCATTTCCTTATTTATTATAGGATCTTATGACTCATGTAACATAAAAAATGACTACAAAGAATACAGACATGCCTAGAGAATTCAATTTTCTTCAACAAAGAGGACTACCAATCAAATAGCTCCACAAAAAAGAACTCATGGCCCAGCTGTTTTTTTATTTTTATTTTTATTTTTAATCTCCCTAGTAAGAGAATCTAAAGATTAACTCCACCCCAACCTACACCAAGCAATATCTGATAAAAGAAACACTCTTGAGTATATACATTTTGTATCTGGCACAAATATAACTGATGACTAAAAAATTAGAATAAGGGAGTGATAACATATTGAATGGCTAACTTAAAAAAAGTGCAAGTATGCCATAACAAATTCTTATTGTCAAACACCTCAATGCTTTCAAACAATGGATTAGGGCTTTGAATACATACACAATCAAGGAGTAGCCATACATGCAAATACATACACAATCAATAGATTAGGGCTTTGAAACTAATGGAAGAGAAAGGAAAAAGAGGGGGAAATTGTAACAAGTCCGCGGGGGACCTGCTACAGTTCGGACTCGATTTGTGTCACGGTTCTTAATCTGAACCAAAGAGTCCAAATCCGGCAAATCGTTTTGAGAAAACAGATTTTTGAAAGAAGTGCCAAACATGGACTGCTTTGCCAGATACAGAGTCGCCACCTAAATATTTTATTTTTGAGAAATTTAGGAAACCCTGACTCGTTTGCCTAAGGCCACGTGTCCGTCATCACCAAAGTTGCCTCAGCTCGGGAACTTGGGTACGATTGGGGAAGGTCACTTCGTGAGCACCCCCGTTCGCCCGATCAAAGATCGGCCTCTACTAACCATGATATCTAGTTTTGAAAACATTATGTATTCTTATTCCGGTTATTAGCCTAGATTTACTATGTGATGCGCACAGCATACAAGTATAGACCGGGTCGCCTGAATTGGAACAAAACATTTTATTTTTGAAAGATGGTTTGCTACTCGCAAGTAGGCTTAAAATGCAGATTTTGCCACCCTCGGGTGGGCTTAGAAAAGATGGTTTTGCCACTGTCTAGTGGGCTTAAAACTCATAGTTGATGATTTGTCCCAATCCAAATAACCCAACCTTCACCCACAGGCATTCAGGCAGTTATATCACATAAGCAAATAGCCTCATGGTAAGCATGCTCTCATGGCAGTCACTCACACTCATGCAAGGATGCTAAAGCGTAAAAACTTACCGAGGACTCCAAGCCAAAACAGAAACTATGTTAGAAATCCATGCATGATCCTAACTATACAGAAATGCCTAATGCAACACATGCAAAAATGCAACTATAGCAGGCTCGGCTATTCTAAACATGGCATATGGAATGCTACAGCTAACATGTATTCAACTCGGAATTGAAATACAAATGCAGTTAGTATGATGCGCCGAGCCCGGTGCATGCAAAACGGATGAATGAATGCAAACATGCTATCAAACTGTATGCTAATTGAAACATGCCCTAATCTAACCATCATAAGCTGGTAAATAAAAGGGAGAAAGACGTGGGGTTGGATGACATACATCACACGCACGTACACTTATTACAATTGTGCCCTCACTCGGAGGGTCCGAAAGAATAATATACAGTCCCGAATAAATACAATCCGAATAAATACAAAACCCTAATTAATTAACAAATTAAACTAGGAAAGCTGTAAATTGGCATGCAAGCCAAGGACTGCCTCGACTCTATTCCGGATGATGGATGATGCATGTTTGAACTGCTTTGCGCGGAAATCCACTGTGATGCTCCAATTAGCCTCTGTTTTACAATCAATGCCGGAATGTAGTGCAAGGCTTTTGAAAGCTGCTGATTTCTGATTTGCTGCAACAGAGAGCAGAAAAAGTGCATGTCAATGTATTTTTACATATGTATGCATGTCTCGATCCTCGTGCCACCAATCACAATGCGTGATGGCCGAGGAGTCGAATTGCACGACTCAATATGAAATGAATGCACATGAAAACACAACAAAACCTGAACTCCATCATGGGTCATCCGGAGTGTCGGCGACTGGGGAATTGAGACACGTCCGTCACTCGGAGTACGAAACGTACCTCGTTTCCCGTGCTCGGGCTAACTCCTATCCCAAGCACAATGCAATATGCATGACATGCATGAATGCAACTAAGATACAACCTAACATGCACAATGCTATGAAATAGCATACACGCATGCATGAGGAGGAAACATGGCATACACAATGCGCTAACATACAACCTAGCACACAATGCTATGAAATGAAATGGCATACACAATGCATAATGACTTACACCAACACAAGTGGACCTCAGCCACACTCACATAGGAGGCCATTAGGTGAAAATGAGACACTCGAAATGCGTGCACGCATGCACGCAAACGAGGATGCCGAACCTAAGGACACGAATGCCACTCTACCAAAGCATGCAGCAAGCATGGAATATGGCATACAAACATGCAAATTTCAGTGCTAAAATATGATGCTAAACAGCCCCGAAACATGGCAATATGGCACCCGATGCGTGAGATGAAACCCGAAATTCAAAACTAGGCACATTGGAATGACTTATAGCTATACAAAGCATGCATTATTTGAACATGAAGTGTGAAGACAGAGTCAAGGCAGTCCCAAAACATGAAACTTTTCTAGTTCAAAGTGTGGCCAAAAGGTGTTAGCAAATGGCTTAAAAATAGTATGCAAATTTGACCAACAAACATGTTTACATGGCAAGTATAAGATGCACATGGAATCTGACCAAACCATCAAAAATCAGTGAATAAATCATATGAAAATAAAGGCCCAATAACCACTGATATTGCAACCATGGCATGCCAAAATGATGAGTTGCTTTAGAGGGCCATACAAGGGATTCTTAGGCACATATAAGATAGACATGAAGCATGATCAAAACAACTATGAAAATCAAATATGATAGTCCCAAAACTTACCAAATTAACCCCAAAATCAATCCACAAAATATGCAAGATAGGGTCTCTTTGGAAGGCCAAAATGGCCATCAAACAAGTCAAGGTGGTGAGGGGTCCCCCCCCCCCTCCCCTCTGATTTGGAAGCTCAAAACAGTGGTCAAGCCCACTGGAAATCCACTGGATTCCAGTGGCTAAGAGGGCCAAACAAGGCATGCAACAATAGCTAGGATATAAAGCTCAAAAAGAGGCAACCAAGCATGCAAGATAGCATATGACCTCAAACAAGAATGGAATCTTAATAAAACATGAAGATACTGTCAAAACAAGCCTTTTTCCAGTTTACAACAAGTCTCAAAAATGAACAAAATAAGGCTAAACTATCATGCAAAAATGCCCTAAAAGAGAGAATAGAGGAAAGGGGCAGAAGCTGGTCCCAAATGGCCAAGAGCCCTTCAAAAAATTTTAAGAGGGCTCAAAACATGGCACTTCACAGTTTACAACAAGCCACAAAAATAAACACAAGTAGGCCTAAAACATTATGCAAGAAAAAGGCCAAAAGAGGGACAAAGAAGCAAGTGATAGCTGCTGGTCTCAAACAGAGGAGAGCCCTTCAACAATGTTGAAGAGGAGCTCAGAAAAAGCCACTTTACAGTTTATAACCAAGTCCAAAACAGATCACAAATAAGCCTAAAATACTTATGCAAAAATAGGCCTAAAAGAGGGTTTAAACACAAGAGGCAAGAAGGAAGCCTTAAACAGGGAAATGCCCTTAATCAAACATGAAAAAGAGGTAAAAATAAGACTATATTCACTTAGGGTCGGAGCCCAAAAATGCTTGCAAATAAGACTTAGATATAGAGCAAGATAGGAACAAAAAAGGAGGAAAAGAGGCTTACCCTTGAAGACCAATGGACCAGCAGCTCTTGGCGTGAGAAAAGGTGCTCCTAAGCTCTGAAAGACACCCCCAAGTTGTTGGAATGAATGGTGGTGGTGTGGTGCTATGACGTGGTATAGAAATGATGCAAGGGGCTCAAGGGTTTTGAGGGTTGAAGTAGAGAGAGAGAGATATATATAATGCAAGAGCTCCAAACAAGGTTTTGTAACCCTTAAAACTGAAGGGGAGGGGCTGGTTATATAGGCCAAGGAGTGGAGAAAAGGGGGGGAGATTCAAATTTAAGTTTCCCTCCCAAAAGTTCCCCCCCTCGGATACAGAATCTGGAGGGGAAAGGAGGGCATAGCTGGAAGGAACAGGGTGCAAGGATCATGGCCGGCCAGTTATTGAGGCTCCAGGTGGCCGGCCGGCCACCTCCCTTGGCTGGCCGGCCAAGGTCAAAAGGTTCAATGAAAAAAAGTTGGCCGGCCACCCATATTGGTGGCCTCCCATGTGTGCACAACACAGCCATGTGGAGAAAACCCTGAAAAAGTGAACTAGGAGAGAGAAAACCCCACTTTTTAGAGGGGTTCAAAAGGGTCAAGGTGAATTAATGGCCGGCCATGACATATTGGTGGCCTCCCAGGTGTGTACAACACAAATATGTGGTTGAGGGCCAAAGAAAGTGGCCGGGAGTGGTCAACACTAGCTTTCTAGCGAGGAAAACGGGCGACGGAGGGCGATGAAGGAATAAAACTGGTCCTCAGAACAATTGCTGGCCTCCCACCCTTCTACGACCTTCCTAACAATGAAACAGAGGTCCCTGCCAAAAATGAGCTCAAACCGATGCAAAACGAAGGTTCGGGGGCCAAAACGCGCAGCCCGAGGCCCCGAAAACTGACTGTTAAGCACCGAAGGTGGCGTTCGACCACGAAGTTGGTCTCTCGAGCCACAGTGTCCCTCAAAAGGGAGGAAATAAGATGTATGCCAAAAATCGGAGCAAACGGAGGTAGTTAAGCGGTCCTGAACCGAGGCACACGGCCGACGGTTCCGAAAACCGGGAACCGGGAACCGGGCTCCGAAATGGGAAAAATGGCCTATGACCACGAAACGTAGCCTACGGCCACTGAGAGATGATCTACGAGACCTCTCCCTCCCTTCGGGAAGAGAAAACAGAGAAAACAGAGCCTGGTTCGCAAACCGAGGCAAAGCACAGAAAAACCCGGAAGTCCGGAGGCAAGGCTCGCAGCCGAGACTCTGAGACTTCTGAACGAGCACGATATGCAACATCACCAAGTACTCAATCGGTGACGTCTGAGTCTTAAGGTCGGTCAAAAATGGATGTCTACAGAAATGTATCAAACGACTGAAATCAAACCCATATTTAGGACATCAAACCCATAGAACTTTAGAAATCAAACCACGACAACCAAACCTATTTCATAAACCAGCACAAAATTAAACTGAATCAAGCATATAAAACCCTAGAGCAACAGTCAGAAAGGGGGAGAGAGAGAGAGAGAGAGAGAGAGAGAGATAGAGAACTTGTGATCTGCAGCAGTGGCGATGGTGATTTGCAGTGGTGGCAGTGTGCGACGTACAGTAAGCGACGGTGGTCTGCGGTGAGGTGAAGTGAGGTGAGGTTTGGTGGTGAAGGAGAATCTATGTGAGAGAGATTGTTTTGTGTAAATAGAGAATAGACGGGCGCCAATATTAAATGGTTTCGCTCTAAAATTTTCACACCTTTGGCTACGAAATTGGTTTTGTCTGTAAATGTTAATAACTGGCAACTAAAGCTTTTTGTAGCCAAAGCTTAATTAACGACGACTAAAATATTAGTTGCCAAAATTATTAATTTGGTGACTAACTTTCTTTTGGTCGGAAAAAATGATATACCACGATTGATTTTTTTTTTAGTCACCAAAACTTAATATTTGCTGACGAAATTGTTTGGTCGCCAAAGAGTAACCATAAAAATATGACGGTTATTTGGTGACAATTTCATTTTGTTGGCAAAAAATATTATATGATGACTAAAAATAAATTTAGTAGCCTAAAATCTACACTAACGGCGACTAATATTTTGTTTAGTCGCCTATTATGGAATATTTAGTGACTGAATTTTTTTTAGTCGCCAAAAAGAAATATATCTCGACTAAAAAATTTTAATAACTACACCCTAAACCAACGCTGACTAACACATGTTTTAGTTGCCAAAAATGTCACTTTTGTCGTCAAATTTGGTCACCAAAAATATAAATTGTTGAAAAACCAACTTGTGATGTTATCAACTTGATTTCTCATACAATGATCACAATTAAAAAACTAGACAAGTGGCACTTCCATATTAAAAAATAAAATAAAATCTGGGTTAATATCATATTGTTATAATAAAATTAAGGCTTTTGTTAACGCAACGTGTATAAGGAAGAAAATTACATAAATATGATTAGGAATATTATTTGTGTGATCCAAGTTTATTTTGAGTATGATTTCTCATACAATGATCACAAATTATTTTTTTTTTTTTTGGGGTACTGACTGTGGTTTTGAGAATAGATTATCTTAGAAATTTTTTTTTAAAAAAGATTTTTAACTAGAATATGAGGTAAAAAAAATTAATATTTTAGATTTTTTTTTTTGAATTTTTAGGAAAAAAGATGTAAAAGTTAAAGAGAAAATGAAATTATGTTTTTTTTTTTTTTTTTTTTTTGGTATAATTCTTTGACTTTTTGACATTTTTAATGACTTTTTAGCTATTATCCAAAATTTTCAAACTTGCCCTTAGTATTTACACTTTTTTATATAGTATTATTGTTGTTAGTTACGTGTTAACGCATTGGGGGAGGTTAATTGGAAGGGAAACACATAGGTAGCATTTGGTTTGAAACTCAAATCATGATTTGAATTAAAAAATTTCAAAACTCATAATTAAACATATAATTCAAAACTTAATTTAAAATCTCTTTTCAAAATTCTTTTTTTTTTAAAAATTAATTTTTTTAATTTTGTTCTTTAAAATTATTTTTTATTTTTATTTTTGAAGAAAATTATTATTTTTTTCTTCAAAAATAAACACAATTTTTAAGTATTTCTTAAATAATTTGTTATGATTTAGATATATATGGGCGATCCAAATTTTTTTAAAATATACAAAAAAAAAATTTAAAATTAAAAATTTTAAAAATAAACATTTAAAAAATAAAATAAAATATAATTTTTAAAATTTTAAATATTTTTAAAAAATATTTAAAATATACAAAAAAAAATACAGAGCACAAATGTACTAAATACAACGCACATTAAAAAAATATTTACAATAAAAAATATTTACCCTAAAAAAATAAAATTAAGAATTTTTTTAAATATTTAAAAAAAATAAATCCAAAAATTTTTGAAATATAACTCAGAACTCAAAAACTCAAAACTCAAAATATAATTCAAAAGTCTTTTCAAAATTTAAAACTCTTTCTAAATTTTTTTTTCAAAAAACTCATTTCATGACCTTTACGTCACCATGTCTTGTAGGCCTTGGATTGTGTGTGTGGAGGCAATATTGTCTTTTGTCAACCCAACATCATTTAAACAAGAGTGCTCCTAAATGCCCCACCATATTTCTTAGGACACTCAACTTTTTTGGACTCCCACCTATCAGGATTGATTCCTACATTTCTTCTTTCAACACCTACTACAATGTCAATCATACCCCTCTTTGTTGGAATCCCACCTCTATCACTTCTCCACATCTAGCGAGCCATTTCCCCTCGACACCCCATCTCCAGCAAGTCTTTTCCATGCCATCCCCACATCTGGCCACCTCTGATTGCCTTAGCCACTATCTTCCGATCATTACCCTAGCCCCCAAGCCCTTTCCCATCCCTTCTCAATTCTTTTCCATCCCTCCATTGTTGTCCCCATCTCTCATCCTCTTTCTTCATCTATGTTTAAAGGGCTAGGGTTTCAAAGATTGCCACGGACAAGATTTTGAAGGTCACCATGGCTAAGGTTCCATGGCTAGTGCGTCGTTCGGCTATACAGGACCGAACCTTTTGAATCAATTTGGTGCTTCACAACCGAACAAGTAACCTTTGTTCGACCCTAATTCGGTATTTCCGAACATATTTCATTTGTTCAAAAATATATTTACCACCACACACTAGTGTTTTGTTCGAAGCTGGTTATTCAAACGGTGGCAATGGTGGTTATGGAGGCAAAGTAAAGGGTTGGGGTGCTCTTGGTTACCGTTACTATGTGTGTGTGTGGCGCAGTAAAGAAGGTTATAGGTATGGTTGCTAAAGATGAAGGGCGGTGAAGGTGAAGAATGGTAGTGGCACTGACAAAAGACTGAGGCAGGTTTAGAGAGAAGCGGGGGTGGTTGGTCTGGGTTGGGCTGTAGAGGGCAGGAGACTACTAATGATTATGGTGCTGGACAGAGCTGCGTTGCTAGCCAGAGTATGGGTGGGGATGAGATTGAGGTTAGGGTTTGTGTGTTAGATATTGTAAACCCATTTTGGGGTGTTTGGTTACATATATATTGGGCCCTTTTTTGTTTGGTTACATGTGTATTGGGCTTTTTTGTAAAATTCTTATACTTTTGTACTTGTAAGTAAAATGTGCTTCTAGAACATTTTAGTTTTTAAATAGGAAAAACAGAGACAAAAAACACTTAGCAAGGAGGAGAAAAACGTGAGAAAAGAGAAGTTTTTTTTGTGTTGCTGCTCTGTACAAGGTGGAGGAGAAAGCTTTGTAAAGCTGATTTTTAGTGAAAAAGTGCAGATTTTTTATGCCCAGATAAGTGTTGACTGATGCTTTTGTTTTTCCAATTATTTGTGCTGAAAGTTATTTGCTTGAAGCTGAAAATCTGTGCAGAAAATTCAGATTGTTGATAGCTGTGTTTGTGCTCTGTTTTTGGTCCATCTGTGGCTGTTTTTTAATGATATTATGCATGTAATTAACTTCCAAATTTCCCAACAAATTCTGGTATCAGAGCCTTGGTGTGTTGCTTGAATATTGTGGTGAAATTAGGGCTTGTGTTGATATTTGTTGTTGCTTAAGTTGTGATGAATTTTACTACCAATTTCTTTCAACGCCAATTTCCTAAATTGGGTAAAGACAATTATGAAAAATGGAGTATCCAAATGAGAGTGTTGTTGGCCTCTTAAGATTTGTGGGATTTAATTGAAAAAGGGTTTGAGGAACCCAACTCACAAGAAGATGAAGACAAGTTGTCAGAAAATCAGAAGAATGCACTAAAATGTTGTAGAAAAGGAGACAAGAAAGCATTGTTTCTACTCTACCAATGCATTGATGAGTCAACTTTTGAGAAGGTCTCCTCCGCCACAACTTCTAAAGAAGCTTGGGAAATTCTTAGGAATTCACATAGAGGCATTGATAAAACGGTACGAGTGCGGCTTCAAGTTTTAAGGGCCGAATTTGAGTCATTGAATATGAATGAGAATAAGTCCATTTCAGATTACTTTACAAGAACTTTGAGTATTGTAAATCAAATTAGAAGGTATGGTGAAAATCTTGATGATGCACGTGTTATAGAGAAGGTTCTACAATCACGAAGTTCCAAATTTGAGCATGTGGTTGTTGCCATTGAAGAATTGAAGGATCTTAATACCGCGATAGTTGATCAATTGATGGCCACGCTTGAAATACATGAGCAAAGGATAAACAAGAAAGCCTCTAGTTCCCTTGAGCAAGCTCTCAAATCCAAGCTTTCTTTCAAGGAAGAAAAAGAGCAAGGCACATCCCAAAGAGGAAGAGGAAGAGGCTATGAAGGTCATGGTAGAGGCTATGAAAATCGTGGAAGAGGCTATGAAAGTCGTGGAAGAGGTCGTAGAAGTAGAGGTAGAGGTGGAAGAAACACTATTGGAGGTGGAAGAAGCCAAAATTCATATGCTCTAAGAGGAAGAGAAAGAGGAGGAGGAAATTACAACCGTTCATTCAATAGGCATGGCTATGACGAGAAATGTGGAATGCTACAATTGTCACAACTTTGGGCACTATAGCTATGAATGTAGAGCAAAGTCAAGCAATGAAGTTGGTGAGCAAGTGAACTATGTTGAAAAAGAGCGATATGAAGTGGGGCCTACTTTGTTGCTAGCATATAATGGGTTTGAAAATGATCAAAGCAATGTGTGGTTTCTTGATACTGGGGCTAGCAATCACATATGCACTTCATTCAAGCCAAGTGTTGCTTATCTAAGAGTATTTGGGTGTATTGCATATGCTAAAATTTCGGAAGCTAGAAGAACAAAACTTGATGACAAAGGTAAAAAATGCATTTTTCTTGGCTATGGTGATAGAACAATGGGGTATAAGTTGTACAACCCCATCACTAAGAAAGTGATCATGAGTAGAGATGTCATCTTTGAAGAAGAGGAAATGTGGGATTGGAAGCAAAAAGAAGTCCTTAAGGATATTGAACTTATGCTTGAAGAAGAAGAGGTTGAAAATTCACATGAAGTTGAAAGAGAGCCACAAACTCCTCCACATGGGTCCCCCTCATCTTATAGAGGTGATTCCTCATCACCATCATCATTATCATCAGAGGCTAGTTCAAGTGAAAGGCCATGGAAGACAAGAAGCTTGCGAGAGATTTATGAAGTTGCTGAAATTGATAAAGACAACCTGAACTTGTTTTGTTTTTTCATGGATTGTGATCCACTTAGCTATGAAGAAGCCATCCAAGAAGAGAAATGGAAGAAAGCTATGAATGAAGAAATCTAGGCAATTGAGAAAAATGACATGTGGGTGCTCACTAGCTTACCACAATGCCACAAAGCAATTGGTGTGACATGGGTCTATAAAACAAAGAGGAATGCAAGTGGTGAAGTGCAAAGATGCAAGGCAAGATTGGTTGCCAAAGGCTACAAGCAAAGACCCAAAATTGATTATGGTGAAATATTTGCTCCCGTGGCTCGTTTAGAGACTATTCGATTGATGATTTCTCTTCTCGCCCATCATAAATGGAGTATTTATCAACTTGATGTGAAATCAGCGTTTTTAAATGGCTTTTTTGAAGAAGAAATTTATGTTGAACAACCCTTGGGGTATGTCAAAGTTGGGCATGAAGATAAGGTGTATAAGTTGAAAAAAGCCCTTTATGGGTTAAAACAAGCACCACGAGCATGGAATGCTAGAATTGACAAGTATTTTTATGAGAATGGATTTGATAAATGTCCTTATGAGCATGCTTTGTATATGAAGACGAATGCCAATGGAAATGTATTACTTGTGTGCCTTTATGTTGATGATTTGATCTTCACAGGAAACAATCCTAAGATGTTCAAGGAATTCAAGATGAGTATGATTCGGGAGTTTGAAATGACAGATATTGGTTTGATGTCTCACTTTCTTGGCATTGAAGTTGTGCAAAGGGAAGATTGAATTTTCATTTATCAAAGTGGCTATGCAAAGGAGATACTCAAAAGATTTGGAATGGAATCTTGTAATCCGGTAAACACTCTGGTAGAGAGTGGGTTAGAGCTAAGGAAGAGCAACAATGGTGGCAATGTTGATCCAACTTACTTTAAAAGTTTGGTTGGAAGTCTCCGGTACCTTACTTGCACTAGACCGGACATACTTTATGGAGTTAGGCTGATTAGTAGATACATGGAAGCGCCGGATCAATCATGTCTCAATGCGGTAAAGAGGATTCTTCGTTATATCAAAGCTACACTCAATGATGGTTTACTTTATTCATGGACTAATGATTTTACACTTGTTGAATACTCCGATAGTGATTGAGGAAGAGATTTGGATGAAAGAAAGAGTACTTCAGGTTTTGCTTTCTACTTAGGAAATGCTGCATTCACTTGGTCATCTAAAAAGCAAACAATTGTCACTTTTTCTACTTGTGAAGCAGAGTATGTAGCGGCTAATGCTACTGTTTGTCATGCTATATGGTTAAGGAACCTATTGAAGTACTTTGGATTTCCACAAGAGGACCCCACAAAGATTTTTGTTGATAATAGATCGGCAATAGCCTTGGCAAAAAATCTAGTGTATCATGAAAGGAGGAAGCACATTGACACTCCTTATCATTTTATTCAGGAACATGTGAAGCAAAAGGAAGTGGAGCTAATTCATTGCAAGTCTTATGATCAAATTGCTGACATTTTCACAAAACCTTTGAAGTATGATGTATTCAATAGATTGAAGATGATGCTTGGTATGAAGACTTTTGAAAATTGGGTTTAAGGGGGAATGTTAGATATTGTAAACCCATTTTGGGGTGTTTGGTTACATATGTATTGGGCCCTTTTTTGTTTGGTTACATGTGTATTGGGCCTTTTTGTAAAATTCTTATACTTTTGTACTTGTAAGTAAAATGTGCTTCTAGAACATTTTAGTTTTTAAATAGGAAAAACAGAGACAAAAAACACTCAGTAAGAAGGAGAAAAACGTGAGAAAAGAGAAGTTTTTTTTGTGTTGTTGCTTTGTACAAGGTGGAGGAGAAAGCTTTATAAAGCTGATTTTTAGTGAAAAAGTGTAGATTTTTTATGCCTAGATAAGTGTTGACTGATGCTTTTGTTTTTCTGATTATTTGTGCTAAAAGTTGTTTGCTTGAAGCTGAAAATCCGTGCAGAAAATTCAGATTGTTGATAGCTGTGTTTGTGCTCTATTTTTCTATCTGTGGCTGTTTTTTAATGATATTGTGTATGTAATTAACTTCCAAATTTCCCAACATTGTGAGCATAGGAATGGGAACTAAATTGGAAATTAATGTTAGGACAAATTTTAATAAAAAAAATATGAAAAGGTAGGGGTCCAAAGAAAAAAGTAGGTGTATTTAGTAGCACTCTTTAAACATAGGGTTTGAGTCCCCTCTATATTCTTATCCTCCATATTTTTCCATACATTATTTTTTGGGTTCCATTTTAGGTCCATAATGATAATTTAAATTGAAAACCGTCTGTGCAAAAAATCTTATAAATCCTATAATGAAAACAGTCTGTGCAAAAAATCAACTTCATTAGATATCGATGAATATATAAACAAATCACTTTTTGTTTTATAGAATGAAAAGTTTAAATTTAAACTCACAATTATTGTCCATTTTGAAAAAACAAGATGCAATTTATTCATATATCTAATAATATATGGAGAAATTAATTTTTTGCATAATTCATCTAAATTGTTGATATGATAATATAAACGATTTAGATTAGCAATATGGGTTTAAAATAGAGCCCCAAAAAAAAAAAATTGAAAAAATCTAGAGGATAAGAGTATAGATGAGGATCATTCCTTTAAAGATATTCTCTAATACACAAAATATATAAATATATCCATCATTTCAAACAAAAAAATAACCTATTAAAATAATTAATAATAAAAAAATTAATTAAAATAATCTATTCCCAAATCAACCCTAAGTGAGGGTGTTCACAAGACTCAGAAGAGGACTACCTGGAGAAGTTGAAGATGCTCCCCGAGATTACACAAAGAGATCCATTGTAATTGTTTGGCACGGAACTAATCAAGAATCCCTTCACAAGGTCCCCAGCTAGGGAGGTGTTTGTGGAGCTCCCTAATGATGAACTTCGGGTAGCCTGGATCAAGATGAAGAAGAGAATGACTTATATATGGCCAAACATTGCCTTATCCCTTATCCAATACATTAGCCTTTAGTTATAACACTCGACACTTCTGTTAGTGTGTGATTTTGTGGTGGTGGTTGTATTATGTGTTTTGTAGACAGTTCCTTTTATTTGCTGTATGGAGAGTATCTTTAAGCCTTCATTTGAAATGTAGGTTAATTTTTTGACTTTTTGATTTTTTGGAGCTTGGAACTAAAAAGTCTCGTTTGGGATGAACTTTTTGATTTTTTTAATTTTTGTGAAAGAAAAAATGAAATGATTACGGTTTGGATGTGACATTTTGTCTTATTGAGCCAAAAAGCTTATCTTGTCTTTTTGTGACTAAAATAGCCTCAACCCAACCCAAACCTTCATGCCAAACAAAGCCTGAGGAACTCATGTTGTTAGTTATCATATCTAGTATTATTATATTTTAGTTACTTGAATGAGTTAGTTACTACTTCATCCGTCTCAAAATATTAGTCTTTTATTCTATTTCTTATTGTCCCAAAATATCAGTTCGTTTTTAAAAATCAATAACTAAAATAATACGAATTTCCTATTTTGCCATTATTTTAAATTCATTAATAATATAAAAAGTATAATTATGACAATTGATATTCCCCAAAAAATGTACTATCAAAGGGTCATTTTGAAAAATCAATTTTTTCAAAATGCAATAATTATACTATCAAAAAAAGTTAAATTTTCCAAAAAAGACTATTATTTTGGGACGGAGGGAGTATAATAGTTATTTTAACAAAATTTGTTAAGGCTAGTTACATTTAAAGTCTTGAGAGACTTTTTAAATAGTTTGTGTGTATTGATAAATAAAATAAAGAGTAGTATTGAAGTATATAGATAAAAAAAAGAATTAGGTAAAATAAAGAATTATCTTTTTTATATTTTAGCTAATAAAAAATGAAAAGTATAATTAGAATTGCTCTAAGTTAATGGATGTTTGCTTTTTAAAATTATTATGTATGCTATTTGCTATTGTGTGTGGTTTTTGTAATAGCTAAGGGTTGATTTGGAAAGTGACTTTTAGAGTAATTTTTTTTTATTTTTTTAGTTAAAATATGAGGTGAAAAAAATTGAATTGTTTGGCAATAATTTTTTTTATTATTTTTTTATAGAAAAATGTACAAAAAGTAGAAAGAGTGAAAATGAATTTTGACTTTTTCTTTTGAATAATTTTTTTTTTTGGTTTTCTAATATTTTAGTGATTTTTTGCCTAAAACTAGTGCTGACTCTGAATTTTTTTTCCAAGGTAGACATTTAAAAAATGTAAACTTTATAAATATACTAAGGTCCTGTTTGGGAAATAAGTTGGGACTAATTTAGCCCACTAAAAGACAAAATAAGTTAAAATGCTAATAAAATAAAATGTCGCATTAAAATTATGATCATTATATTTTTTTTCTCACAAAACAACCAAAAAAATCAAAGGTTCTTCCCAAATGAAACTGTTTTAGCCATGTTAAAATAGCCAAAATGCCAGGCTAAAAAATTTTTTCCCAAATGAAAGCTTAAACTTTTCAAATCACACACATACGATAAATAAATAAATGATAAAATGAAACTTTTTCTCGTAGAGTCTGGTTTCTTTATGGTTAATTTGTGCAGTAAGGTATGAAAAAAAAGTTTTCGAAACATAAGATTTGAGACATGAAATAAAATATATGAATATCTATTATACACTTTATATTGGATTATTGTCAAAAAAAAATTATATATTCCAGAGAGAATAAACAAAAATAAAGAAGAATCTCCATATACAAATTGAGAAAAACTAGGATACACATCCTCTCAAAGGATGTATATAGGGGTCATCAATAGGACGCCTAGCCTACAACTATTGTGTCCAAGTCCCATATATTAATGGATTTTTTGGGTTTTGATCTGTCAACGGGTTGGTATGGGTCACACTTATTCAAAAAAAATTAAAACCACATTTCATTCGTAAACCCAAATCTTACGGATCAAAATCAAACTAAACCGAGTTACACGTTTTTTATTAGACTTATATTATTAAGTTCTACACATTTATTTTTTCTTTTTTAATAATTCATATGATCAAATTAATTAATACTATTAAAACAATCAAATTAAAGTATAAATTCACCAAATTAACAAATTATGACAATGACAATGTTATATGCAAAAATTTGAGAGTTAAAAAGATATCACCAATCACTATCAAATTCAATTTTAACAAATTATGTTTTATGTAGTTTTTAAAATACAATTTATAAAGATAATATGGGTTGTCAAATGTTGTGCTTTTTTTAATGGAATAGTATTACTTTTAATGGATTAAAATTAAATTTAACAGTGTTATTTTTTTTGAATTTACTCATGCGGGCCTGTACGGGCCGGGTTCATGGGCGGGCTGGTGTTTCAAACCTTTGTCCAAAATCCTAAATCATCTTTTATGGGATGGGATGGGATGGGATGGGCAGTCAAGCGGGTTGGGATGACCCATGGAACGGGTTGGGTAATACCAAATTTTTTACCGACGAGCCACTTGATGACCCTAGAAGTATACCATATGCACCAATGATGTATTTTTATAGTAAATAGTAAGTAATTTTTTATAGAGTTATAACAATTTATGATTCAGAAATAGAGTTACACATTTTGTGATAATGTTACATATTTTTGTAGGAATGTTACATATTTTTTTATCCAAACATTTTCTAACCAAAAAATGTGTAATATTATCACAAAAATGTCTAATATTTTCACAAAATGCATAATTTTATTTCTAAACCACAAATTGTCGTAAATCTATCAGAGAAAATATGTAACATTTATCATAAAAATACATGATATATATCACAAAATTGCATAATAATAGCACATATAATACACATTTTTTTGAGGGTTGTATACATAACATTATCTTAAGTGATAAATGAAACAACCAATAACATATCACAGTTAAACTTGTTAAAAAACATAAAATATATATATATACAAAAGTGGGGAACTTCCAAATAAATCACATTTTTTTCAAATTTTTTTTTTATTTTTTATCTTTAGTGATTTTGTTTTTCAAAATTATATCCAAATTTTTTAATTTTCCAGTCCATCTTGGGTAGACAAACCTAAAAAGTAAAATTATTTTGAAAATTTTTTAAAAAAATCCAAAATAAAAAAGTCCACTATTTTAGACTGAGGGGTTGTTTGTGATGATCTAAATAAGTGCACTTTTTGTCTTTTTATGAAAAAAAATGTGCAGAAAAGTAGAGAGGTGATGTGATGAAAAAAAGATAAAAAGATGGATTATATAGGGGATGCCAAACCACCCCTCATCTTTGCCATTTTAAACTATTTTTAAGATTATTTTTTTTTTTTTAGTTTATCTATAAAATCTAAAATCCTAAAGTTTTAAAAAAAAATTATAAAAAAGTTCAGTAAAATAAAATAAATGAAAAAAAAATAGGGAGAAGCACCAATAAATTCCAAAAAGTGATCTTATGAACTATTTGGTCCTTTTTTTTTTTTTTTAAATGAACCCAAATGTCTCATCTAGTGTGAATTACATAAAGAGCCAACCATAAACGCTTGTGTTATGTATTGAGGGACAAATATGAGTTTTCTCATAATCTTGAAAACATTAAATGTAACACTTCAAAAAAAATTCTTAGTATACTTTTCCGAACGTAACACTCCAATGTAACATTTCAAAAATGTAATACTCTAATATAATACGGATTTGGGGTGGCTGCTGTGCGGGATGCACAATGGCCATTGTTGTGCATCCAAATGGGCCCATTTTGAGACCCATTTTGACAATCCGAACCATTCACATCTTAGAATATATCAAGTAGAATATACTTGTAAAAAATCAAGTTAATCGGATATCGTTTACCTATTCATCAACTCACATTTGTATTCATTTTAATACTTTAAAGCACAATTGTTATTTATTAAAGCACAATTGTTATTTTTGTATTTACAAAAATAAATAACAATTCTGCTTTAAAATATTAAAATGGATACACAACAGTGGCTGCTGTGTGCTCCACACAGCAGTCACCCCAAATCCATATAACACACTAAAAAACTTCTTAGTGTATGTTTCTTAAATGTAATAACGTATCATTTTACAAATATTTCTTAGTATACTTTTCCCAAACGTAATACTAATGTAATATATAAGTGCACTTTTTGACTTTTTAGCTAAAAAAGTAGAGAATATGTTTGGGAAAACTTTTTGTCTTTTTAGAAAAAGATGTGTAATAAAATATTGTAATAAAATCAAAATGACCATTCTACCCTTATTGACTTTTTGACTTTTAATTTTTTGACTTTCGGATAGTTGAATTCAAAGGGCAAAATAATAATTTTGCCCTCTAGGCTTCCCCTACAAGCTTTCCCAAATAGTATGGACTTTTTAACTTTTTTAATAATTTTTTGACTTTTTGACTTTTGTAGGTTATCCCAAACCCAGCATAAACGTAATACTTTAATGTAACACACTAAAAAAACTCATAAGTATATTTTTTTTTCCAAACAAAATGCTTCAATCAATGTAATGTACAAAAACTCCTTAGTGTACTTTCTCCAAATGTAACAATCCAATGTAACACACTAAAAAACTCGTTACGCTGTGTTTAGTTGGAGGACTTGGGAAGAGATTTGAAAAGGGAAAGAAAAAATGTGTATAAAATTAGATGAAATATAGGTATATTTTATTCAGATTTCACCTACCTTTACCATTTTCTTTTCCAAATCCCTTCTTAAATCCCTCAACCAAACACAATATCAGTGTATTTTTTTCAAACTTAATACTCTAATTAATGTAACACACAAAAACTCTTTAGTGTACTTTTTCTAAACGTAGCACTCTAATGTAACAGCAGAAAATCACACTAATAAAAATGTAAATTTCTACGCTCGACAATCAAAACTTCAACTACCAATCTCTCCTAAAAAGAATCTTCCACACTTTACGTTTCCATTTCCATCCAAAAAATGAATCAAAAAATAAAAAAAATGAATCATAAAATAGTATTCACTTAAACTCAAATGATACCAAATCAAATAAATATAAGTTTTCAAAAGAAATATGATTAATTTGTTCATAAAAAAAAAAAAAAAAATCCTAAAACTAAATAGATCAATATTTTCTCATATGGGATTTATGAATAAATTTTCCAAAAAAAAAAAGCTAAAAAAAACGAACCCTTAAACATAAATTTAAATAATTTTGAATAAATATTGACTCTCTCAAACTTTCCGGTTCCAGTTACAGTCCCTACCATCCATGGATCAATTGAGAAATTATTCCATGCTCTATATCATTTACAGGTTAATGGTCAATACTTTGCTTTCGTTTGGGATGTGAGTTAACTTTTTGACTATTTTAGCATGGGTTTAAAAAGTCTCGTTTGAAATAGACTTTTTGATTTTTTTGACTTTGTGAGAGAAAAAATAAAATGATTATGGTTTGAATGTAATGTTTTATCTTATTAAGCTAAAAAGTCTATTTTATTTATTTATTTTTTTGACTATTTTAACCCAAACATAATCAGCCAAACAAAGCCTTTATCTCTTGAAAGTGTAACATAATAAAAGTGACGTGTCCATGATTTAAGCTAATAACTCTTCATTTCGAGTACTAGACTTGATCCATTCGCATTGAATAATTTCTCTAGGCATTCGTTTGGCATAAGGTTACGAGCCACAATAGTGTCAAAATTTAAGCTAAAAGTAAAAAGTTAACTTTTTAATATATTTTTTGTCATATTATCATTCTACTTTTTTATATGTTTTTTTAAAAAAAATTTAAAAAAATTTTTTAATTAATTTTTCAAAATAATTTAAAATAAATTAAAAAATCAATAAAATAAAACCTCAATCCAAACAATAATAATTTCATTTTTATCTTTCACAAAAATAAAAAATATCAAAATTCATACCAACTGAGACTTTTTAATCTAAACTAAAATAACTTAAACAATTAAAACAAAAAAATAAAAATAAAAATAAATAAATCAACCCACATCCTAAATCAATGATCTTTTGGCGGGACTTTTTGCTTTCAGTTGCCTCCAAAAACAAACCCTCCAAATGTTTCTGTAAATTCCTATAAATATTGGTTTGGGTAGAGATCAGAGGAGGCTTGAATCATCAGCAGCAAAGATGACGAATCAGATCATACCCACCACCAAGAAGAGCAAACACTCCATCCTAGAACAACTTCCAACCCAAATCATCCTCGAAATCCTATCAAGACTCCCCATCAAAACCCTCTTCCTTTGTCAACTCGTTTCCAAGCACCGGCTTTCTCTAATCTCACACCCTCACTTCGCTAATCTCCACCTCTCCAGATCACCTGTCAGCCTCTTGCTCAAACCCTTCTACCCCCGTCGTGAATCGAGACAACTTCGCTTGGTCGACCTCCAGATCGCTCATTCCACTTACCCCCGTGATGCCCAGTTGAAATTCATCCCCAAATTCAACTACCCACTTCTCAAAGAAGATAAAATCGTCAATTCCTGTAATGGGTTCCTTTGCTTATCTGATTTCACTGTCGATTCTGACCCCATTTTCATATGCAATCCGATTCTGGGTGAGTACATTACTTTACCCATCTTACATCACCATGGAAATTATGATGCTACTATGAATACTTTTGGGTTTAGTCTCAAGACTAATCAGTACAAGGTGGTTCGGTTTTTTCTCCAAGAGGTTGTTGTTTATATTGACTACAATACTCAGATGGGTTCTTATCGTGAGGAGGCAGAGGCTGAGATTTACACAATTGGTGGAGAAGGGTTGTGGAGGAATATGGGTAAGGTACCTTATCATTTGACAAACCACTCGTTCAATTCTTTCGTGAATGGAGCTGTTCATTGGCTTAATTTCAACTATGATAGTCCTGGCTTCATTCGTTGTTTTGATTTTGGGACCGAGGAATTTCGGGTTGTTCCTCAACCTCTTGAGTTTGGTCTGCATAGAGAGTTTCGAGGGCATAAATGTGTTGGTGTGCTGCGAGATGGTCTGTCCATTTGTGAATTTTCTATTCATTGTGGTATTGATATATGGATAATGAAAGAGTGGCAATGAGGAGTCTTGGAGCAAAGAGTTTGTTATTGGAAATGTGGTTAGTAATAAGAAGGGGGGGTTTTGACTATTATGAGCCAATTATGATTCTAAAGACTTGGGAAATTTTGATGCTTTACAACAAGGATGGTCTTGTGCTGTATGATCCTAAGCTAGGTGGGTTTAAGAAGTCAAGTATTTATTGGATCAAATCAGAATTTTATAGGGCTGCTCATATTCCGAGCTTGGTTTCCTTCTGTGATGTTGCCGAAGGAGAATACTTTTCTTTGATACGTTGCTATGTGTGCTGTTTTCTGACCACACTGCCAAACAGGTACTCAGTTGGAAAACACCGGCAGAACAGACTACGCCCGAATGACCTGTCACAGAAAGAAAAGACTTCGGCGGTGGTTCTTCCACTCAGGGTACTCCGACAATCAAGTCAGTAATCAATATAAATCAAAGATAACCAATTGTGCTTAACTCACAATGCCAGAATATCAAAAGCGTACCTTAGACCCACGAGGGCACCTTACTTTTATAGTCAACACTGACCTGATCCTTATAGAAGCCTAGCTTCAATGGATTCTGGCTTAATGTTTATCCTGGACTTTCAAATAGATAGAGATAAACTCTCTAAGAGCTTTATCTTTATCTAGATTGAGGTCCTCTCTCATTCTAGGACTCTTATCCTTTATCCGCTTAGCTCGGATTTTGGTATCTCTGCAGATAACCTCGGCCTAATCGAGATTACCTCGGCGTCAAGTCAAGGACACGTGGCACCTCGGCTGGCATTTCTGTGCCATCTTGGTCACGTGTTGCTACCCAAAAAATATGTCCCCACAACTACCCCTAGGTTCTATTACCTCGGCATCTTGAGGTGATGGAGCCTATATCTTCAAACCACATAGCATGTCGGCTAAGCTGGCTCTATCATTTATTACTGAGGTCATCACTCATCGGCTTCCATATGATAAACACTTCAAAGTGTTTGCACCACGCTTCTCTTCCCCACTGAACCGTACCTGACATGCGCCATTAAGTCGCGTCACATTTGCGTGCGTCGCCTAACAAGCACGTCATCCAAGGCACATTCATTGTGGTTTGCCGCCCTTTCATGTTTTTTGACAAAATTTCGCCCTCTCTCATTCTTTTTACTTTTGCAAACACGATTTCTTTTCAAATCTTCAACTCTCTCTCTCTAAAATCTCTTACCTCCATTGTTGCTTTCTTCAAGCTCCTGCAACCACTCCGTTCACTCTCTTCTGGTGAAGCATTTGCTGTTACACTCACTACCACCGTCTGACTCCGACGAGTTTCATATCGGCCTCACATTCTTTGGTAAGCCACTGCTTCTCCCTATCTCGTTCTATGATTCACTTCGAACTTTGTTACATTTTTACTCTGTTTTCATGAATGTACTCAGTCTTCTCTTGCATTTTTTATCATTCGTCTGATTGAGCATGTTTCGATTATAAATTTGTGCGTAGAATTCAGCCATATACTTGGGCATGTTTGTCTCATGATTTTGCTTCTGGGTATATACATACACACATATGCACTTAACGTCCTTGCTTGACGTTCTTGATAACTTAACACTGTTCTTGATTTTTCTATTACCTTCTTGAATTTGAATCGTACTCTTTGCCTTGTTTTCTTGTTGCTTTTTTCTAGATTCTTGCTCTTTATTTCTGTTTCAATAGCTCTAGGTTTTGGGATTTGTTCTAGAACCCCTATCCGTAGGAAAAATTGAAACAAATTCTTCTTAGATCCTGAAATCCCTTGCCCCGGTTTCTGTTCTTTGAGTTAAGCCGAGGTCCATTCAAACCTTAGACAAAAAATACTTCCTTTCGAAGTCCAACACCTCGTCCCTCTAGCCGACATTATGAGAATGTTTAAGTGGAGTATAGACACCCCAGAGAAGCTTGAACACTTTAGGCAGGAGTTCTCCATTCCTGCCGACGTTCATCTTAGGCTAGCTGGGGAGGAGGACTCCATCATGCCAAAAGATAAATCCATGCCCTTCCTAGTAGTAGCCTTCATTGAGTGCAGGCTTAAGTTTTCCCTTGACATCCTCTTCCGCCAAATCCTTCACTACTATAACTACTATAAGCTTAACCCGATGCAAATAGCCATCAACTCTTTCTGAGTTATCAACGACATAATTGCCTTAGCCAAAAAAAGAGAACGCTAGGATTACCCTAGCCGACATCCAGTATTGCTATATCATGTGTGGCCTTAAGTTAGAAAAAAGCTACATTTATTACTTTAAGCCGAGGTCGACCGAATACAAATTCATCGCTGACCTCCCTGATCCTAACAAGGGTGCTGGAGACAATTATTTCATCGTCTTAGGTAACTGGGAGTTCCCACTAGATGATGACCTCCACCTCTACCCTTTAAGTCGAACAGTATTTAGAGAGGGGTATAGTAAGAGCTAAGTGTCACTTTTTCTCGTTCTAAAGTCTTTATATTTTGATACTTTTGTATGTGCTAACGTCTGCTTGTTTTGTCTTTGCAGCTCTTCCTCAGCCCCCAAAGGACATTCGCAAAAACTTCTTTCCCAGTAAAGATTTTAAGAAGTTGTTGGACTTGCCTGTTAATCAGCGCAAGGCTCTTTTGCTTCCGAATTTCATCCCAACCTACAAATTGACTTTGCTCGACGTCCCGAAGAAGAGTAAGTCCCCCCCTTCTGTTACCACTCTTGCCACAACCTCGTCACCTTGGCCAGATCAGGGATCAACCTCTGTCCCAGCAGAACAGCCATCAACCTCAGCTCCACAGTTGATTCCACCTTCTCAACGCTAACGTTGGTGTCGAGCTCCACTGCTCGCACCAGCAAGCAGGACTCAAAGCCGAAGATGCCGAAGTGCTGAGGCGTCATCTTTTGACCCAACAAATCCACCAACAGCTCTACTAGCAATTCATTTTGGTACAAGGGTCACAATTGCCGCCACTGCCGACGAGATGGGCTGAAAACCTGCAGTTGTTGAAGACTTGCTCACCAACTTTCCCGGCGTTGTCAATGTCCAGTCTTCTTCCTCCTCTCAGCCAACCCCTAAGCCAAAATGCATGAAGAAGGCCAAGGCGAAGGCTACAGTGACTCAGATTAATTCTGAGGACACTGTTCCTATCTCTAAGTTAGCCGAGGCTAAGAAGAGCGCGCCCTCTGCCGAAAAGCATCCCGCCGAGGACACAGATTCTGAGGCCCCACCTGTTAAGAAGTCGAGGTTAGACCCCCAAGAGGGCAGCAGCTATCCCTGAGGTATGGTCTGGGCGCCCGAGATCATGCTCGATGACAAACCTCTGACCGCTGGTGACAGTGCTGTCAATCTTGAGGTCAGCGCGGCCTTGTCCACGACAGTTCTTCTGCCCGAGGACATGAACCGTATGACCGAGCTTCATGAATATGAAGACTTTGCCTTCATAATGCAGCATTCAGTTCTGGTAAGTATTTTGCCTTTCATTTTGACAATCTTTCTACACTTAGTGAAATTTTGCTAACTTATGTTACTTCTTTGCAGGCCATCTAGCACGCTCACTCCTACGCCACAAAGACCAAGATGATGAGGAAGGACTTGGCGAAGAAAACAAAAGAAGCAGCCAAGCTCCTGTCGTCCCTTAACAAAGCTGAGGCTAGCAACCGCGCCCTTATGGACCAGGCCAAGGACGCCAAGATTGCTCAAAGTCTGGCTGAGGAAAGGGCCAAGGAGGCAAAAAACGAAGCCGAGTCTGCAAGGGCCGACCTTGAAGCCGCCAATGTAAAAGTGGCCAATATGGAGGCCAAGCTTCAGGAGGCCCTTGCTAAAAAAGAGGCCGAGGTGAAGGCGGCCAATGAAAAGGCCTTTAAAGAGGGACAGGCCGCCGTCCGCGACCAATACAAGTAACAAGTTAACCTGGCTTGTAACCGAGGTGACTACCTTGGTTGGACGACGGCCCTCAATAAGTTGGTTGTTCCTCTGGACTCTGACCTTCGAGACATCAACCAGCTTGAGGTGCCTTTCCCTCCAGAGCCCAAGGAGGATGCCGAAGACGATGAAGTCGACAAAGTGGGAGAGGAGGTTGCTGCTGATGCCAAGTCTCCCACCTTCAATGACCAAATTGATTTGACTCAAGATGAGGAAGATAACTTGGCCTCCAAGGGCGTCTCCCCCAAGCCATCCATTTCCGAGGTCGAGGTCTAGTGCTCTGAGAAGAGTCTGGATAAGACTTTACAAGAAATAGATGCTGAGATTCAAGCCGACAAAAGTGTAACAACCCCAGCCGATGAAGCCAATCATAACATTTAGGATACTTCTGTTTTTTCTTGTATTCTTTTTCTGTTTTCTTCTTACCTGTAATACTTTGTCTTTAAACAATATTAGCTCTGTATTTGGCCGATGTGTCCTTTTTTGGTATTCTGAAGAAGTAATCCTTTGTAAGCCGAAGTTCCTTGTTTATTTTTGAATGCAAGTCTTCTTTTTTGACTAAGTGTTTGAATGCTTGTCTTTCCTTTACTGTCTTGTGTGATTCCATACTTAGAATTTTTTTGCATGTCTTCAAAGTACACCTTAGCTGTGTAATCTCCTTGGGGTAAAAATACTTCGGATATATCTGCTGAATGTTTATCTCGACCTTGTCTTAACACTTGAAAAACATTGTAAGAAAGTTTTCACAAGTATTTATTTTAAACATGCCACTTCACTTTCAAGACTTCTGTCTTCCATTATTTTCCAAGTCTTAACAACATGGTAATCTCAGCAAGTACGTAGGTACTTCTTTCAACATAACATTGGCTTAACTTCAACTTATAAAGTGTTTAAAATTTCAACAAGTGTTAAACCAATTTCCTTTCAACATGACTTCGGCTTAACTTCAACTTGTAAATTTAAAATTTCAACAAGTGTTAAACCAACTTTAGCTTGTGAATTCCAACTTCCAAGCATTATTTTCTAACTCCCTGCCCCCTAATGTGACCTTAAGTTTCACTTATGTTCACATTAAGTATGTACCTATGATCTTGTCGCCAAGATCAGATTCAAACAAAGACTGGCCGAGGTTATCAATCTCGGGCTCTGTTAATCTTACTGATATGTATTTAAAGTTTTCATTCTGTCGACACAGCAAATCTAGGTTTAATTCAACTTAGTTCAACTCTATTATATGCAAGTATAATTCAACTTTGTCATATAATAAGTCTAAGTTATTCGTTATGCTTCAATCAGAAACATCGCTAACTTAGTTCAACTCTATTATATGCAAGTATAATTCAACTCTGCCATATAATAAGTCTAAATTATTCGTCATGTTTCAATCAGAAACATCGCTAAGTGACTGGTCAATCCTTTTACACAAGTTTAAAATCAAAAATCGAGCTAAAATTTTATTAATTACTTCGGCTAATAACAGAAAAATTAAAAAACAAAAGGAAATCTTAATGATAGAAAAACTTTAGGTTGCAAGTATTCCAAGGTCTTGGCAACTCTTTGCCATCATTGTCTTCAAGCCGATATGCCCCATTACCCAAGACCGAGATGATTCTATAAGGTCCTTCCCAATTTGGGCCATGCTTGTCCTCTCTGAGATCCTTCTTGTTACCGACAACCTTTCTTAGGACGAGGTTCCCAACTTGAAACTCTCGTGGGTTGACCTTTTTGTTGTAAGCCCTGGCAAGCTACTGCTGGTATGTCCCTAGTTGGATTGTTGCTTTCTCCCTTCTTTCTTCCAACAAGTCCAGATCTCGGGCTAAAAATGCATCATTAGTCCCATTCTCTACTTCTTGGGTTCTAATCCCTGGGATGCCGACCTTCAATAGGATTACTGCTTCCGTGCCATAAGCCATGGCAAATGGGGATTCCCCAGTTGATCTTCTCAGCGTAGTCCGATATGCCCAGAGTACATTGGGCAACTCATCCACCCACTTTCCCTTTGTTGTTTCCAGCCTCTTCTTGATCCTATCCAAGATAACTTTGTTGGATGTTTCTGTTTGTCCATTGTTTTGAGGGAAACTTGGAGTGGAATAGTAATTCTTGATCTTATACTTTGCACAAAAGCTCTTGATTAGCTTACTGTCAAACTGTATTCCATTGTCTGCTATTATTGCTCTTAGGATCCCAAACCTGGTGATGATGTTCTTCCATATGAAGTTCTTTACATCAATGTCCCGAATTTTTGCAAGGGGTTCAGCTTCAACCCACTTGGTGAAGTAATCTGTTGCCACTAGTAGGAACTTCCTTTGTCCAGTTGCTTGAGGCAGTTGTCCAACAAGATCCATGTCCCATTGGGCAAATGGCCAATGGCTGGGCACTGGGTTCAAATCTGCTGCTGGTTGGTGTATCAAAGATGCAAACCTCTGACACTTCTCACACTTTCTGATATAGGCTTCAGCATCTTTCTGCATATAGGGCCACCAGTACCCCTGAGTAATGGCCCTATGAGCAAGTGACCTGCCCTCAGTGTGGCTTCTACATACTCCTTCATGTATATTATACAAAAAGTCTTCAACTTGTGAAGGATGCACACATCTCAAAAGGGGTCCAGTGAAAAATCTTCTGTAGAGATGCCATTCTATTGTCAAATTGAATCTTGCCGACTTCATCCTGATCTTGTGTGCTTCTTTATGATCATCTGGCAGTTTTTCCTCTTTAAGGAATACTATTATTGCATCCATCCAGCTTGGTCCCATCTCCACACACATTGCTTCATGCTCTGTGTTCACTGGTTCTACACTTGGACCTGGTTGGCCAATGCGTCGGCATGGCTGTTGTTATCTCAGTTGACTTGTTGTAGTCGGCAATTCTGGAACAATGTCGTCAATCTGCCCACCTCCTTTACATAGGCCATCATTCTTTCATCTCGGGCTGCATATTCGCCTGTTGCCTAGTTGACGATAAGCTGGGAGTCACAGAAGACCATTACTTCGTCGGCTTCCATTGTTGCTGCCAACTTTAATCCTGCGATTAGTGCTTCATTGTTTGAGGCCTTAAACCCCAAATGAATGGATTATTCCAGCATTTGCCCTTCCGGTGATACTAGTACTACCTCTGCCCCTGCTCCTTGTTAGTTTGAACTTCCATCAACAAATAGGCGGAAGGAGTCGCTGACGTAAATACTGCAGGGCCTGATTTTCTCTTCTTTCCTCTGTTCTGCTATCCCTAGCTGGGTTTCTCTTTGTTCACCTGAACATCGGATACCTCGGCTCGACGGAGCCCTATGTATGATGGTGCCTGGTGTGAACTTGGCCACGAAGTCGGCCAAAACTTGGCCTTTGATTGTTGTTCTGGGTCTGAATTCCTGGTCATATTGGCCCAACACCATTGCCCATCTGGCTATCCTACCTGTCAGATCTCCTTGCTGCAACAGGGACTTCAAAGGATGCTCAGTTAACACCACAATCTTGTGGGCTTGAAAGTAGTGATTTAGCTTCTTGGAGGCCATTATTAAAGCCATTGTTAATTTTTCCAAGGGCAGGTATCGGGTCTCTACATTTGCTAGGGTTTTACTTACATAGTAAACTGCCCTCTGTTCTCCCTTATCTTCCCTGATTATTACTGCACTTACTGCATGCTCTGAGACCGCCAAGTATAAGAATAGTTCCTCTCCAGGTATTGGATTTGAGAGAACTGGAGCTGTGGTCAAGTATTTCTTCAAGTCGGCCAAGGCGACTTCGCACTCCTCTGTCCATAAGAAGCCTGTGGCTTTCTTTACTAAACTGAAGAAAGGTTTGCATTTATCAGAACTTCTATTTATGAATTTGTTTAGGGCTGCAGCCCTTCCAGTCAGCATCTGTACTTGTTTTGCCGACGTTAGGCTCTCTAACTCTAGAATGGCCTTGATTTGATCCGGGCTTGCTTCAATGCCCTTTTTGGTGACCAGGTATCCCAAGAACTTTCTTGACCCAATCTCCAAATGCGTACTTTGATGCATTGAGTCGGAGCCGAAATGTCTTTAAAATGTCAAAGACTATCTTTGGGCTGGCCAGATGATCTTCAGGTTCCTTGGTCTTTACAACCATGTCATAAATGTATATCTCCACTGTTTTGCCTATTAAATGCCTGAACATCTTATTACCAATCTCTGGTAAGTTGCTCCTACATTTTTTAACCCAAAAGGCATCATTCTGTAGCAATACAGCCCTTTTGGGGTGATAAATACGGTCTTCTCCTCATTTGGGGGGTACATGGCTATCTGATGATACCCTCTATAAGCGTCTAGGAAGCTCATCCTTTCATGCCCTGAAGTGGCATCCACCAATTGGTCAATCTTGGGTAATGGGAAACTGTCTTTGGGATAAGCCTTGTTCAGGTTGGTGAAGTCCATGCAGACCTTCCACTTTCCATTCTTTTTCTTCACAACCACCGTGTTTGATAACCATGTCGGGTAATTTACCTCTCGAATGGCTCTGGCCTCCAGAAGTTTATCCACTTCCTCTTCTACTGCCTCAACATGCATCAACGTCGGCCTTCTTACTCGCTGGATGACAGGTTTAGCTGACCTGTCCATATTCAATTTATGGAAAGTGACCTCGGGGTCAATGCTAGGCATCTCGTATGGTGTCCAAGCAAACACCTCAAGGTTTGCTCTCAAGAATGCTTCTAATTCCCTTTCCTCTTCCTTGGCCAAGCCTGAGTCGAGGAGGAAGAAGTGTTCTTCATCCCGTTGCTGGACGAAGATCTTCTTCAAGGCTTCCTCACTTTTTTCGGCTGGTTCCTTGTCGACGTCCTCAAGGACCTCCATGTCCTCATCTTCAATCTCTGCTGCTTCTGCTTCTCGTATGTTGTAGGTAGACTTCATTGCTACCATAGAACAATTCTTTGCCTGCACTTCATCCCCTTTGACCTCCTCAATTCCATGCTCTGTTGGGAATCGCAACAGCTGGTGCAATGTTGAGGGAACAACCCCCATTGCATACAACCATGGCCTTCCCAAGATAGCATTGTAAGGGGAGGGAGTGTCAATTATTATGAATTCAGTTTTTACCTTCTTGGTGCCAGCCTGGACCTCCAACCTTACCTCTCTAGGTTTCATTGCACTAGCCAGGTTGGCCAAAGCATCAGCATGGCTGTTGTCATCTCGGCTAACTTGCTGTAGTCGGCAATTTTGGAATAATGCTATCAGTCTGCCCACTTCCTTGACATAGGCCACCATTCTTTTATCTCGGGTAGCGTATTCGCCTGTTGCTTGGTTGACGATAAGCTGGGAGTCACAGAAGACCATTACCTCGTCGGCTTCCATTACTGCGACCAACTTTAATCCTGCTATCAGTGCTTCATACTTTACTTCATTGTTTGAGGCCTTAAACCCCAAATGAATGGAATGTTTTAGCATCTGTCTATCCGGTGATACTAGCACTACTCCTGCCCCCGCTCCTTGTCAGTTTGAACTTCCGTCAACAAACAGTCGAAAGGAGTCGCCGACGTAGATACTGCAGGGCTTGAGTTTCTCTTCTTTCCTCTATTTGGCTATTCTCAACTGGGTTTCTCTTTGTTCACCTAGACATCGTATACCTCGACTCAACGGAGCCCGATGTATGATGGCACCTAGTGTGAACTCGGCCACGAAGTCAGCCAAAATTTGGCCTTTGATTGCTGTTCTGGGTCTGAATTCCAGGTTATATTGGCCTAACACCATTGCCCATCTGGCTATCCTGCCTGTCAGATCCCCTTGCTGCAACAGGGACTTCAAAGGGTGCTCAGTTAGCACCACAGTCTTGTGGGCTTGAAAGTAATGATTCAGCTTCTTGGAGGCCATTACCAAGGCTAGTGTTAGCTTTTCCAAAGGTAGATATTTGGTCTCTACATCTGCTAGGGTTTTACTCACGTAGTAAACTGCCCTCTGTTCTCCCTTATCTTCCCTGATTATTACTGTATTTACTGCGTGCTTTGAGACCACCAAGTATAAGAACAGCTCCTCTCCAGGTACTGGATTTGAGAGAACTGGAGCTGTGGTCAAGTATTTCTTCAAGTCGGCCAAGGCGACTTCACACTCCTTTGTCTATAAGAAGTTTGTGGCTTTCTTTACTAAACTGAAGAAAGGTTTGCATTTATCAGAACTTCTACTTATGAATCTGTTTAGGGCTGCAGCCCTTTCAGTCAGCATCTGCACTTGTTTTGCCGACGTTGGGCTCTCTAATTCCAGAATGGCCTTGATTTGATCTGGGCTTGTCTCAATGCCCTTTCTGGTGACCAAGTATCCCAGGAATTTTCCTGACCCAACTCCAAATGCACACTTCGATGCATTGAGTCGGAGCCGAAATGTCCTTAGGATGTCAAAGACTATCTTCAGGTCGGCCAGATGATCTTCAGGTTCCTTGGTCTTCACACCATGTCATCAATGTATACCTCCACTGTTTTGCCTATTAGATGTCTGGACATCTTAGTCACCAATCTTTGGTAAGTTGCTCCTGTATTTTTCAACCCAAAAGGCATCACTCTGTAGCAATACAGCCCTTTTGGGGTGATAAATGCAGTCTTCTCCTCATCTAGGGGGTACATGGTTATCTGGTGGTACCCCCTGTAGACGTCCAGGAAGCTCATCCTTCAATGCCTTGAAGTGACATCCACTAATTGGTCAATCTTGGGTAGTGGAAAACTATCTTTGGGACAAGCCTTGTTCAGGCTGGTGAAGTCCACGCAAATCCTCCACTTCCCATTGTTTTTCTTCACAACCACTGTATTTGATAACCATGTCGGGTAATTTACCTCTCGAATGGCTCTGGCATCCAGAAGTTTATCGACTTCCTCTTCTATTGCCTCAACATGCATCAACGTCGGCCTTCTTGCACGTTGGATGACAGGTTTAGCCGACTTGTCCACATTCAATTTATGACAAGTGACCTCGGGGTCAATGCCAGGCATCTCGTACGGTGTCCAAGCAAACACCTCAAGGTTTTCTCTCAAGAATGCTTCTAACTCCCTTTTTGCTTCCTCTGCCAAGCCTGAGCCAAAGAGGAAGAAGCATTCTTTATCTCCTTGCTAGACTAAGATCTTCTTCAGGGCTTCCTCACTTTTCTCGGCTAGTTCCTTATTGACGTCCTCAAGGACCTCCATGTCCTCATCTTCAATCTTTGCTGCTTCTGCTTCTCATATGTTGCAGGTGGATTTCATTGCAGCCATGGAGCAATTTTTTGCCTGCACTTGATCCCCTTTGACCTCCTCAATTCCATGTTCTGTTGGGAACCGCAACAGCTAGTGCAATGTTGAGGGAACAGCCCCCATTGTGTGTAGCCCTGGCCTTCTTAGGATAACATTGTGAGGGGAGGAAGTGCTAATTATTGTGAACTCAGTTTTTACCTTCTTGGTGCCAACCTGCACCTCCAAACTTACCGCCCCTAGGGGCCATGTTGGCGTTCTATTGAACTCGACCATTGGACCATTGAATTATTCCAGATCATCTTGGTGAAGGCCAAGCTCCTTGTAACACCTGACGTACATGATGTCACAAGAGCTGCCCTGGTCGATCAGAATTTGCTTTACTTGGCACTCTCCAATCTGGAGGGATATTACCAAGGCATCGTTGTGTGGATGCTGCACTATCTCTAGGTCGTCTTCAGTAAAGGATACCACTGGTCCCTGGCACTCGTCTGTCCTAGGTCTCTTCTGCCGGACTTGATACACATGTTGCAAGTGTTTTACCTTCTGAGTTTCCCCACGTATCTCGTTCTCATTGACCTTCGAGTAAATCACATTGATCACTTGAGGTCCACCTGCTTGCGATTGCGGTGCTGGTGGAGGTGGTGTTGCTGGTGCCTATGGCAGTCTCGCTTGCTCTTCCCTTGTCCTAGTCTCATCTACCAGGTCCCTTAAATGACCCTGTCTTACCAGGTCTTCCAGATGTGCCTTTAAGGCTCTGCACCCTTGAGTTAGATGCCCATCCTTATTGTGGTAGGCACAGTGTTTCCCCAGACTTTTTCCCATAAATTCACCAGGAAGCTTTTCTGGTGCTCTATAATAGGGTTGATTCCAGATTCTTTCCAAGACTTTGTAAACTGGAATTCGGAATACGGTTGTGACTGTCTGTGTAGCCCTCAATCCTGTTTCTTACTTATTGTACCTTGGCCTCGCTTCGGCGAGCTGTTTCTCTTCTCTTGTTTTGACGCCTTTGTCCTCGGCATGTCCTCTTCGGCCCTGACATACTTTTCTATCCTGGCCATAAGTTCTTCCATGCTTTTTGGCAATGTCTTTGCCAGTGATTTTCGAAGCAGGCAATCATCTTTCAGGCCGTTTTTAAAAGACACGACCGCTACCTCTTGGTTGCATCTTGGTATTCGATTGAACACCTCATAATACCTCTTGGCATAGGCCCTAAGGCTTTCATCCTCACCAATTTTTAGTGCCATCAGGGAGTCCACCCTTAATGGCTGTAGTTTGTTTGTCACAAATCTAGCCACGAACATCTTGGCTAGGCCTTCCCAACTTTTCACGGTTTCTTTCAGCAACTTGTGAAACCAGTCTGACGTAATTTCCCCAAAGGATGAGGGGAACACTTTGCAGAGCAACGGCTCGTTCCTAGTGTATAGTGCCATTGAGTTCAGGTACAAGCCGATGTGAAAGTTAGGATCAGACTTCCTGTCATATATCTGGAATCTCGACATATGGAACCTCTTTGGGGCCTCAAACTTGTCCAATTCTACCGAGAACGGCGTTCTCGGGTTGGCCGGTGAGGTTACCTCAGCATCTTGTCACTTCCTCTGGAGGTAATCCCACAAATCCTCTTTGGTCCGTCCGGGAGCTCGGTTATCAACGGATTTCAGCCTCTTCGGTGCGCTACTTTCGGTGTCGTTATGAGTCCTTTTGGACCTCTCTCTATTAGTTATGTCGAAACAAAGTTCCTTCCCTTGAACATGCCGATGTTCTTTGGGATCAGCTTCCTTGGTACGATGCGTCCTCCGAGAATCTCCCTTTATTGACTCTCCTCGCCCGACCTCCCTTGAAGGCCGGTGAGAGTGTTCCTTGGTCCTGGTGTGCTGGGGGACTGTAGGGACTGTTTTCTGCCCTTCTTTCTGGGCATTGTTCTTGGCCGCTGGAATCGGCGTATCTTGTAACGGAAATGGTAGCTGCATGACGTTGTTCTACATCATGAAATTGACGACCGATTACAGGTCCACCAATTTGTTCACCATTCCCTTCAGCTCGCCGTTTCTCTGCAGGCATCTATCTTTCCATACCTGGAGGTCGTCCTCGTTATAATACCCGCCTCGGTTTGACTTCTTTGGTACCTCGCCCTCCTTGCCGACGTCTTTCTCTCTGGGATTCTGATCCTGAGTTTATTCGTTGAAGTTATCCTCCTCTACATTAGGGTCAATGAGCTTACCACTGCCAATAGGGATGTCGTCCCTAACTTCTTTTTTTTTCTGTCCATCGTTGGCCATCTATTCTCCTTTCTTTCCTACAGACGGCGCCGAATTATGTGTGCTATTTTCTGACCACACTGCCAAACAGGTACTCAGCTAGAGAACACCGGCAGCACAGACTACACCCGAACAACCTGTCAAAGAAAGAAAAGACTCTGGCGGTGGTTCTTCCACCCGGAGGCACTTCGACAATCAAGTCGGTAATCAATATCTCTCAAAGATAACCAATTGTGTTTAACTCACAATGCCAGAATATCAAAAACGTACGTTAGATCCACGAGGGCGCCTTACTTTTATAGCCAACACTGACCTGATCCTTGTAGAAGCCTAGCTTCAATGGATTCTGGCTCAATGCTTATCCTGGACTCTCAGATAAATAGAGATAAACTCTCTAAGAGCTTTATTTTTATCCAGACTGAGATCCTCTCCCATTCTAGGACTCTTGTCCCTTATCTGCTCAGCTTGGATTCTGGTATCTCTACAGATAACCTCGGCCTAACCGAGATTACCTCGGCGTCAAGTCAAGGACACGTGGCACCTCGGTTGGCATTTCGGTGCCACATTGACCACGTGTTGCTACCCAAAAAATATGTCCCCACAGTTGCCAAAGGACAAAAGGTTGGAGGTAAAAATTCAGATGATCTAACTGTTAAATAGCTTTTGATTTACGATTGAGAGCTTGGTTGGCTATTATATTGTTTTGGCTCCATTAATATTATAGCTGCTTACAAGCACTCATTTCTATGTTGATATGTGTGTTTAATTTATGGAATCTTTAAAATTTTATGCTTCTTCTTTGGAAAATGATATAATATTCCTGTAAAGTTTCTGAGAATCCACTATTCTTGTAGTAATAATTTTATTTCATTCACTAATGCTCCATTTATCTTGATTGGCAACAAGAATGAGGGCATGGCGATTCGGAAAACCAGATCTAAACAAAAGCCTGATGTTTAGTATTATGTAGCCGAGCAAAAGGTATATGTTTGGTTGTGGAGCACCGAACATATTGAACAAGTTCGACTCTGTGTAACCAAACGAAGAGAAATCGACCAACCTGTGAGGTGGAGAGAGAAATCGATGGGGAGAGAGAGAGAGAGAGAGAGTCATGCACAAAAGGGAGAAAAGAGAGTAGGTTCCGGAGGATGAAGATGAAGATCGCGAAAGAGAGTTAGCGAATCAGTCGTTCCTTTTTAGCCACCGCCACCAAAACCCTAACCTTCACCACCATTGATAGTTTCGTGAATAACAAGTGGCAGTGAGAGGCTCGTCAGAGAAGGAAAATAAAGGAGGTGAGTTGGTTGTCCGAGGCTGCCGATAGAAGTGGAAGTGGTGGTGGGATTAGGATTAGGGTTAAACTTGGGAGGATAGGATGGGGACAAAATTGGAATTTAATATTAGGACAAAATTGTAATGAAATTAAAAAAAAAAAAAATGAAAGATCCAAAATAAAAAGGTAGAGGCATTTAGCAATCCTCTAATTATATACATGATTCTATTTACACACTAAATATTACATTATATTTATTTGTACAATATTTTTTTTCTTAATGTGCAATTATAGTGTAATAAGAAATTTATTGAGTGTAAATAGAAGGTGTCTAATTATTTTACATATTTTCATGTCTATTGTATTTACTGTATTGTTTTAGTTATTTTTTGCAATAATTTTGTGCTCAAACTCTTTATTTGTAATCCTTCCAAAAACAAAGTTTGACATTCTCCCAAGCACGAACTTAGGAAAAATTATTGGTTGGTCCTGATGTACCATGTGGCCATATCCCAAGCAAACCACAAATTTTCATATCCTCATATTATTTAATTATCTAATGCAAAATCATGGATTTCACCCCATCTCCCAATCAAAACATACCTGAGGGCATCACCAAAACTAGGGGTGGGCGTGAGTCGGTTGCGGTCACGGAACCTCTAATCCGCCATCCCTCTGCCAAATTGGCGGATTGGAGAAAATCAATTTGCATCTGTCCGCCAATCCGACGGATGTGGATTGAGCAGATTGGCGGATAGATGCGAATCAGTTTTGCGGTTTAAAATTTTATAAATTTTCAACATAATTCAACTTGTACACTTCCTTAAAAAAAAAAGAAAAAAAAAGAAAGAAATTAAAGTATTACAATCAATGACTTAAAAAAGTAATACAATCACTGCATGTCTCATCCAAAGAAAAAAAGTTTGCAACTTTAGAATATTACAATCACTGCATGCCTCATCCACATATTACAATCACAATATGCCTCATCCATAAAGTATTACAATATGTGGTTCTTAAAATATAAAAACAATTCAAACTACCAAAACCATAAACAGAGTAATAGTAGAGATTGTATGTCTCTATATTGTTACATCTATATCTGTTTTTGAAAACAAAAACCAACCAGTATATATTATCTTTTTTATTTATTATTTTTAGAGTTAGATTTAAAAATCAAAAAATATAGATAAATATTACATTTATTTTTTTCAATTCAAAAAATATATTTAAGTTGAAAACTCTTTTTCAACAAAATATTTAAACTCTTTTTTAATTGAAAACACAAACAGAATATCTAAACAAATTGAAAATATAAAGTCTTACAAATTACTAAGAGTGCTCGTAGTTTGGCGGTTCGGTTGCAGCCAAGTAAACCTCAAATTCGTCATCCGTCCAAAACTAGGCGGATTGGAAAACATCAATCTGCAACCATCTGCTCGCCATCACGCATCCGTCCAAAATGTGGCGGATCAGTTCGGTTCGATCGGTTTGGGCGGATCAGTATATCCAGTGCTCACCCCAAAACCAACAAATAATTTTTAATTAGAACATCTCCAACGGTTCATTATAATTTTCACCAAATCTGAGTAAAAAAAAGTTGATTTTTTCAATTTGATACGAGTAGCTCCAATGGTGTGCATCAAATAGATTAGGGACTCCGGCCGGTCGATCGGTTAGGCTTATCAATTTTTTTTTCCCTCCTTTTCTGTTCCCAATTCGTTTACTATTTCTTTTTCCCTTCATTACATATTTTTCGTTTTTTGTTTCCTTTAACAATGATTTCCTTCCAAAACTTGATATAAACACATTATTCATATGCCATATACCAGACAAGTGATACGATTATATTTGAAAGGCACATAAGTGAAAGAAAATAGAGTAGAATGACTATCTTAAATTCCATGATGTTCGCTTCATTTTCATCCTCTTCTTCTTCCTCATTCTCTGATGATGAGTCTTTGATGATGAATATATGGTCACACTTTTGGGGGCTTATGAGATGAATAA